>OY293305.1:58031032-58631032 GCA_958502075.1 Orchestes rusci | reverse complement strand
CTGAATATTCTTCTCGTAAACTGGAATTTTGATGTAATTTTCTTTCAACATTTATGAGTCTTGCCGCAGCCCTTGGTTTAGAATGACCCAATACGTCCGTTGGTTGTTTGAATGGGATTTTTACTACAAATCTACCATCCGAATCTCGGGTTGTGGTTTTTTCGTAGAATTCTTCACATTCTTGTTCTTCTTTCGTCAGTTGAACGGAGTCTGGCATTTCTTCAATTTCCCAGAATTTAGTCAATTGTTTGTCTTCTTCAACGTGCGTGATCATACTGACAATTTGAACGATCAAGAAGCATTCCATGGCCATCCAGTCACTTTAGATGGCGTCAAAGAAATCCATGTTCCCGTTGCCCAAGTAGAAAAAATCCACCTTCAAAATTTACCTCTGGATCAACTACACCAATTGCAACTACAAGAGTCACATATCAAGCCTCTGGACTATGTAAAAGAGCATAGCCCTTATCAACACTGGTCCTTCTGGATCCTGATTCTTCTGATCCCGATCCCGATGGCAATATACCTTGTCATGAAAAGGAAGCCAGCCATAATCAAGCCCCAGCGTACGAGTACCATTGATGAAACTCAAGTGCTACCCCCTTGAGTTTCCTTTAAGAAGGGAGGAGTTATGTGTCTAATAAGTCCTTAGTAAGCAGCATCATGACTGTGCAGCCGTCAGCAGTTCCTTGGATACTTACGGCTAGGAAACGGTCCGCTCGGTGAGAAACGGCATAGACACGTAAGAGTTGAGTTCCAAGTGTATTTTTTCAATTAATTTTCAAAGTTGTGAAAATAAAAATCATTTTTTAAAAAGGGTTTCTTTATGACCAGAAACATAAAGACGTTAACATATACAGGGTGTTTCAGAATAACATGCTAATAATGAAGGGGGTGATTCTTGGGCTCATTTTAAGAAAAAAAAATTCATATGAACGTATGTCCTAAACGCCTTAACTTTTGAGATACAGGGTGTCAAAGTTTTAAAAAATAGATACTTTTTTTACAATAACTTTGTCATTACTGTAGATATCTTTATGAAATTTGAGTCATGTATTTTAGGCATTAATACTCATTCTTTGATGCACCAACAATTTAATTATTCTGACCAGTGCCGTCCATGCGGGTTTTGGTTTGCATATTTTTTGGGAAAAAAGTTAAGGCGTTTAGGACATACGTTCATATGAATTTTTTTTCTTAAAATGAGCCCAAGAATCACCCCCTTTATTATTAGCATGTTATTCTGAAACACCCTGTATATTATACCTGCTATCTATCACCACATATAAACTAATATTTCGCTAGATAATATTCAAAGAGTCTTTTACCTCGTTTTTAAAGAGTCTTTTGATTCACTTTAAAAGTTTGATTCACTATTGACGCCTCCGTCATGAGTCCGTGGAGTGCCTTTGGACACAAGGCCCGGAATAGACTGCGTGGACCGTACCATCTCCAAGTTCTCCTGACTGATCTGCAGTGTGTATGTGGGGTCGTTGTGGCGACACTGGCACAATTTGCACTTAAAACTCATTACCATTCTATCATCGCTCCTAATCTTCTCAAGATAACCCTGGCCAACCACCGGTTGAATATCCGGTTCTGCAACGTCGTCTGAATACTGCTCGGTCGTAGTTTCCCCATTACTACCAGCTCTGCACAATTTCTCCTTGTACGTGGCCGTTTAAAAACAAAAAAAAATACTGAGGGCAAAATTATACCAATTACATTTCTTTTGCCACCGTATAGCTTCAGCTACCTCAACCGAGTGAAATCTGCTGGTGTATGCAAACCAAGGGCGCTGCTTGATCAACAACCTACTCAATTCAGCTATTGATACGTCGAGGCACTTCTCGGGTTCTGAAACCAGGATTTGCGACAAATATGATCATCCAACGCCCTGGTTTGAACGAGGCGCATCCACCAAATATATCACAACGTGGGGGACTTCTGCTCCACCAAGTGATCCACTGTCTGACTGGGGGACGTAGCGTAAATCAAAGGGCTCGACGACTGTTACCAATTTTACTTTTATTCACCACAATATAAGACATAATTACTTAGAGCAGGGAGAGGAGCGCGTGGCCGGTGTCAGAGAGGAAGGCTGGCAATAAGGCACTGAAATTTTTCCCAAAAAGGGTTCTATGCTACCAGAACTACCTCTCGACGGACCAGTGTTAGAGCTGATATCTGTTCACTGAACATTCTACTATTTATATTGACTAAAATAATGATAGTCACGCATATTCCACCAAGTCAGTACTCCTTTACCTCAGAATGCCGAGTCAACAGGTTTGAGGTTTACTCTATGCCTTTGAACTTGAATGAACCCCTTACTGCTGCATTTATCGTAATTGCCTGGATGTTTGAATTAAATAATTGAATTGGAATATCTTGAAATATTGGAAATATTGACTTGTTCACAATATAAACACTAGTTGTTTTTTGATAGGGTGGGGCGAAATACCAAAAAAAAAATCTGGTAAATCATGTATGCGCCACAAAACTACAGAGCATATCTACTGGGCCATCATATGAAAAATTTTACCTTTCAATTTTTCACTTGCAAGACATCCTCAAAGTTAAGCCAGACTATTTTTTTACTCAATTTCATTATACCTCCTACTACTAGAACCATTTTTTATCACTGGGAAAATAAATGCTGCTCCTTCTCAAGTTTCATTCATATGTAAACGTTGCGCCGTAACTAGGGAATCGGAAATACACAAAAGTTAAACTTAATCGATCCGATATCGCTGACGTCACCGAGCTCCATAATTGACGTTCCGGTCATCGGTGTGTCATCCTAATGTCATAACATATCCGTATTTCAGTGTCTCAAAACCGTCGGCCGTTTTTAAACACGTTTAAGGGTAAGTTATTCACCATATTTTATCTTTTTTTTTTAAAATGTGTATTTGAATTTCGGAAGCGAATCGGAGCCGACTGACGTCATAAATGTCTGAATTCTGATTCGTCCGATACTCGAACGTATAACGACGCAACCTTATTACTATCAATCAACCTGGTACCTTCAATGTTCTGGTTCATTTTCGGATGCGGATTTTATTGCTGGGCATCTGAACATTCGTTCCTTGAATACGGGCTTTGATGAATTTGTTAATTATGTCAATGAGTACAATTTTGACCTCATAGGGCTGTCAGAAACTTGGTTATCTTCAGATTATGACAGTGCAGCATTCAATATTCCTGGCTATAGTTTAGTTAGAAAAGACAGGGTGGGTCGTGGAGGAGGAGTAGGCCTCTATATAAAAAAAAATATAAGTTATACCTTACTTAACCATTACACTACTCCTGCTGACATCGAATATATAAGTGTTAAACTAATTTTGGGTGGCAAAGACGTTCTGATTACCAATTTTTATAGACCCCCTAGATCGAATCTTCAATTATCTTTCGACTTTCTTGAAGAACTTTTCAGTCTGTCAGTGCCATTTTATGATTATGTGGTTTTTCTTGGTGACTTGAACATTGATCTACTGGGTCACTCAGCAGCGAAAGCAAAGTTTGATAAATTGCTCGACACATTCCACCTTACTCAAATTATCAAAAATCCTACAAGAATAGATCTCTCCTCCAATACATCCACACTGATTGACGTCATTATAATTAGCGACAATCTAGAGCATAATAATACTAACTCAATTTTCATATCAGATCATAATCTAGTATACACAATGCGGAAACTTCCAAATAAAAAACAGCCGCAAAAAAAGATTGCTTTTAGAGATTATAGCAGTATTGATATTAATGTTTTCCAAAATGACGCGCATAATCTACCTTGGACTGATATTCACTATACCCGTGATATAAATAATAAGTTATTTATTTTTAATAATCTTATAACTTCTTTACTGGATAAACATGCACCCATTAAGCAGAAGATTATACGAAACAATCCTTTCACTCCATGGATCACAGAAAACATTAAACTGCTAATAAAATTGAGAGATAAATCGCACCGCAAATACGTTAAAAACAAAACCCCCGGCAACTTACACTACTACAGACAATTGAGGAATTTTACCAAGCACGCTATTATTAGGGAAAAAAATGCTTTTTTCAATCAGGTTTCTTCTCAAACAGGTAAAGTTTTTTGGAATACAGCCAAACGACTTAACTTAACGAAAAGTAAGGGCATGGAGTTGCCAGATAAAGATAAATTTATTGATCCAGCTTATTTGAATAATTATTTTTCACAGTGCGTTGGTGATGTTGGTGCTTGAACAGAAAAAACAATACTATAAGTCTAATATACATTTAAGTGTAAAGAGCGAATTAAGTCTTCAACTAATTGACGAATCAACTCTGTACAGAATTATCAATACCATTAAAACCAACGCTTCTGGGGAAGACGGACTGTCAATTAACGATCTAAAATTATTCATACCGTATTGTATAAAACCATTGCTGAATATAATAAACAGCTGTATTCTTGATGATGTTTTTCCTCGCGACTGGAAGAAGGCAGTAATAAACCTGATACCCAAAATAAACCGCCCTATGGATGCCAAAGATTTGAGACCTATTAGCATCTTACCCGCTGTCTCAAAAATCTTAGAACGACACGTCCTCAACCAAATCACCGAATTTATAAATACACATAACATCATCCCAGAATGTCAGTCAGGTTTTCGTGAGTTTCACAGTACAGTGACCAGTCTCATTAGTACATTGAATGATATATGAAACTACGAAGATTCAAAACTGGTTACTTGCATGGCACAGCTTGACTTCAGCAAAGCTTTTGATACTATTGACCACGAGATGCTCTTGGCAAAATTACATTATTTTGGTTTTTCGGAGAAGACAGTTGCTTTTTTCAAGTCCTACCTTGGGGAAAGGTGTCAATGTGTGTTGAGAAATAATGAAGGCACGGATAAATCTGATTTTCTACCACTAACAACGGGGGTTCCTCAGGAATCTATTCTTGGGCCCACACTTTTCTCCATTTACGTGGCAGATATGAAGGAGTGCCTGCAATTTTCAAAACTACAGCAATATGCAGACGACTCTCAAATATATATTCCGTTCGGACCATCAGAAGCTGAAGAGGCTCAGAATAAATTGACCACTGATTCAAATAACGTAAGCAAATTTGCCAGAGATCACAGTTTAAAACTGAATGCATCAAAATCTTCCGCTATGTTATTTGGCAATAATAAGCGCATATCGTCTGTTACTTCTAAACACTTCAATGTGACTGCAAACGAAGAGATTCTACCCATCGTTACTGAAGCAAGAAGCCTAGGAGTCGTTCTTGACTCGTCCCTTTCCTTTGAATCACACGTTAAAAAGAAACTTCAACTAGCATATATGAGACTGAAAAACTTGAATCGTTTCAGGGATACGCTTTCTTCCAAACTTAAATATTTTCTTTGTGAAACTCTTGTACTGTCTCTGCTTGACTTTGGTGATGTTGTTTACTCTAGTTCGTTAACTGCTAGTATCTCCAGTTCAATTCAAAAATTACAAAATAGCTGCATGCGTTTCTCTTATAAAATACCTTTTCGAAGCCACATTACCCCCTATCTGAATGAAAACGGGATTTTGAATATGATTGATAGAAGAAGATTGCATATTTATACTTTCATAAACAAAATCTTAGTCACAGGTCAGCCTCAATACTTAAAAAAATGTTTCAAATCTTTCGCAAATTCTCATAACACCAGAAACGGGAATATTTTTAGGGTTCCACCTCATGGGACATGCAATTTTCAAAAGTCATTCTCATATTCTGCCGTCCATATGTGGAATAAACTGCCAGCACAGTTAAAGGAGGTCTCGCCAAAAAAGTTCACTGTTTTATTAAAAAGATATCTGCTAGACGAACAAAACAACCAACGACGTTAGTTGGAATTCCAAGTGTTTCCTGCGTCCCATTTCTACTGAGCTCTCGATGAAACTTCGCGCCTCTCGCATCCCCTCCGCCGCTCCCTCCCGCGTCGCCGGACTCTGTACACGATATTTTTTCTTTTTTTTTATGTTTTAATTTAAACTGGATGAATCATACTGTAGGAACTGAATAATTAGTTGTGTAATATTATGTGATATGCTTAATGGTATTCTATTTTTCTTTTTTTTGTTTGTTCGTTTTTCTGGGTTTGCATCACATAAGTACTCTTTCAGTGGCTTATGATATCGGTTTTTAGAATCGCGATGCTAATCCATATTGTTATAACCAGATGGTCTTCTTTTCATTATTATAGTAGTGTTGCCTTGTCAATTATTGATGTAGTATCCTGGTATGTGACAATAAAACTATTTTGATTTGATTTGATTTGATTGGATTTTCCGCCTCAGCCCATCGGAAAACCCTCTCCTAAATACAAATCACTCTTGCTTGGAATTACTAACCAAACTATTTTATCCATGTTTACTGAATTGGAAAATAAGTACCCAAAATCGTCACTGCCTCCAGGACTATAACGTTTGAGCTGATGGGAACAATAAAATCAATATTGTTCAATTTCCAGAATATAATATTTAAGCAATTTACATTTTCAAGACGTTGGATGTGGTAGTGAGTAATGGAAAAATTGAACTCATTGGTTTATTCAACATTTTCCACTTCTCATAGGTAGTTATTAGAGATGTAAATGAATTGCTTTTGCAGTTTTTCCAGAACACTATCTGAAAAACCTAGTTTTATAAAAAATTACTGTGATCAGAGAATGGGGATCGCTTTAATGTTTTCAAAATTCGGTTTGATTATCCATTATATTCTCGCTTTTTTTTTGGCAAGACTATCAATCTAAGTATATAGTTTTCTCTTATACTTTTGAAGCACAACTAAATATTTTGCGTTGTGAAATTAAAGGTAATATACGCGTTTTTCAAAAATCAACAGAGTTGACATCAATATGATCAACCAAATATGAAGTTATGGTTCATCGTCCGCCTATCAGTTGTAGGTTAACGACTCAGTCCTCTTAATACTATCGATAATTGCTTTGCGACATTGGGAGCCGCATCCTTCCTTAAGAGAAGCATCTCCATCTCTGACGTAATATCTGCAAATCAGCAATATAAATTGTTTCCTCAATTACTTTTCGAATATAACCTCCAATATTTATCAAATAAATAATCATCTACAGGCAGCCTATTAGCCAGCCAGTCGAAATTCTCCGGTGACAAGTCGTTAAATGAATAGGCTTCTTTCATTGAATAAAGCCTTTGCCATCTTGGTGATTGATCTGGATATTGATTGGCTTGTGTTAAATTGAAGTAGAATGTCTCTATGTCTAATATTTCCTAGAATAATACTGTTCTTATAACTGATAACATGATGAATGGACAACTCACAAAGTTTGATGAATCAACTGTCATTATTTTGTAATTGGGATTATATTTGGTGAAAGGGGTAAGACTTGCTCCATTGTATCCTACATTTATTGGTTTGCCATCATATTTGCTGTAGAAGACTTTGATGCCATCTGTATGTGTATGTCCAAAAAACTGACCTTTTATGATATGGGCGAATCTGGAAATTTTATAGAAGATCCGCCTCACGATAAATTTTGTGAAACATTGAAAGATAAAGGTATACAGATCAAAGTGTGTGATTGATTTTTGTCAATGTTGAGATTGGATTAAATTGAGAGTTCCTTTGATATGTGCAAAACCTGCCGTGGTATTTATGTCTCCATATAGGATTCATCTGCATATGAAACAGGCAATATTCGAAAAACTTTCTATGATCCGTTGAAACTTCCGAATCTTTCTAAACATATGCGACTTGAAGGCAAGTTTTGACCCTCAAAAATTTTGTCTCCGTCCAACAAAAAAATTGATTGATTTCAATTGAAAGAGTGTTGTTACGAAACTTGTTACTCATATTGGAATGGATTCTATGCTGAGCGGAAAAATCATTCTTTGAGCACTTGATTAGTTGGAGATAGAATATAGGCTCCAAACTGGAAATATTTTGGTTTTCAAAGATTACCATTCTATTATCATGAATACACGCAATGAGATTATGTCGACATCTGCAAAATTCCCAAACTTCCAATGGTTTTAAAGAAGTAGTACAGCTGATTCATCTGAAGGAGGCATATGGACTGCATAAGGTAACCAAAATGTCCATGCTGATATACAGTGCTGTTCTTCAATTTCTCCTGTCCCACCCTACCTTTAAACCTTTAATACAAGGCGTTTCCTAAACATTGGTCAAAAACTCATGAAGTGATTCCTAAGGTATTTCAGGGTGTTATAAAAATGAAAATACCTTGAGAATGAGGCCTCTCTTTCCATTTGTTTTTTTTTTTTCAAAATGGCGTTAAGCTGTTATGAATGAGTATCTGTGAGTATCTCCTTTGAAATGCGACCCCTCTTTCCGTATAGTTTTTTTGCTCAAAATGGCGTCCTGATACCATACAAAGGAAATTTTGAGAAAAGGAATTAACGGGAAGAGTCCCAGTTATTTTAATTTTGTGCGGTATTTGAAATAGCGTCCAACATCACGTAACGTAAATGGATAGATACATCTTGAATTTGTCATGTACCTTGTGATAAGAGCATTATAGGATGCTTCCCATGGCTCGATGCACTCTTTGTCTCCAGGAAAAACGTGGGCAAGAATATGCACAAATTGTTGGTTTTCCTCAGCCTCGGACAATTCATGTTTCAAAAACTCCAGCTGTTCTCTAAGAAAACTGGTATCATAGAGAAGCCACCTGAAATATGGAGTAATTGATCTAACCTCATCTGATAATTGATATTAATTATTGTATTTTTCGGTTTTCATATTCTTCGCTAAATATAGGATTTATTTATAAAAAAAATATGAAAACACTTACCAATTGTAGATATAACATACATTATTATTCAGAATAATGACCCTTAGTTTTCCATTGGCCATAACAGAAAAATATCCCTGTCTTTGTACAGATGTCAGAGCTTCAGCTGGCAACCATTCACTCCATGTCAAGGCGTTCACATTATACAACCAGTCTTGAGAGAATTCATGATACTGCTCAGAGATTTCAGGGGGTGCAAATCTGTTGACACAATAAAAATAAATGAAAACATCCACTAGTGACTGTTACTTGAGCAGTAACTCAATCAGTCTGCTGCTTTCATTAAAAATTTCTTGTTCCAAAAATTGGATCCTTTTATTGCAGGAATAAAGAGGTGAGTAGATAGTTGTAATTTGCACTCTTCTGTCTATCCAGTAAATCATATACAGGGTGTCTCACGGTGACCGTCCATCAGAATATCTCGGGAAATAAAGCAATTGGGATTCTGAAAATTTGTATGGTGGGATATTCATTGATGTTCTTCACAAATGAAATGAAAGCAACGTTGCACGACTTCCGGTTATACCGGAAGTAGGTGTCAACTTGCTTATTTTTGATAAAACACCCTAAATGCTATTACATTTTTGGATTCTACGTAAAATTCTAGGCAGATTTCATGTATCATGTCCTATACCTAAGTATGAGCGTTTTTGAAATATTTTAGTTTTTATGTCAAAAATGACGTTTGAAGGCTCCTATTTAAATGTGAATTTCACTTATAAAAAAGCCTTTATTATTCAATTTGTATTGGATTTCTTGTGGAAAAGAACCTACTTTGATAGATTTTTCACAGCAATATGAAAACTATTATTACATGGTGGGCCAAAAATAAGATCAAAAATTAAATTCAGAAAACGGCCAAAAATTAATTTTTTCAAATGGAAACCCCTAATTTTTATAAAAAAGGTGAGTTTGTATAAGATTGTCCTCTCCAAAAATTTTTTTGAATTTTTGGAATGAACAATATTGGGTAAACTCCTCCTTATTTTCAATGCACAATGAGATAAAATTATAAAAATTGGGAGTTTCCATTTGAAAAAATTGATTTTTGGCCGTTTTCTGAATTTAATTGTTGATCTTATTTTTGGCCCACCCTGTAATAATAGTTTTCATATTGCTGTGAAAAATCTATAGAAGTAGGTCCTTTTCAACAAGAAATCCAATACAAATTAAATAATGAAGGTTTTCTTATAGGTGAAATTCACATTTAAATAGGAGCCTTCAAACGTCATTTTTGACATAAAAACTAAAATATTTCAAAAACGCTCATACTAAGGTATAGAGCATGATACATGAAATCTGCCTAGAATTTTACGTAGAATTCAAAAATGTAATAATATACAGGGTGTTTCATTTGAAACAAGCAAGTTGGCACCTACTTTTGGTATAACCGGAAGTCGCGCAACGTAGCTATTATTTCATTTGAAGAGCGCGGGCGCGAAAGTACTTTTAGGCCCGTCTGCCAAAATTAGCGACTTTCCGCCTGCTTTGCATGCAGTGCAAAGTGGACATTACGTGTAGGTTGTACAAAAATAATATGATGGTGGCGAGAAGGTGGTGTTTTGTGCCTGAGTGCACAAATCAACAAGTATAGGACACTAACAAAAATTCTTGTGGGTACCCAATGCAGACAGCAAAAAGAAAATCATGGTTTGCAGAAGTGAGATGGATTCTGAAAACGTTTGAAAGCCGGAAGAAAACTCCCTGTCAACAAGTACATATTATCAAAAGCTACGTTACGTCTACCTTCGTTATATTATGTGAATCTCCTTTCTGGAAACCGTCTATAATAATAAACTTTCTTTATAATTAATACTGTCCAACTCAAAACACATGCAAACTTTAATATTGTTGTGACGTCAAACGTCACAATAATTGAATGTAAGTACGCTCCGTTTTCTTTGCAGCTGACGTCACACTGCGTTTTGTTCGCTAAACCAAAGCACTAAATTTCAACGGCTGCTGTTGTATTTAGGATTGATTTTTTTCAAGCACACTTCGAATATTATCATATCGAAATCTCCGTTTTACAATTGTTTCAATGTATATTAATTTTTTTGTAGACAGATCTATTCTTATGAACGATTCATCCACTAGATGAAAAATAACCCCACTTTTTATCTATGTGGAAATCAGAGCGATGTTGAAAAATGTAGTAGATAAAAGAAGATTCAACAAGATATCGGAATCACCATACGGAAACAGATTCGCGAACGGTCTGTGATTCTGTTGGAACGCCAACAAGGATCGTTCAGTAAACTGTCACGAGCTAGTTGGAGCGCTTTTTTTTCTGCGTATTGATCGGACGATACAATGAATGGTTTTCGTGTGCGTTGGTACGAACCTATAGTCAACCATTTCTACCCCATTTGTCCATAGAATTGACAAGAAAGTTCTACTTACTGATTCAGTGGAATAGACTCGTGGTTACCAATTGCAGGCATGACAGGAATTTTTGGAAAGGATGCTGCTAGTTGCCGAAAAACGAATGCAATTTGTTCCGCATTGACTTCTATCGAATCCTTCCAGATAGAATGATCAATGATATCCCCAGTAAAGTATATCAGATCAATATCCTGAAATGAATTATTCAAAGCTATGGCGAGTCATACTTTTCACCATGTCATTGTGTACCAAACCCGTTTATTTTGGTATGAAAACTGACGAAGAATCTAAAGAATTCAAAACTTGCAAACAAGCAAATATGTCACTTACCTTATGTGTATTATTTATGGCATTGAGCGTATTGGTAAATAGCCAGGGTGGGATGTCGCAGTTGTAGTCTCCCCAATGTCCAGAATCCGTACCTTTCAGAGGATTTCCCAGGTTTCTCTTACAGCACACAGGATATCCACAGTTTGATACACCTCCTACTTCATAGTCGAATGAAATGTGAAAGTCGGATAGGTGTAGAATCTTTATTGTTGACGTTGCTCTAGACGTTGATGTCTGTAGAATGTTCAAACTGAATCTAAACGGTCAATGTCAACGATGAAAAATAACATAGAAGATTAATAATCATTCATGAAATAATCATAGTCATTAGGAACTGAAGTGAAACTCAAGCTATCAAACTTATCTGGTCAAGTTAAATGGACTGCATCAAGATGCACAACAGATATTATTATTTGCCAATATTTTTGTAGATATTTGAAATGTATCCTCCCTGCTCTCCTGTCAAATTCTCATGAGCAATAATGCATTGAGGTTGAGCTGAAATCGTAACGTAATCAGTCTGTGTTGGTGATTCCTATGAATTTATTGATATTGAAATGAGTCTGAATTGACCGCTCTAAATGTTAATCAAGTTTAAATCCCATCCATCCTATATTACCGAACGGTAAATGTGAATGAGAGTTTTTAAAGGAAGGATTCACTCTAGACAAATCCATCATTTCCAATGAAAGGTTTCTCTGAGCCTGAAAGTGAAATTAAAACAACAACAAAATCAATTCGATCAAATTGGAGTTTAGAGATACTGTGAAAAAATTTAAATAAACACAATTATTCCTTCTAAGTGGATAATAATTTTCATTGAAGCATGTCAAGCATAATCGTTGGTGAGACTTTGGAGACTTTGATTTAACTTGGTGATATATATTTGAATGATCATAAGAAGATGATCAAAAGCTTGTGCCTTCAGTTACTTCGGCAACAAATATCTGCAATCACTACATCTTGATACTATATCATCATTTTTCTGGAATGTATCCTCATGACCTATCTCAAATCATTCAATTAAGATTGAATGGAAATATGATTTTGATTATATTGAGACGAAAACACATCTGAGCAGCAGTACATTAAAAAGATAAAGTGGATATCATGAGAGAATGGCAAATTCTTATTCGAAACGCTTAATTCATGTGAATCAAGATCAATGGATTTTGGTACTCTATATCACTGACTTGATAATAAGGTCATTTTTCTCGCCGATAGCGTAAGGCGCATGCGTTATTACCAGGGCAACTCACAAGCAGCGCCGCGTTCACGAGCGTGCTACTATCCTTGTCTAGTTAAAAGTAGAACAGGTATAGAGCATAACGTCTCGATCCACTTCTGGCTAAAGAGTAGAATAGAGTCTTTGCATGAAATAGATTACTCAATCCGACCTTAGATCTCAAAACTCTTCCAAATATCGTGTTTGCAGTAATCATTGCAAAACTCTCATCTTGATAAACAGGTAGTCTTCAATGCTAGTGACTTTGATCGCATTAGAACGGATCCTAGGTTAAGGGTGGTCTTACTGTGATCAAGAAACGTATGGCATACGATCTGCTTTCTATTGTGGTCAGTGCGTTGACAAAACTAATGAATGGTACTATTTTATGGAGAACTCCTGTAGATTATAAAATGGAGAATTACCGCTTTTCACATGTCCTTTTCTTTTAGACATTCTAGCATGTAGAGAATTCGAATGTCAATCAACTTGAAGTTGCTATATTCACTCCATGTTTCGAAAGAGGCTCTTTTAACCGGACAGTTTAAAATAAAAATCATTTCTTTGATAGGTGTGACGAGCAATACTTTTGGAGAAATCCTATTATATCTCCAGAATAAAAATCAAGATCAGGGACCGATTTTTCAGATACAGTCAAGCTATAAAAGATACTTCAATCCTAAACTCCTATTTCCAGATTTATTGAAGACTGAAATTTCGTGCGTCAGTAGGGCTAAGATATTTTTTTTGTTGCACTGGACGTAGAGGAAGCCATAACGTAGCCTCATTTTTGAATAACTGGATTCGCATTCTTCTTAGTTAGTTCAGGGTAAAATCTACTGGCGTCGTACAACTATTTTCACCGACTCACGTGCGTGAAAGTGCTCTTCACAGCAATCATTTGCGTGTGGCAAGCACTTTTCAGCACTCGGTGCGGTAAAGTTACATTTTTGCACTCAGTGCGGTCAAGTGGTCTTTAGTATTTTAAGTAATTTATTTTGAAAATATCTTGACAAAAACGTAAATTTATCAGAAACTAGGGAAGACAATCTTGTCACTTCTCACTCATACTCAAAAGTAACTCAGTTCTAAAGTTTTCATTGGGTGATATTTATTTTTAATGATGGAATATGATAATATCTGCGTATAGTTAATAATCAAAGGTAAAATTAAATGTACAGTTTCATTGCAGAGCTTCCGGCTATCTCTATCGTTCCTATTTTCGTGGCCATAGTAGTGGCTTTGGATATTGTTAATGTCCTTGTTGGTAGTTGGTTGCTGCTATCCCTGCTTCCAGGTATATCTGAAGGGTCATTGTTGAACAAATCCTTTGCTATTTGCGATGTTGATGGAACCGAGATCGTTGATGCGGTCATCGTTTAAGTAGAAGGCATTTCCAAGATATTGCGCGCAGTTTTTTTTTGTTCTCAATCGAATTTTCTATGTATGACTCTGCCACTGCCGTCGACTTTTACCCGCTCGCCGTGCCATTTGATATTGGAAATGTTGCTACCGGGGTCGGCAAGCATTCTGGCCGAAGATCCCCTGAAACAATGTCCTGTGTATAGCTCGGGGCTTGGGAGTCTTAAGTATCCTGCAATATTCGCCGGCATCTTCCCGATAGTGCTGATCCCTACACTTTGTTTGGTACCCTTCCCTTCATTGTACTGCACAAAGACAGGACGCAGAGCTTTATACTTCATATAAAGACCAATATATCCCATTTCTCCATTGAGATCGACGACAATTAATGTTCTTGTTACATTTGTTTTGGTTTCAGGTATAGTGATAATAAGAATATTCTATTTTTCTTGGATATCATCTATGGTCAGGTTGGTTAATTCTTCACGACGGCAAGCACCAGCAATTCCAAAAACTGTGGCCACTTTTATTGAAAAAAAGATATGGTCCGGTGCTTCCGACACAAATCTTTCAACGTCGGATTTTTCTAGTACTTTAGATTTTTTAGTCGTATATCCGTTTAGGAGTATTTTAAAAATGAATAAATTATATTCCGTGAAAGTTCAACTATACCTAAAAATTGTCTTATTTTGATTCAAAAGTGACTTTGGTCAATATGTTCAACTTCTGAGCAATAAAACTGTTCAATAAATTGATAATCCTTTTAAAAAAGATGCTCATAGGAAAAATGTTGTACCTAGCACATGTGGAAAGTGTCTTTACCGCCCTTGACACTGTGACCGAACTCCGCGTCGGTCGGTCAACTTCCGTCACGTGCGGTAAAGTATCACTTTCCTCACTTGTTAGGTAAATAACTATTCTGAGAATGTCAGGTTAAATATGGACTACTTCCATTCGTTTTTCAACTTAAACTTTGTACAGTTTGTTCATGGCTTTCCTGCGGTCACGTCACAGTATTAGAAGTTTACCAGTATGTCGAGGATTGATCGCTCTGCATGTGACATTTGTCAAATTGATCCAAAAGATCCTCGTCCAGACGTACGTGATTTTTTTTTCAATGTGTAAGAGAGAGACGAAAAGTATGACGTAACCGCAGGAAAGCCATGAATAGACTATACTTCCAAAATAATATCATATCACTGTGATATAGATAAAAATGGAGGTTCTGGGGAATGGGGACAGAATCACTTATTCGAAGAATATTCTCGACGTTTTGGCCTTTAATTCAAGCCTTTTTCATGTGCTGAAACAAATGGATACAGATGTTTTTCTTTCCTGATTGTTAAGTTGGTGAATCTTACTCAATTTCAGTAAGTGAGGGTACATCCAAAATTGAAACATAGCATTCCGGGTAACACTGATTACACATGATTTAAGATATTTTACTAGTTTAACCTCAAATTATGTGTAATCAAAAAGGCATGAATTAGAGGCCAAAATTCCGGAAAAAAATTTCGAATAAGTGATTCTCATTACGACTGTCTTCATTTCCAATAACCACCACTTCTTCATCTCTAGAACGTTTCTACTTGAATAATTCGGGATGATTCATCATAAATTATTCCCGGTTTGCCAATATTTGACACTACCCATTTAATAGCAATCAATTCCATATTTGTATAACTAAATACTATCCAGCCGATTACTTGTTATTCAACAACTATTGTTCCATTGGTTCAATACGAGCGCTCTCCAAATACAGTTTTTTCTCTAAAGAAATCGTAACAGATGTTCAATGATCCATAAAATTCATAATAAAACTACACAACAAAAAAGTTCCTAGAATCACTCTGGTATTTGGCTCAGATTATCAGATTCATGACAGAATGACAGAAGAAAGGTTATTTACCGTTATATTTGTTTGATATAATTTATTCTCCAAATTTCTATTCGATAACTTATGGTTCCGATAAGGTATGTTGAGAAACCGAGATGGGTTATTTCAATCAATAGACTTATTGAATAGATATCTTGGTGTTCAGAAACTGGGGGCAAAACGTTTTGACAGAAATACTTACCTGTGTACGTAGGGTGGGACCTCCGCCCGGAATCTCTATTCTCCATGACAAGGCTGGATGACTGAAGTAGCAATTTTCGTTTTGTATCAAAATAGAACATGCATATTCTGGAGTCAATATCTTGCTATTCTCCAAAATATATTGCAGAACTGGCTGTGAATTGAAATATGTTTTATCAAATAATAGGGAAATTGAATTTAACGAGGGGGAAATCACAGGGAAATTTTAGTGTACAAGTACGAGGAATTACAGGGGAATTCCAAAAAATTTCAGAAAATTTCGAGAAATTTCGGACATGATATTGAGAAAAATCTAAATTCTTCACGATGAGGAATTCCAGGAAAGACAATATTGAATGTATCATTTGTTTCTGGCAGCAGATGTAGACAGATAGATTCTACAGTGCCACAAACTTGTTTCCTTGCAAGGCAAGGACTATATTATGTTTTGCCACTTTCTAGATAAAAAAGCTGTTAGATGTTGCCTGACATTTGAAGCTACAATACACAACGAAGCGTGACTCATTAAAAAATGGAAAGTAGCTATTTTGAACTAGAATCCTTCATTATTTTCTATAAGGAAGACTAAAGCTTTTAAAAAATCTTATTTCAATATGGTTATATCGAGATACATATCCTGAATTTCGGATTTTTCACAAAATTGAACAGCCTTTATTTCGAAAGCGGCAAAATCTAATACAGATATATCTTATACAGATTTGACTTAGAATCTACTGTGAAATCTTGTAATGAAATAGAATACAGGGTGCCGTGATTAAAATTTTAGAACTGGTTGCTGTGGACAGCTTTTGGGTAACCCAGTATGAATGTCTTAAAAATGTAGAAACCAAGGTAACAACATTGAGTGAAACAAGAGCAGACAGTCATTTTCTGACCTTGTAGCGTAAAATGAATAAAAAAAATGCTTCCATTTCAGTCGTAACCCTGATTCCGAGCTCAATGGAGAAAATTTGAATTTATAAAAATTTAAAAAATTGAAGATGTCCACATATCCGCATTTTAATACTCTCATATTACAATTTGTATACCTGTTCATCATTACTTATTGTTGTAGGTATTAAAGCCTTAATATGGAAGTAGTAAAATGTGGACTTGCAAAATTTTTCAATTTTCATAAATTGAAATCATCTTTAGTAAATTTGCACTCATTGTTAGGACTAAATTTGATTTGAAATCAAAACATTTATCATTTCTTGTCAAAACGTCAAAACATTACTGTTTGCTCTTGTTTAATTTTATGTTTCTATATTTTTGGGACGCCTTGTGTAATAAAAATCCATTTTCTCGTCGTAGCTCCTATTTTTCCGGCAAGCAAGCAAGCCTTTTTTTTAATCAAGAATGACTTTTTGTCGTATCTTTCAATTTTTGAAAAATTTTTCACTTGTTAACCGCATCCTCGAACATACTATAGGTATAGTGAATTACCCTGTTCCAACCCATTTTAACGAATTTATTTTATTTAATTCTTGATCCTTGAAGACAAGTTTTTTGTGTTGTTCGGTGTATGTACTAAGTATGCTGGCTCCAGTGTTAGTTACATTTGTAATAGCAAAAACTACAGAATAGATATAGAAGACTCGCGGCCAATTCTCGCTTCAGCATGCTGAATGCTTTTCTATTTATTCTTTAGTCTTTGATTATACAAACGCAATAATACTTATCAGGACTACACTCTCCGACAATAAATTCAGGACAAGAATAATCTGAGCCAATTTGATATCCCTGTAACTTTTTTATTTTTTTTTCCGATTTTGCAAACTTTGTACCAAAGTGTAGCCCTTTGTCTCGAGATATTACCCTTGATTTTGATTTTGGAAAAATACTGATGACTTGATCATTATACAGGGAGGAACAGAAGCTCCTTTTTTACCTTAAGTTTTCAACACCCTGTAAAAAAATTTTGCGGCAAAATCTAGCTCCATTATATTTTGTTGAAGCGCGATCTTTTCTCAACAAAATGTTTTTTTGGTTATGTCAGTATCTGCTTTTTTGGAAGAGATACAAATGTTTAGAGAAAATGCTCCAGTTTTCCGTTATTTCATCAACCATGAGTGAAAATATCTTATAGACTTGAATTAACAAATATTCTGAAATTCCATATTGTCCCAATTTACCCAATGTTCCATATTGGGCAAATTTTCCACCTCGAACTCTCTTTAGAGGTGGTAGTATCATGGTGTGGACTGGGGTTTCAATAAATGTCACTCAAAATCGGACAAAAACTGAAAAAGTAACAGGGAGATCAAATTGACTCAAATTATTCTTGTCCGGAATCTATTGTTGGGGAGTGTATTTTGTGATGTTTTGATTTTTTTATGTGATTTATTTCTAGTTATGTGACAGGAGCTCGTGGGAGGCAGTCAATAATACGAGGAAGGCTACTTTGAGTCTTCTTTAAAAAAAAAAAAAATAAAAAAAATAAAGAATACTCAAAGTAGCCTGCCTCCCACGAGCTCTCACGAAACTAGCAACAATATTTATTTCTAGAACATGTTTTTTTGTTACCACAGAATAAATTTTTTGTTGGCGTTGACACTTTGTTTGTTTTTTTTTTTATTTGACATGGATAAAAGTTGAATTATAACTCTTCTTGCCTAATAAGAGTACTTAGTCATTGGGTAATACCGAGGGTAATACTATTTCCTCGATAATAGAAAAATATCACTTGTGACGTCACCAGGAACTGTGCAGACCAAATGAAAATAACCAGGGAATTTCGAAGGAATTCCGGAAAATTTCGGGGAAGTCCGGGGGATTTTCGGGTATTCTGGAAGATTTCGGGGAGTTTTGGGGAATTTCGGAGAATTTCACAGAAAAGAGAATTTTAGTGTACAAATTTTCTCAGTGATTTTCCCCTCGGAATTTATTATGAGTACAGCCAAATCGTTACCAAGATTTGATAATCTACAATTAATACTTGTTCAAGAAGTAGTAAAAGTCGATGTAGTAGACATGTAGTAGACACACACGTAGAGACGCTCTTCGGATGTCTACATCGACTTTAAATGATAATTTCCAAACCTTTTCTGTGGTCAAATTTTAGAGCTAGTAGTAGCACAACTTTAGTTAATAAAATTTGAATTGGGAATTAATTATCATACAGGTACGGTCCGAATCAGGTTTTGAAATATAAGCAATAAGGAAGCCAGATGGAAAAAATGTACACAGAGAGCCTTCCCACTTAATTTTGTCCTATCATTTATCATCACTAGACTCTTTACTGAACACCCTGTGTATTTTTGAAAATTCCAAAAGAATGAGCATCAATATTGAGTATAGAAACGTGCCAAGATTACCGAGAAGTAGTGTTGAGAAGCGCATTATTAGATAGAAAGCATTCTGGTAATAAACTAGAAAATCTAGCAGACAAAAGTAAGAACAAACTGACACATGTTTGTTTAACGTCAACGTCTTCTTTCTTCTCTATTGATAAATTGAACCTCATTGTATTCACAAGCTTATTTGTTTCCGAAATACAAAGGTAGCTGATACAGTTTCCTCGACTTTATAAGATATGAAGGTTTCCGTGTTGAATCAGAATGGTAGTTATTTACCTTGTTGATTCTGATCATTTCCCTGCAGAAGTTATTGAATGTCCATGTATTCAGCGCCATATAAAGGTCACATATATTTGCGGCTACAATTTCAAGAAAACGGTAGTCCCTCTGGAGCTTTCTGATCATGGATTGACAAACAAAACACATCAATTGATCTGGCACGTTTGAGCTCTTTGACTTCAACACTTCTGTCAAGCCTAGCTGGTCCAGAATATCTTTTGTTTTTTCCACTTCTATTCCTTGGTAATCCTTGATCCCCACCATGTCAGCAAACTGCTTTTGTAAAATAACTGCGAAATTGTGATTTAAACATTAATTCCACAATATTTAAATTATAATTTGTTATTGCTTATTCCGCTCCAGATTATTGAATCAGAAAACGCCAGGCATAAAGAGTGACTGCACAAATACAGTTCGATTTTTCTGCAGCGTATTACGTATAACTGGTAAGAATTGAGAATCAAACAATAACAACAAGTGCATGGTTATTGCCCTTCACACACCTTTTAAGTCAACATTCAATGACAAAAGCCAAGAAACCATTTCCTGTTAGTGATAGATCCCAGTAGATGAATAGAATCTCTTCAACTTATGATCATCTTCTGTTCCACACAGATTTTTTTCAAAATAAGTGCTTCACCAAAGCCAGATTTATTTCGCATGTCAAGCAATTCTCAATACAAAATTTCATCAAAATAACTTGATTATTTCAAAAGTTGTTAAAAAAAATCAGAAATTCAAATTCTACTTTGAAACCCTGTATCTCTTTTTATATCAACCCCCGACCTTGACAAATTGGTATCTATTGCAATATTTTTCTTGCAAGAAATCTGCCTTATGTTTCATTTTATTTTTGGGAAAGCCTGTATTTTATCACAAGATCTCAAATCACATGACATGAAGCACGAAGCAGGATTTTCAAAGTAATTTTCTTTCACAATGGTAGAGAACATCAAAATGGATGAAGTATACAATAATTTTTGTCTTTATCTGTTATGGTCAAGTCTCGAGAAATTGCAGAAGCAAAAAAAAATGACGCTATATGAGTACCTCTGCTCTTCTTATTTCATACACCTCTGATCAAATCTTTCGAATCATCTCCACTTATTTAAATCGGACATAAAGAGTTTATTGTAATTTTTCCACAAAAAATTTTGAAAATATTCACGAACACGATCATCGACGGGCTCTTTTGAAATGGTTCCAGCCCCTTCAGAAAACCTTTTCTCGACTAGTGTTGCAAAATATTGTTCTCATTATTTTAACATAAAGTTTCACTTGTTATGTACTATGTCAATCATTGTTGGAAATCGGTTAGTGAGTATTTTTCAAGGTCTGCCATAAATGATCATCCATAAAAACTAACTGTTGACTTTGGTGTCACTCAATATGGTATCAATCAATTAGGTGAACTGCAAATATGTTATCTTTACATTATACAATTATTCCTTGAATGAGTAAATGAGGTTTGTTTTTAACATGATGTCTAGATAAAGGCACGAAGTACAGTGTGACCATTTGAAAAAGAAACAAAAGTATAAGTTGATTTATAAAAACACAAACCGGTGTCTTTGAGTATAGTGCAAGAGGCTTAGCATAGCTTTTTCCAATACTCCACCAGTACTACTGTTATCGATGCCAAAAATATAACAAACCTTATTCAGTTGAATATTTCTTGTTTTTGAGTTCCCTACCCTTATCATAATCAAGGAAACTTGGCCCTTTCAGTAAAGATCGTTTTTGGATAATGATAAATAAACCAAGAAATAAAACATGTCTAAATAATGGAAAATAACTGATTTTCACACTTCTCAGATTAGCACCTATCGTACAGACAACTATCATGATATACTTATATCTATCATGGATAAACTGAGAAGAAGGAATGATTGATGATATGATTATCGATTAGCAATAATGAATATTCACATTTCTGAGTAATATAATGACGGTATCAGTAATACTTACTGATTTGATCATCAAAATCTATGGACTCTTCTGTGTTGGAATGATTATCTCCACTCACCGCAGTAACTGTTAGTATGAGGAAAAACAAAGTACTTTCCATATCTTCGCGGTTACTGTTAAACTTGACCGATTTGTACAGACCGCTGGTGCACTGACACAAGTTTTATTATAAAGTAGCCTCCAGTAGATATAATGATACTGTATCGGTAATTGTTTACATAATTCATTTTAATTCCACGATTATTCGAAAGCACTTTAAAGCTCAGTGGGCACCCGTTTTGCATAATGATATAGGTGAAGGATATCTAATAATATTTTAATTTTGGCTATCACTGAGATATGACAACGGAACTTGTTATTTTTTGATCAAGTGGCAGAATGTGGGGTTCATATGAAGAGTGTTCAATAAAAAATGTGATCAAGTCACCTATGGATTTCATTTTCTGCCATGAACGTAAGTCGTGGCTAGTTTGTATGGTCTGTCATCATGTGATCTGTGACGGTTAAAAAGTGGATGTCATGTCATAATTGCGATATTAGTCAAGACATACGTTTTTTGAAACACTTGCAATCCAAAAGTGACTTGATCACATTTTTTATTGAACAAATTTGTCTTTTGAAATAAAATACACCTTTTTTACTTTTATAACAATCTTTAGAAAAAATCATTTGAAATGATCGGCCAGTTGGAATTTTTCATTCAATCGTATCTGTTTCTGGTTTAAAAATACAAAGTCAAGAAAAATTAAATTTGAAAAAGTAGTTCTTGGTAGAACTAGAAAGGGTCTGTCATGACCTCTCAAGTTAGGTATGTGTTGAAAATTAGGAAAAGTCACAGAAAGAGGACAATATAGCTGTTCAAAGTGTTTATATGATCAATCCATCTTCAAGGTTGAAAGATACTGCTGAAAACTAGCCACCAATATGAATCTCTTGTTGAAAATTATATAATTCTTTAATCGTCACAATTTCGTTCCTTCCGCACATGAGGTGGCTAACCGTTGATAATATGACAACACCTGACACAGTGCTGTTAGAGTTGTCAAGTCACATGCATCAGGTTGTCGGTATACCGTCAAAATAGACATTTTCATGTTATCAGGTATGTTTGTTATTTCGGTATAGGATAGTGTAATGAAGATTGATTTTTGTAACCAATGGCAACCAGTGTAAAGGAAATTCCCCTAACGCGTTAGTCCGGTTAGTGAAGATATTCTATCCTGAAAAACGGACAAACATTTCACAAACAAAGCCACACTGTTGCAGTGTAGAAAAGTGTGCACTAGTGGAACATAAAAGACACACCTATTTTGTGCGTCGAGTGTTGTCATGAGCACGTTTTCTGCCACGAAAGGCAAGATCCGGCAGAACCGACTATCACGGAGCAAGAAAACGTGATCTCTTGTTTGTCTGCCGCTGACATCACTGCCGGATGCGAAAGAACATACCGTTCGATGGAACAATAAACACAAGGTATGATACCTCAAATTCGTTCGCTTCGCGCGGTGACGTCATCGCGTGAGTGGCTTCTATTGAAATTGGTACGTTATAGGCGTATAAACAATATTTTGCAACTATTGAAAGTTAGTGTGTATATTCGGTGCTTTTGTTGAGTAAGTGATAAAGAGTACACTGTGCAATAAATTTGGTTGCTTAAGATTAATTTGTATGTTCTTAATGGTATCAGTGATGTATCTTTTGATTGTTAAAATGGGATAATTTGACATCTCCAGGATTGGTTGGGGTATTCCCCAGATGTTATTTTGTGTTTTTCGTTACCGACACAAACAGCGCATGCGTAAGCCGGGGTCGGCATCTGTAAATTACATTTTCAGATCAATTATGCCGAAAAAATTAATCCGACAATCATCGAATAATACAGAAGCTGCCAATAGAGAGCAGCAATCGACTATATTGCGATAGAAAAATTCTAATCTGAGGACATCTCCAGACTTGAGGTCACAAAAAGATATGGCGTTCGTGCGTTCACAATTGTCCCGCGTGAATCTGTAAATGTTGGAAAGGGACCACTGGGGCCGGAAGGTATTTTGGATACATGCAAACATTTCGAATTGGAAGAAAAATGTGCGGAATCTCTCCCCTATGATAATCAGCATTGGGCATCTCTCCATACCCAGGTTTGTTTGAAATTTTCTCCAGAGTAGGTGGTAGAATATTTATGATTAATAATAATATCTTTATCTAGCAAAAATGCTAT
The DNA here is from genome assembly GCA_958502075.1 of Orchestes rusci. NCBI lineage: Eukaryota > Metazoa > Arthropoda > Insecta > Coleoptera > Curculionidae > Orchestes > Orchestes rusci. Next base: position 58,607,073 of record OY293305.1, on the reverse strand, counting down.
ACAGGTTTGTATTACATAACAAAATTGAATGCTGATGAAATAAATCAATAAATAAAATAAACATTCACAATTATTGAACATGTTCTAGAATATACTGACGGAGACTACTCTTGAATTTAGAAAGACTATCACATTACTTGATACTAGGAGGTAAACAGTTGAATTCAAAGAGCCCTTCACATAACACTGAATTTGACATTAAATTGGTGTTTGTTCTGTCTACTAAAATAAAGTCATTTCTATTGCCTATATTAAAGTTATGGATTTGTCTAAACAAGTTTACTCTACCACACACATATTTGGGCAAAATGCCTTTTTTTATTTTGAAAATAAATAAAAATACATTATACACGATTTTTTGTTTAATGGAACACCATGTTTGATACAATCAACATCAATCTAATTGGGGTGTATCGGTCACATCTTAAAATTGTACGCATGGCTCTTTTTTGAATGCGTTGGAAGTTATCCATGACATATTTTGGGATGTTATAAAATAGAGTACTGCAAAATTCTAGGTGTGGTGCAGCAATTGAATTGTAGAATAAAATTTTGGTTTGCATGCATAAATGTCTGCCCACTCTTGAGATGAAGCCGACTTTTTTAGAGAACTTTCTCATGATGTACTCCGCATGTGCGGTAAAACTAAGATGAGGATCGAGAACTACACACAAATACTTAATATTATCGCTATATTCTAACTCATAGCTATTTATATTTACACTTATATTTCTAGGAACAACGGTACTGAGTCTAATTTTCTTTCCAAAAATACAGAATTTGCTCTTTTCGACATTAATACTTAATTTGTTATAACAAAGCCATTCATAAACTAATTCTAGATCACAGTTTATATCACTTCGCATTTCCTCGATGTTGGTTCCCGTTACGTAAAGCATGGTGTCATCGGCAAACAGCTTAATTTTCGATTTTTTAATGACATTGACTAGATCATTTATATAAATAAGGAACAGTAAAGGGCCCAATGTTGTTCCCTGAGGTACACCATTTTTGACTAACATAGGGCGAGAAGTAGAGTTTCCATATTTAACAATTTGTGTTCTGTCACTTAAATATGATTTAAACCAATTCAAAACACTGCTCCTCAGGCCCATATGTTCCAGCTCCAACAAAAGAATGTTAGTATCTATCGTTTCGAACGCGCGTTTGAAGTCCAGGAAGACTGCCATCACCAATTTGTCTTTATCGATTTCTCTGGCAAACTTATCGCAAATATGCACAGTAACTGTCTCGCACGAGTGACGCGGTCGAAAGCCCGACTGGTTTGATACTAAGATATTGTTTCTATCGCAAAAATCAAGGAGCTGGTCTTTAACTGTAACTTCTAGAACTTTTTCATATACCGGCACTTTATTGATTGGCCTGAATTCACTGCACTCTTTGGTGTTTGTCACTTTCGGCACAGGAGAAATTTCTGAGCACTTCCAGGATTTTGGAAAAATTCCATAAGACAAGGATGTATTTATTGTGTCCAATACTCTGTTTCCGACTGCAAAGAAAGTATCTCTGAATATCTTTGTTGAAATTCCATTTTCTCCCCCTCCTACCGTTTTCAATTCCAAGACATATGTTTTCAAGTCTTGCATGTTTATCAGGCTGAATTCACTCAACTCTTCCTCTGCTGGTTCAACTGATTGAAGAATCATTTCTGAATTAGCGGTCATTGGGATTCCATAAATTATTATTCAATACTTTCAAGAAAAAATGTGTTAAACTCCTTTGCGATATCTGCTTCATTTGATACAGTCCCATGGATAAAATTGATTTTATTTGGCATCTCGGATGTTTTGGTTGGTAATAAGGTCTTGATATGTTTCCACAACTCACGAGGGTTGCCTTTGTTGTCATCCAGCTTTTGTTTGAAGTATTGCCAGAGAACTAGATAACGACGAGAAGCGACAAAAATTTTCCCGCCAAAAAATTTAGGTGGGGGATCCGATACTTTCTGTCAAAAGATTTGTCAGCTGTTTAGTAGTCCAAGTGTTTGATCAGTTTCGACTGTCGAGTTCCATGGTTACCATATGTAGTTTATCGTTAGCTCCCGTCGATCGATCAATCAATCATTATCTGTGTTTTGAGAGATTGATGGCCGATTGCACCAACCTATTTTGAGGATACTTAACGCTAAGGGACCCTTAACTTGACAATTTTGCATGAGAAACTGTCGAGTGAAGGGTTTCTTAGCATCAAGTATCCTCAAAATTGGTTGGTGCAATCGGCCATCAAAGCTTGATCGAATCTATTTCGAAAAGTTTTATTAATGCCTGGGAGAAGTTGTGATTTTGGCGGGTGTCGTACGAAAGGAGGGAAAGGAATCACCTTCTTTGGTTTAACGGACATTATTCGCCCGCATTGCAACTTTACACTATGTTAATCAATGTGAAATGACTCAAAAACGGCTAGTCCAAACATAGACAAACTTTGTATTTTTGAAAAGAGGAAAATGAGGAGATCTTGGATCTGTATTAGAATATAGGCCATTCCATTTGAAAAAGTCAAACTTCTCCACATTTGCCCGATTTCCAATAGTGATATTATGTTCTTTCTCTTAGTTTTTATAAAATCTCCAGGAAAAATCATGCAACTTTCATTTGAACACTTTTTTTGTATCCCTGTTTAAAGGGTTTCTAAAGTGGTAGCAAATTATAAGGAAATACTTTGTACACATGAGATATTTTTTATTGTCAAATGAACGTTTGATTTTTCAATCATGCTTTATGTTTGTTTTTGTTGAATGTTTTTGAGTACCTAGTATAAAAAAAAACATATCAGGCTTTTTTTCTACGATTGACCTACGTCTTATTTTTGTTAAACAGGATCAGAAATCCTCCTATATCAAACTTCAGAATATCTCACAATTTTTAATCTGGGCCCGGACGCCTGGACTATAAGTATTCGTTGCCCCGCGTTTGACAGCTCCCATCGTATCAATAAAACTTGGATACGATACAAGTTGACAAAAATTTCAGTGTCAAGGCCAAATAAATGTGTTCTCATTCAAGCAATGGGGAAAACAAGTTTTTGTCGCTTCTCCTGGGTTATCTAGTTCTCTGGTATTGCTCCTTACCATGTCTGATTTTATGGACAACTCGATTTCGTAGGTATTTGAACTGGTCCCAGACTGCTTCAGATCTCTCGTGGGTGGCTCGAAGGTATAATCTGTCTCTATCTTCCATCATGATTCTTATGTTCTCCGTTATCCATTTCTTCTACAGATAGTGTCGTTTTATTTTGAAGGTAATCTAGGGACATAACTGGTCCAAAGTAGATGTTATGCTATTCACAAAAGAATCTGCCATTACGTCAACGTTGCTGATATTTGATTCCCAAGGTGTGTCCATAATGAATGACTAAAAAGTATCTGCGCAATAGCCTTACATGTTTCGTTCACGAACTGAATTCACTCTGTCAGCAAAAAACTTTTCAGGGACTGTTACGGATAGAATGTTGTGATCGCTGATTTTTGGAGACAAATGATTTTTATAGGGAAGGTTTTTGTTACTTGAAATAATGTAGTCTATCGATGTTTTACTTTGGTCTGCTACTCTGGTGGGTTCGTTCACTATTTGAGTGAATCCATTTAGGTAAATACTTGTGAGGATTTTATTTCCATATCAAGAAGGTTTTAACAGATCAAAATTGAAATCACCCATAGAAACATTCAGCCCCTCAAATTCACTCACCTCATCCAGGAAGTCTGCGAAATAGTCGACAAATGCTACATTTTGTTTGTTTGGTGGATGATACCAACCAGTAACAAGATATTTCATTCCATAAATTGACTCTTCAACTGACAATAACAAAAGAAAGTCCTCCAAACACCGATTTAACCAAACCTTATAGTCAAAGTCACTGCGAATAAGCACCATTACTCCTCCAGTCCTTTTGTTGTGTGTTAAGCAATGTTCGATGTTATAAGAGTCCACACGCACTTCTTTCTCGTAAATGTCTGATGTTACATGAGTTTCGGACAACACCACAACACTAGGTCTCCACTCCTGAATGAGGATACTGATTTCGTCTTTGTTATTGATGCAGCCCCGACAGTTGAAATGAACAATATCACCATGTGGAACCACATCTTTTTCCAATTGCTATTTTTGAAACTTGTATTGTTGTATTCTCCCCATTCTCTTATATGTTTCACATTTGGATGCATCCCAGGAAGCATGTTTAAAATCCAACGACAAACCATACTTTGCATTTGATTCGACACAATTTTTGCATTTGAGAACCTCACTGTTGCATTCCTTTATGTCATGTTCACCCGAGCATTTTGGGCAAGTCTTCTTATCTCTGCAGTCTTTTAAAATATGACCGTATCTACATCAACCGTAACATCTTATCACTCCATAATCCCTGAACAGCCTGCACCTATTCCATCCAATGTTCACTTTTTCTCTCCCGATCAATTCATTGCAAGTTGACAAGTCAGTCTCCAAGATAATGTTGAACCTATTGTTAATAACATTGGTTCTCCTCATAATTTTCAACATTAGGTCACGTCTGTTCGGATCAATTTCATTTTGTTTCTTTTATTTTTCAATGATAGTCGATTTTGTTAATTGGTCAGTATTTCGATGAAAGTTAGTTTAAAGATATCAGTGGGTATTTTGAAATTAATTTATTTTGTTAATTTGATCTTTGCATTTTTTGTTCAAAAAGTGTGGCATCTATCCCTCCTCCACCCTACAATCCAAACCAACCCATTCACTATACATTTTTTGTCTTTGAGAAAAGTGAAGGACTTAATTTTATTCTATCAAAGTGTTTGCTTTGGTTATCCCGCGTGCATACACAGCACACCTCATCATTATTAGTTTTTCAAATGAAAACATACGAAGCTCTACGTACGTTATTCTCGTGAGTACTTTGAGTAAATTCATCAACGAAGAAGGGGGGAGAAGTAATATCCCCAAACCAGGTATATTCACTGTTTAGTAGTTCAGTCATAGAAAAGCTGATTGTACAATTATTCATTATACGGTACGACTTCTCATAATATTATGTATTTCCAACTTTTTGATGTGTCAAAGCTAAATCGCTTTTCGCGTCGAACTGTTCACTAGTTTTGAGATTTTCGATAAATAAATCTTTTTTAAAAGTGTAACGGTGTGAATCTCAGAACATAGAACCCAATAGAACTAGCGTACACCCTAGATTCCGGGCAAATTAATTGTTTGTTATTAGCTTCGTTCGCGGGGGAGATCCGGAACTAGTCCGCAACACATTCCGAAATAGTAAGCATGATTTGCAAGCATTTGTCCTTATTCCTCAACGCTGGAGCCTAAAATATGCATCATCATTTCAAAAATCAAGTCTGAACATCAAATCAAACAAAATATTATTTAATTTCATGTAACCTTCAAAATTACTTGATAGTTGAACTAAAATATACAAATTACTTTACCAAATGCATTCAACTCATGAACAATCGTTTCTGTTGTTTGATCAATGTTAATCGATGTAAAACAAAACTCAAGTCCGTTTGCAGGATTATATCCTCTTGCTTAGACTCTTATATCTATCAAACGTGTTCGGAATAAGTCCTGAACATAATATCCTCGTCCCGCGAACACCGGATTTTTACCTCCGAACGAGGATTGTTGTGTCCCTCGAACGACAAAATTCAAAAGCTGGCTCCAGACTCACGCCGCGAGAACCCGTGAACGCGAGTGTGGATGGGTTTCACGGCTTTTCACGGGGATTATCCAGATCAGAATATTCACGGCGTGAATGCTGGCCACGACTTCGTGGCTTGAGTCGGAAGCCGGCATAATGCGCATGCATTTCAATCCCGAACATGTCAAGGATTTCTCCCGCGAACGCAGCTATTCACATCTCGTCCGTTGAATTCATTCAACGTTGCCTTGTAGCAAATAAAAAGCACTAAGAATTTTCACTTTTTATCAGAAGGGATTAACCCGGATTAACCAGTGTATTAACGAGGATATGTTTTAATTTTTTATTTGTTTCAATATCGTCGGTGTTATAGGACAGTTATAATTCACTGATTATTGATAAGTTTTGTTCACATGAACCAGCTCTTCGGCCTTCAAACATATTGAATTTTGAACAAGCCGACAACAGTGTTCCAAGGGAGCTACAGGCTATGATTGGTTAAAATGACTATCAGCTGTGATTGGTTGATCGCAAATGGGCATTTGTGTCGTGTTGCCAGATGTATTCCATTGCATCGTGTCATTCGTGTCTACATAAGTGACTAATGGCCGATTGCACGAACCTACTTAACGCTAAGGGACCCTTAACTTGACAGTTTTGCATGTGAAGTTGTCAAGTTAAGGGGTCCCTTAGCGTTAAGTATCCTCAAAATAGGTTGGTGGAATCGACCATAAGGTTCCTGGAAAAATATCGGTCTCATTAAAAATGTTTTATTATCACTAGTGATCTAAAAATGTACATATTTTATTATTGGTAACTACCGGAGATGCACTTATAGAGTATTTGTAATAAGAATAAAAATACCTTGAATACAAGGTAGCTACTTATTAAATTTGCAGTTTGGCAAACTCGCAAGAATTCCTCTCTTCCCTCAATGTATAAACATGTGACACACAAAGAGACGTCGAACTTTATCTAGTTGTTGGAAAGTCATTGGTGTGAATCAGTTCATAATTCGCTATTGACGATGCAATCACAAAATAACCTTCAAGTAATTAAAACGTACTCGGCCAAATGGGTACCTACACTTCGGGCCGATATTTCAATGTCATTCTAAGAGACTACATTAAAATATAGGCCCTTGATATACAATGCTGGCTTTGTTCGCAATATAAGCCACATCGCACGATGTTTGATTATCAGCTATGTATTTTTTTGAAAAGTGGCAAGCATCGTCAATTTTTGTACAAATGAAAAACCACCAAAAGTCTCATTAATCGGATCGCGTGCTCAGCGAACATAGTATACCTAGTGTAGCGCTCTGGCTCGAGAAACAGTAATCCCAACAAAGTTTAACACTTAAAGAACAAATAAAAAATAATGGGGAACTTGCATGAGAAATTGAATCGATTTTTTTTATTGCAAACTGTAAAAAATAGGGCTTCACAAGACCATACCAAGACTGGCAAATCTTGGTCTTGGTCTCGAAAAATGAATATGTACTTGGCCTTGGTCTTGAACTCTCAAGACCAAGACTAGACTGGATCAGTCTTGGTTTTGGTCTCGTTAATCTTGGTCTTGGTCTTGATGGCATTGAAAAAAATGTATACCGAATTTTCAAAATACACAAAGCGTATAGCTCAACAATCCTATCAGAGGTGTTTTCCATAGGACGTCAATCAGTGAATATCTCTTTGAAATCGCGGTTCTGAAGCGAAGAAAGCGATAAATTTCTATTGTACAGCCCGTAAAGTTTGGCCTAATAGGCAATAGAATATGCAACCTATAGTCAATGAGGAAATACGTCTCAAAAATGCTAAAAATAGCCCATTTTGCATTTCATTTGCTTCCAAAATAAGTAGATTTGAATTCGTTTGTGTGAGATGCGGGGTTTGTGTAACTGACAGCACTGCCGCATGTCTACCGATCAACCGATTTCAGCACAGTTTGTTAATATTGACTATGTGCATCATCCAAACAGTGACATCTGGTGTCAGAAACTGGCGAAAAAGTAGGCTATTTTCATACATGATCAAATTATGGTAATAAAGAGAAAAATACCTGAAACGACCTCCAGTGACTATCAGTACGGATATTTTCATCAGGTTAATTTGATAATCATTATTTCTATCAATAAAATAGCAGACGATTGTAATTAAAATACTCACGTGCATAATTTATCGTTTTTAGTGTTTTGACGTTGAAAACTGAGGTTATGAAGGTGTGAACATCAACTACACTGTTGCCAACTCTGCAGAATTCTAAGTAGTTCTAGTGATTTTGAATGAAGGTTGCGAAGTGGATTTATAATTTACCAGAAATCACTATAGTGGAAAATATAGTGGGATAAAAAGATGTAAATTATATATATTATATTATATGATGATATAATGAAAATAGAGAGAATGAAGACAAGGAGGAAGTGGTACACACAAGGAAAGGGGTTAAAATAGCATTAGGGAGGAAGACAATACGGTAGGTTGAAGGAATATGCTATAAACATTATAAGGAAGAGACAATAGGCAAAAAACAATAAAAAGGTTGAAAAAATTAGTACGAGCAAAGAAACGAAGCCTCTTGAAACGGAAATCCACCACGGATCCTGAGGGCCGCAAAATAAGGCGGAGCCCCACTTTGGGCGCCATGAGGTGGAGCCCTACCACAAGGTAAAAATCCCAAAACGAGTTTTGGCTCCATTATGAGACCCGGGGGCCCCCTTGAGGCAAAGCCCTATCATAGGGCCCGGGGACGAAAGCGAGGTGCCCCCCACTCTCCAGAAGCGGAGGAAAAGGTTCAAATAGCATCAGGAAGGAAGACCGTGAGATGGGTAGGAGGGATATTCAATACACAGTGTTAGGAAGAGATAATATACAAAAAAGAGTATAAAGTAACTGAATGAGCAAGAGATAATAGACAAAACCAGTAAGGAGGAGACTAGAAAATGAGGGAAAAAAAGGAAGTATATATTTATTATACAGGGCGTAACAGAGTAAGTGTAACAACGTGAAACTGTAGATTTGTTATCAAAAAAGAAAAAGATTTTTCCTCGACGAGAATTTTCCGCGGGCTTTCGTTTTTGATATACAGGGTGTCAAAGTTATAAAAAAAAAGATTTTTTTTAATTACTTTTAAACCACTTGGAATATTTTTATCAGATTTGGTACAGTGTCAAAACTCACTAGTTTTTTTATTTTATCAAAAAATCGATTAAAGAAATTAACTAGTGGCGTAGTTATAATACACCCTGTATATCGAAATCGAAGAAAAAATATTTTTCTTTTTTGATAAAGAATCTACAGTCTCACGTTGATTGTAACACTTACTCTGTTACACCCTGTATACATTGTGCCTCCGACTAAGTCGGCACTATTGCTAACTTCTTTATTATTGAAGATACGAGGTCGTTTAAATAAGAGAACTGGTAGTATTTTTTCTGCGGATTAACATTAGGCTGTCAAAAAAACAATTGAGCAATGCGTTCTCGACTTATTCCAAAAAAACTTTTTTTTTATTGGGACATCGTGTATATTTGTATCAAAATTGATCAGCCACCCTTTTCTTAACATAAAAAGTTTTAATGATTTTTTTTCTGGAACCAAAAATAACGGAGTTATGCGTATTTTCCTCGACTAATTTATAAATGTCAAAGTAACAAAATTCAATGATTTGATTGTTTCAAGATGAGCCTAAAAAACAAAATACGTTGAGAACGATATAATAACTTTGATAGCAAATATGGCAACCGATATGTACTATTTTGTAAATATTTTAAACTTCATGGCCAAGTTTCCAAAAATTTTCCCATCAAAATCTCCCATTCAAAAAAAGTACATTTTTTCAAATAAATCGAGAACGCGGTGTTCGATTGTTATTCTGTTAATACCTCGTTAATCAGCGGAAAAAATACTAGTTGTTCTCTCATCTGAACGACCTCGTATCTTCAACAATAAAGACTTAATCGGAGGCACTGTAATACAGGGTGTCTCTAAAAAGTCTGTACAAAATCCTACCACATGTTGCTAAGGTCAAAATAAGCCGATTTAACGCAACTCACCTCAGACAAATGTCACCATTTTCGAGATACGGGGTGATCAAGTTTAAAATTACCAATTGAATTTTGTCATTATTTTGGACAATTCTTGACATATCGCTTTGAGAATTGGTATGCAAGGGTTCTGTGATGTGTGGAAATCGATTATGTAGTTCGTTTTACTGTGGCCGCCAGAGGGCGCCTTACACTTTACATTTTGTGGTTTAAAATGTCCATTACTATTTTCTCAGTTATTTTTTTCAATCTTTTATTAAATAAAAAGATTCTCCAGACGATTTCAAGTTAATATGAGGTACCTATATTCTTGTCAAAGTTCGCAATGTTTTTTTATTTTGTCCAAATATGATTTTTCCATAAGATTTTCAAGTTTCAAGTGTGAAAATAGGTATACTGAGCATGGTAGGACAGAGGCGTGACGTCATGGCTCTGTGATTTTAGAATATTCCAAAGCGGTATATATCCGTCAATCTTCGACTAACAAGAAAAAAAAAACTATGTATTTCCTTATTTCTATAGACTTTTGAATCCAGCAATAAAAAACATTGATGCAAGTTCCCTATTGAACATTGGAAAAACATACCTACGGATTTTAAATGCACACCGCCGACAAAAAACTTACACAATAAGTCATAGCAAACCTGCGCGATATCACGTTTATTGTATCATGATGCGGTTGTGAGTGTATCGTGGATTAACCTAATTAAAAAAAAAAATCCAATCATATACCTATGCATTTTTTATCAATTTACATTGATATCAAACATTCTTCCCATTAGTCCTTGGCTGTATACATTTTTTGTCAGGAATTAGCTCTAGTGTCGATGCAAATTTGAATTTTGATTCAATTTCCTCTTGGATCTAGATTGGAAGAGCAACCTATCAACCCTAAATTACCGACATGTTGATTGAATGAATAAAATCAAATGCACGAATTACCTTGCATCGACCAAATTCATTACAAATTCGAGTAGTTTTCCTCCATAGACTGTCCTTGTGAAACCGATACCAGATGTCTTTGAAAGATACAGTGCGGCTCAAAAAGGTACTTCCAACTTCTGAACCGTTTGATATGCGAACAAAAGTTGGACACACCATATCGTCCCTCCAATGCCAAAAGCGCGAATGTGCAATTTTCAAGTTTTTCGCATATGTGAACAGCAATTCAGAAAAACCATAATTTTTCCAATGCCAAAAGCGCGAATCAGAATGACAACTCATCTCTTCTCCAGCATCATCTTGAAGCTGCGCGAAAGTATAGAGATCAGTTTGGCTCTTGTAAGATTATCTAGAAATTTCATCCCAATTCACGAATGTGGCATCATACTGAGCAGTGTCTCAGTTTTCTCGCGATAGTTTCATTTGAATATTATCAAAGTGAAACGTGTTCCCGTGCTAAGAGGATTATGAAGCTTGGCAGGAGAGGAAAGTCACACTTTTGAAGAAAAAAATCCACTAAGAATTATCTGGACTTTTCATTGATTATCTCAATAATGCATAGACTCTACAAGGATCATTGCAACATCCAAAACAAAAGACCTGTTACATGGGAAAAGTCATAGATAAAAAATATATATACGGGAAGGAAAAGTTCAATGAATATAATTTGGGGTTCTTTGAGCCGAAAAGAGATCATTTTAAAGAATGTCTGGCACGAAAAAATCTAACAAATCAAAAATGAGAAGCTCAAGGGACTGACTTCAAAGGCCATCTCGAGAGAAAGGATGCTGCCAGAAATGCTCGAAACCTTGACAAAAACTTAGCAAAAGTGGATACGTCAATTTGAGCCTTCAACTTTGAACGAATTTGCTTTATGCATCTACAACTTCGTAATGCCTCATGAAGAAATTTCTTCTGCCAGAATGAAGTCTGACGGGTGTGGCGGAAAGCAAGATAATTCATTTTTTTCTGCCATGTGCCTTCAACTTTGACAGCATCATACAAATTTGCAGTAAGTAGATAATCAGTTCTTCGGAACCGGCCACACAGAAATGAAGTGTGATTCGATACACTACAAAATCAAAAATATAGCCAAATATGCACCAGTGTATACACCTAAAAGCTGGACATGAATAATTCGAAGCTCCAGAATATCGTCACCACCTTTAATTGTCAAAAACATGCTGTTGGACGACTTCCTTCACTTTAAAAATTTTTCGGTGGAGTCTCTCAAGTTTATTCAAGTTCCTTGAAAGAGAGTCTGTTCTTTGCGTTACTTAAAGGACGAGCCATCTAAAATATTCTACAGAACAGACTGCTGAAACGGCAGAAAATTTTATTCAAGTGTACTACTTTGTCTTCTCGAAAAGCCGGGGACCTTCCCCAATAAGCGAAGCTGAATTTAAAGACTCACAGAAAATGTGTTAAGACCTGACTATACCCAAATACTACCACGAGTTCTATAGATTTTTAAAAACAAACAAAGATGTGCGAGACCATTTGCCAGCGCCATACGCAGACGAAGAAACTGACTCTGAGTGAATTCCCCAGTTTTTTTTAAATGTTTTTCAGCTATTTTGTTTGAAAGAAACGAGTCTTAGGTTGATGTTTTTCAGAACAGTTTTTCCTGGAGTTTTTTTTACTCAGCAGTAGGGAAGATGAGACGGATCATTATTTCTCTATTTATTCTTTTGGATTCTTAGTGGGTTGGTCTTTTTAATTTTTTCCAGCATACTTACTTGAATTATTCATATGTGATTTTGTTTCTTGTTTGTTAGATGCATCGAACCTTGAACAAAGTCGTTTTATAAACCAAATAATAATTTAATCTCAATACGAAAAAGTTCTTTCGATGAAATATAACAGTGTCAAAACAATGAATGATTTTTTTCCATCTTGATGTTTTGAAAATTCTGTTTGGAATTATCACCAGTGATCATAGCTTCCAGAGATTATACAAATGTTTGGCTGGAAACGAGAACCTTATTCTATAATCTTATAAATATATTCAATCTCGTTTTTCTCGAGACTGTGAGTTTTCACATTTGTTGTATTGGTATTAAAGGGACGATAGTATGTGAGGACTTTCTGCATTTTTGACTCAGTTGTGACAGCTGACCATGTCAAAATGACAGCTGGGCATCATTTTGAATGAAAAAATCAAATGGAAAGGTGTGTCGAGTGATACCTTATTTTGAAGGCCTTTTCACTCTGATTAAAACTGCCGAGTTTCAAGCCTCTGCTATCATTCCTGTTGATATGACAGCGTGTTTTTTTTTTTTCATTTTTATCACTCAATTATTTGTACTCAGCCACAATAGTTGACTTCTGGACCTTTTAGAGTCGCAATGTTTAAATAGGTAACATTCTGGATAAAAGTGAAAACAATTTTTTAAAAATATGGTTTTTGATCTGAAAATCTGCTCCTATATTTTGTTGTTAAAAAAAGAATCGGAGATAGTTTGATGAACCATGTAATGAAGGTTTTTGTGATCACCATCATGAATGTCTTTAGCAATGTTGAAGTAAGAAAGCTTGTAAATTACAGGTGGTTTATTCCATCCCACTGACGACAAGCAAGAAATAGCATTTCGCTATGCTATTGAAAAAATCAACAGTGATCGGACCATTCTACCAAGGTCAAAACTTCAGGCTCAAATTGAAAAGATACCGCCACAGGACAGTTTTCATGCTTCAAAGAAAGGTTGGTCAAGTTGGGATGAGAAATTAGCTTTTATTAGGCGTAGGCTATTCGTTTATTATTTATCATGAACTGTGTCGCCATTCGAAATCAGAAATCTCAAGAAAACTGTGATCCGTATTGCGTGCGATCTGCCAATGATGTGATTTTCACCATTCTTCACGGACGATATATTACAATATACCTATGAAACGCCTAGTCATCGCCTATCAAACTTTTTTTTGTTCCTTTTTTAGTGAATAGAATAGCTTAAAACAAACAACAAGTTTCTTTTGTCAAGTTATTGTTGATCTTACCTTATAACAGTTACCCACATTGATACAAACTCTTTCGAAAAAATTGACCATTTTAGTAATTTCGTGACCATTTTTAACATTATCACTCATTACCGTTTAATAAAATGTTCATTCCATACATTTGCCTGAAATATTTAAAGATCGATCTATAGATTTGTTCTCGCGAAAAATATTTAGAGGAAATAAATTGCCACTTTATTCATTTTTTTTTGATAGCTGTTTTTCCGGATCGCAGTTGAAGCGAAATGGAAATCATCCATGAACGACGAAGCCTCAAAGCTATTAGAACGATTTTGTAATACCTGGAAAAAAAAGATCAAGTTTTTTTTTTATCACTCAGGGAACAAGCACTAGCTTCCTATTTAAAAATTTTCGCTCTAGTTATTTGGGCTTTCAGTATGCCATCTTCTGAGAACTGGAGTAGCCGCAATTTTTGGCCCACAGTCTCCTCACACAGCTAGTCACGTTCAGTCCATTTGTGATACTATGGAGATCCCCCATTTGGAGACACGATGGGATTATAGACTACGTCGGGAAAGTTGTCTTGTCAATTTGTATCCGCACCCCACGACACTTTCCAGGGTAGGATCAATTTGTGTGATAAGTTGAATAATAATCAAAACTGGCATATTATAATAATATGCAAACTTTGAATTTTGGAGAGTTTATTAAAGCAACTGCTAAATCGTATGAGTGCTGTGTAAAAAATCACATGATACAGCTCATCCGATCATTGTATTCAAAATTTAACTAAAAAAAACCAGAATATACCAAAGCTCAATCGTATTTAAGTAGTACCATTTCTTGATTGATTGTTTGATAACAAATTGATCTATTTCTCGAAAGGCATACGTGGATCTAGTAAAAGCTTGGGGCTGGAAGTCCTTCACCATCATTTATGAAAATAATGAAGGACTGGTTCGTCTTCAGGAACTGCTCAAAGCACATGGTCCTTACGAGTTTCCTATCACTGTGAGACAACTGGGAGAAGGAAACGATTACCGGTAAAATATAGACAGGGGACCATGAAATTTTCTGTTTTGAGTAAAACTTTTGATCTTGCAGACCACTATTGAAGCAAATCAAGAATTCAGCGGAAACACATATTGTTCTAGACTGTTCTACGCCCAGAATATACGACGTCTTAAAGCAAGCTCAACAAATTGGTATGATGAGTGACTATCACAGTTACTTGATAACGTCCCTAGTAAGTATGCATCACCACATTCATTGTATTTGTTGAGCAACGGATTAAGGACTTTGGGTGATTCTCCATTCAAAAAGAAAAAAGCACATAGTTTTTAATTCAATCCCCAAACCTCTAAGCATAGAATGGATGATTAATTCAAATTTAAACATCTGAATAATATATAGAGGATATTGAATAGACATATTCTGAGGCAAATTATCTAATACATGAGTAGGTAGGTAAATGTTGTGTATACTTTATGCAGAAAAAAAAACGATAAAGCCTAGTTCAGACCAGTCAACATTTGCTGCCAACATGTTGTAACGATGGTGAGCCACAAGACATCAATCAATTTTGAAGCGTGTTGCTTGTATCAATTGGTACAGACCAGTCAACATTCATGTATTCCGTCAACTCGCAACTTGGTTCTGGATACTGGGCAACATAGTTACCATGGTGAGCCACAAAACAGAATCAATGTTGTTGCTTGTTGAATGTATCCAGCTGTGGGACTCTGTAACAAAAAGCGATCCATCGCTTCGCATAAACATCGGTCGTTACTTGAATCAAATGAAGTGAATAATACGGGCTAAATGTTGCTTGGCGGCTATTTTGGATTCAAGTAACGACCGATGTTTATGCGAAGCGATGGATCGCTTTTTGTTACAGAGTCCCACGGCTGGTTTTCCATTTGGAATGGAAAACACGGTGTTGTCAACAAAATTATCTTGCCAACAGTAACAAGTGATGGCGAAGCGCATGAAAGAATGCTTAGTTATACCTATTTAGCTGTGCATTTCTTTTCCTGGGGCCGTTTGGTGAATTCCACTGGTTTTTTTTGATAGAAAATAATAAAATTCTGATTCCGAAAATATGAAAAAGCTAAAAATATTGCATCACTGCCGATGATTACCTGACTTTATTCCTATCATACATAATATATTCAATAATGTAAAAACATTGAATGAAAAATTATCAAGTGGCCAAAATCCTCTTTTTGGCCTTTTAAGGTGAAACAATAGATAAAAAACTTGGTCCAAATCAAGTCCTAACACTGATTCCGAACTTACTGAAGAAAAATTGAATTTGTGGAAATTTAAAAAAAATAAAGAAGTCCGCATGCAATTTACCACAGTTTATACAGGGTTATTCACGTTATTCGACACGAAACATTATGGCCGAAGTATATAATTTTGAAAAAGTTTTTTTTCTGGATGGATAGGGACCCTTAAAGGCTACATTTTAAAAATATTTTCATGTTATACAGGGTGTCCCCAAAACACGAAACGCATCAAAGCTGTATTTTTTTTAATGGAACCTCCTGTAGATTAATTGATATTTTAATTCTTTCTCCAATTTGGAACAAAAATTGTGATATAACTGATGTTCCTAAATTCAACCGTTATCGAGATATCGCGTTTTAAAAATGGCATTTTTGCAACTTTGACATGCTATAAAACTCAAACTATTCAAGTTAGAGACAAATGGATTGCACATTCCCCTCTTAATAGCTCTTGAAAAGAGCTATTCAAGGAGAATAAATTCATTCTTGTGAAAAAATGTCAAAATGTGCCGAAAAAAGTTGACAGTTGACGGTACCTTCTATCCGAATGAAAGAAGAGCTCTTGAAAAGTTAAGATAGGAAAGTGCAAACCATTCTCCTCTAACTTGAATAGTCTTAATTTTATAGCATGTCAAAGTTGCAAAAATGCCATTTTTAAAACGCGATATCTCGATAACGGTTGAATTAAGGAACATTAGTTGTATCACACTTTTTGTTTAAAATTGAAGGAAGAATTGGAATATCAATCAATATACAGGGGGTTCCATTTAAAAAAATTCAACTTTGATGCGTTTCGTGTTTTGGGGACACCCTGTATAACGTGAAAATATTTTTAAAATGTAGCCTTAAAGGGTCCCTATCCATCCAGAAAAAAAAACTTTTTGAAAATCATATACTTCGGCCATAATGTTTCGTGTCGAATAACGTGAATAAGGGTTATACAGGGTGTTTCCTAACCTCTGTGACAAAATGAAAAATTTGATTCTTCGCCTTATTTTAAGACGAAAATGTGGTATAACTTTTTTTCGTATTTCGCTTTGTTTCCAAAATACAGGGTGTTTATTTTTTTTTTTTGATTAGTTTTTTATTTTTAATTAATTTATCTTTTACTCGATTTTGTTGAAGTCTGGTGACGGTATTTATAGTGATAACGGGCTCATTTTGCCATGAACAAAAAAAAAATTTCAAATACAGTGGCGTCCCGAGCGGCACTTCAACCAATATTATTGGGAAAAAAATGTACGCCACTGACTTTTTGTGTCATTTTCATTTTTTTCTCAGGTTATTCAACTAAAAACGCAACTTTTTGATCTCCTGAATTTTTATCGTATCTTGCCTAATTTTTGAGATAAGAAATTAAATCTAGTTGAGTGAGTTTTGACGCAAAAAGTAATTTTATCGCTGATGTTGAATTTTCTAACAAATACAGCAATCAATTATAATCATTTCAATGGAGAGTTCAAAAACACTAAATAAATAAAAAAAAGTTAACTAAACTGCTGAAAATGTCCTCCACGAGCTAAAAAAAACTAATCAAAAAAAAAAAAATTAAACACCCTGTATTTTGAAAACAAAGCGAAATTCGAAAAAAAGTCATACCACATTTTCGTCTTAGAATTAAGCGAAGAATCACCCCTTTCATTTTGTCACAGAGGTTAGGAAACACCCTGTATATTTACTACAAACATAACTATGACTTTCATACCTGTACATCATCATGTTGTTATTGTGGTTGCATAACAATGATAATAATAGTGAAATTATTAGTGAAGTGCGAGCTTGGAGAAATCTTCACCATTTATTTTTTGATCGTGATAAATACAAATTATTTTCTTCAGTAGTTGTGACTAAATTTGTAGCAGATCATCATTTCACGGTAGAGGATAAAAAATGTATGTTTTTGTTTCATTTTATGTTTTTACATTTTTTAATGAAAGTCAATGTTCTCATCGTAATTTCCATTTTGCTAGGTTTGTTCCGAGTTTTGTCCAATTGATAACCGCATCCGGGGACATACTGTAGGTTTAGAGGGTTCAGTTATAATTGGCGTGTTCACTTGCGTATTCTCGAGATCTACTCTTTATAAAATCTGGTCCAGTTGAAAAGTTCAGTTTGGAGATATACAAGAATAGTGTTTTTCAATTTTTGCCATTTCTTTCATGCCCTTCTATTTCGGTTTTTTGTGAAGATACATAAAAAATAATATAAACCGAAATTTTTTATACAGGGTCAGAAATAGGTGCGCATTTTGTCATGGGCTATAAAGTCTTTTTCTATGGGAACATGCCATTGTTTTCGCAGTCCTTTCGTAAAGAAAGAACAGGGTGTTGAAATTTTGGCAAAATCTCTTTTTTTTTAGCGATTTCAATCAAATCAAGTTTGTTTCATTTTCAAACGAAAACGTGTCAGCAGCGCAAATTTATTGATTTCAATACATTTTTCTAACAATTCAATAACTTTTTCCATATCTCGAAAACTCATCGGGGAAGAAAAATTCCAGTTACCTTGCTGAACATGAACTGACAATAAAAAAAATATTTTCACTATGTGAAAGCCACATTTTTATTCAAAAAAAATATTTAAATAAGAGTAGTTTTATCCTCCATCATGAAAGAGTTGAAAAAAGTCTAAAAAAGATCTCGGATAAACTCATCTCTAAAATTTAGAACGAAATAGCTAGTTCCGTTTGTTCAGAAAAACATTTGTTTTTCTCAAGATCCAAAAAAATTTAACCCAAACACGCTTACTGATGGTTGAGTCGCGCCTCGGTCTTTTTGCAGATTTAAGGGGCGATTAAACAGAGAAACAAAATCAATCTTTCTAAACCTATAAAAAAATAATTGCAGAATGAACTATAGTCGTTCAAGAGAAACTCCGTCACTTATTTGTCACCATATAGGTCGTCCCATTTTTCAAAAACTGTCCCTAACACCATTTCCTTTCTCGTTTGACTGTATGCGATGATATTTTCACAAGAATCGTAATCACGATTCTTGATATTTTCATGCAGCAGCACTAACTTTAGCAGCAGCTGACAAATCCATTTTTATTGTCAACAATACTAATGACGTTCAAATTTTGAATTATTCACCTCGTTTTCGGCAACGAGCAACATTCTTTGGTTTGGACGCGCAACAGTGTTGACAACATGTATCCGGATACAAGTTGGTGTGTCCAACAATATGTTGTCAACATGTTGACAACTTTTGTTGTCTGGTCTGTACATGCCTTGAGCTTCTCAAAGCATTATCTTCTCATCAGTATTCGAAAGTAGAATACACGACATAACCGAATAGATGTAGGGTTCCCGGTTGCGTAAAGACGAAACGTACCATTGCACAACACAGTAACGCGTTCAGTCGTGGTACGCTTTGGCTAGAAATTAACGGATATTTTTGCCCGACAAAACGTACCTCGCTGCAACGCATCTTACGCTATCTATGTACGTACATCCACATAATGTGCGTACAACATAAAATGGGCAATAAATTTTTATGAACCATCATGCCTATAATAATAGAACAGAAAATGTCTTTTTTTTTTTCTTTTAGAAGATTAACAATGACCTAGTGTGGTTTTTATTTATAGTCCAAGGTGTGGATGATAAATTATTAATTTTTTTTTTTAAATAAATTGATCTAGGTTACTGTAAGGTGTTTTCTCCATTCCTTTTGAAGAGAATTTTTCACAGAAGATTTTTATTGCTTTGACCTATAGCTGATCTAGTTTTAATTTTTTTACTATTCGTTACTCACAGGGTGATTCACGTAGGTGATCTATAAAAGTATTTTAAAAAGGGCTTTTCCAGACCTGGTGAATTTTGGTAAAAATCGATATGGAAGTGTAATGCAACTTTTAATGATTTTTTGGTGATTCCGGCGATGCCGGATCCACTCCTTTTTCTAGTACGCTTTTTTTTTCAAATCAAACAACCTCTATATATTATTTGATTTTCGAATTCTGTATGAAATTCTGAACGATTTCTGACTATCCTGGTAAATTTTGGAAAAAACGCGTCAGTTTTGATTTCTATTGTGTATAACCGTACAATAGAGAGTGATCCAAAGATAAGATATTGCGTTACACTTACACTAGATTTTTGAGTGGAGCCCCACATTTTTTTCAGATCTATGTCATAGACGTATAGTTTATCGAATGATATCTATGACCATCCTTGACCGTCTTGGAGATATTTTCATTTGAAAAAAAAAAATTACAATAATTTGACGCTTAGTATCCTAAAGACTATAAGACGTAAAACACTTACATTTTGGGAGTACCTACCCATAAGAAATGCTGGTCATTCTTATAATCTTGATCATTTTTCACAATAATCTACATGGTCTGAAATTTACGTGTCCGAGCATTTTTCCCAAATTATACTAGGAGAGTCACAAATAGAAGTGCGGTCTTTTCGCGGGGACACCCTGTATGTCTGATGATAGTTTCCCAAGTACCCATTCTACATCTCATTTCAAAAATGACATACTTTATCCAAATATTTCAGAAATTCTACAGGGTGCCCCAAAAAAACTTTAAAATATTCTCAAAAGAAATAGCCTGAATCTCATTTTTTTTTCGTTATGAACTACCTACTTCTTGTAACAGATCACCGAGCAGATCACTTACGTGAATCACACTGTATAGGAAATATTACGGCGGTATGGGGTACTAACACTAGAAAAAAAACTATTTATTCCATTGGACGGAACTTTTAATTGAAAAAAAAGATTTCGCATTAATAGGTAGGAATTTTGTTTTGTGTTCAGTGGTAAAAAGAAAAAGCTCGCCCCCATAACGAACGCTTCCTTCTTTCATTCATTTTACCGTACTGTTGATAATTTGAAGTTGAGTTTCAATATATGAGTGTTCCTTGGATCAAAACAAAAAAAAAAACAGTTGCTTCAAACATCTGCAAAATCCGCTTCATAATTTTCTACTTGGTGTTAAAGTTAAGAAATTATTGGAATCTCTTTAACTGACCTGAATATTTTATTGTTTCCTGATAATGTTATGAGGTGTCTTCTATAATCATTATTGGGTAAAATGATTTGGGAGAAAACTAAATGAAAAATCATTGAAAATTGCTTTTTCCAACATAGATAGGTGAGTTTAATTTTCATAGTGGTGAACGGAGCGGACAGACAGACAAAATAAGTTGTATTTTCCAGAGATTCAAGCATTTAGGGTTCAGGTTATTGTTTTTTTTACGGAATGCTGAAAAACTCTGCCCCATGGGCACCTAGGTGATTATTTGGACGCTTAGTACACACAGCACAGTTTATAGAATATACAGTTGGCTCACTTCCTGTCGGCTTCTTTGAAAACCGTGTCTCTGAAGCGATTTGCCGAAATTCCTTTAATCATAAACAAGATCCGGTCGAAATTCGACCCAGAGCAGGTTTTACGAGGAAGACAAGTTGGAAAAAGGCGATCGATTTCCAAGCGGTGTACGAAACTTCAACGACGTATCTCAGTAGTAAGTAATTCTGCATTTAAATACTTCAATCCATTCAGGAAATCACTTTTCAAAAATTGTTTAGCAGTCTTTTGTCTCGTTTTAAAAAATGGCCAGAGAAACCTTTTATTCTGTGTACTTTCTGAAAATCTCATTATAGTCATTCAACCAAACCTCATGATAATCTATCCAAAAATGGACCATTCCTCAATAAATCATGAAAAATTGATGGGTGATTCTTGTCTAAAAGTTACACAATTTTTTTTTTGATCGTGCCAAATGGATTGGAGTTTTTGAATACACTATCACTTTGACAACCGATGCAGCATCAATGAAAAATATCAACGTATTTCTAACTTTGAAAAAGGTGTTTTACTCTAGCTTAAACGAAGCGTTCAAAAATAAAGGCCAATAAAAATATTATTAGGATTAGAGCCAAGAAATGACGTGCATGTTATAAACAATCATGAAGATTTTTTTTCAAATTCCAGTACATTTGATTACATATCCGTTGATCCTTGTCACTCTTAAACTACTTATACAGAAGCTATCGAAAAATAAAGCAAAACAATTGGTTTGATGTTCTTTTCGAACAGGTCTTGTATAGACTACAGTATCGTATCACAACTACTTAGATGTGTACGTGTACTTGTACTTGTTGCGAAATCTTTGCTAGAATTCATGAAGGGTTGTTAAAAAAATATATTTTTTTCCAAATTTGAAAATCTGTGATTTCAAACAACCTGTACCTGTTAAATTTTACTTCAAAATTACCGCTAATTGGTTTTTGGATAAGCCAAAATCAGAAATGCTATCTGTTTCGAAATTCAAAATATGTCTATTAACTTTTCACGTTTTTGAGGGCCTTCTATTATTCGTAGGAAGCCATGAAAAATTGAAATCAAAAAAATTACCACTTTACCGATTAGATTTGAAATCGATCAGAATTTGATGCAGCTTTGCCCCTTGAAACTTTTTTGTAAAACCGATATTAACTGAGATTTTATCTGGTTCGTCTACAAAGAAATCGAAAGGGCGTGTTGCAGCGAGGTACGTTTTGTCGGGCAAAAATATCCCTGAATTTCTAGCCAAAGCGTACCACGACTGAACGCGTTACTGTGTTGTGTAATGGTACGTTTTGTCTTGGTAGAAACCTGGACAAGCTTGTTTAAAACTGGAATAAATTGAGTTAACTTTGTGATTGTTATGGGCAAAAACACCTAGACCACAAATTATTATATTCTCTGATTCCTGGATTTCTTGGAAAACTGATTGAGTTTCTTGTGAAGTAGATCACTACTAACGGTTTGTCGTTTTTTTGAATTTAAGATGCTGAGTCTGATAAATCAAGGTCGTGATTGATTTCCTTCTAAAGTTCTACCCTTTGTCCTTTCTCACTCTATTGAAAATAGTTATTCACAATAGCAATTTTTTCTCCAAAATAACGGATTTTGTAGTTTCGGTAACCTTAACAAATATGATTCATTATGAAAATATATTTTCTTTATACACACGAACACTCGTAGATTTACAAGTCACAATTGCTTGCATCTTATCATGAAAGCTGGTTACTGCCAGCCATTGTAAATTGTAAAATATCTACAGAACCATTTCCGTTACTACTTCACTTGTTCAGCGGTGGAAGAGAACGGGGAAGAGAAATATTAGACTATAAATTTGTAACCACCTCTATATCCTAACAGTTACATCGTGTTCTTTGTTTTTTATTTAAGATGTGTAATTCTATCGATTGAGAATTTTTTTTAGAAAGCTCATTTCTGAGTGGATTCCTAATAGTTTTTTCAAGAGTCGCATTGTAGGTAATGGGAATATCGGTATGATTCAGTCCTACATTTTGTTATAGAATTGACGTATACCATGTTAGGTATAACGAAAAGTTAGCACAAGGTGAAGGCTTGATTAATGAAAAGACATCCTCTCATTTTAGTACATTTTCAGTGACCGGCTAAAATATGGAACAAATTCATTTTAACTTCAGGATTCTGATTTTTTGGAAAACGCTCGGACACGTCGATCTTTATTAGTGGATGCGGTTTCTTTACTGACAACCTGACGTATACTGGCTCACCCAAAAAAATGTTACGATCATGTTCCTTCAATATCATTTTGATTGGGAAATATATCATTTTGATTTGATTTTGATCAGCTCCCTTGTTCCAAATAGAAGCATGTGTTTTGTATTTGACTTTTAAATTGTTCGTGAAATTTCATGCAACATACCCCATACCTACTACATATATCCGACCGTTTTCGAGAAAATGGAATTTTAAATCCATAATATTAATTATTTTAAAACTGGTTATTGTTTTTATTGGTTGAAACATTTAAATGAATGTTGATTCAGTAATGTTTATATTGCTGCCTTTTGGCGGTGAATATGAAAATAGGCAACTACGTGATTCTGTTTGTTTGAGTTGCTTGGTTACTTCTTATTCACTTCGCTGATTTGAGATTAAGTTCAATTATTGAACCAATAAGAATATTAACCCATTTTTATGATAAAAATAATACGGATTCTTGAGTCGATATTCTCGCAAACGGTTGTATATAAGTATGGGGTGTATTATGAAATATTCTTCGAATTCAAAAATGAAATAAAAATAAGGTGTTTTCATTTGAAAAAGAGGAGTTGGAAGTCGTAACGTATTTCTGGTGCACCCTGTATAAATGAATTTGACATGGAAATAACCACCGCTAATAAAAATCGGCGGTCCGGGCGTTTTTCAAAAAATTCAAAGCCCTGGATTTAAAATGAATCTGTTTCCATATTTTCGCCGGTCACTGTATATGGATAATTATCATCAAAATATCTAATTCCATGTCTTTTGAGGCGATTGCACCAGAAAAGAGATTTGTGAAAAAAAGGGTACCTATATTCAGTGGTTTAATGCTCACAATATAAAAATGGAATTATTTAATGCTCGATTTAATGGCTTACATAGAAGTATGTATGAAAAAAATATATTTATTTCATACTGTACCGTGAAGTATCATTTACCGGACCCAAAACCAGTCCGGTAAATGATACTTTACATCATCAGAGACTGTAAAAAAAAATTACTTGACTACTCCAAAAATGACATTTTGCATCATCAGAGACTGTGAAATTGCATCTGCTGCAATTGCAATTGCTTGCTGGCGCCATCTCATGGTACGAATGTGAGGTGGACTGCTACCCTAAGTGTGTGGTTTGAGAAGAAAGCACTTTAAACCAATTAAAAATAGTTATTACAGTATGAAACAAAACAATGTACGATACACAGCCGTTAAATGTCATTAAACTACTCGTCTAGATATTCTAGACTCGGCTCCTTCGTCGCCTCGTCCGTAAACATCTTGTCTCGTAATTTAAAAAGTCATTCACCGCCTTAGTAACGTAAATAACTATTTGAATTCCTTTTTTTATGATTTGGGAAAAGAGTATTTACGAAAGCGTAGAAGGGCCAGCTTATAATTTTTTTTTTAATCTGAATTCCGACTTACAAGTAGGAATTCTGTCTGATATTTCTGACTTTTATCTCGGAATAACGTTATTCCGACTAATTTGTCAGAATTCCGAGATGTAAGTCGGGATTCTGAATATTGAGTCGGAATTCCGGGATATAAGTCGGAATAACAGACTGACAGCTGATATCAGCCACGATTGATTGTAGCTCCCGTTCGAAAGAAACGACTGGATGTAGCTCCCATATGATCACAATAATGCCGTACTTATTCGATCGAAACATTTTCGCAGGATTTTTAAATATCTTGCGCTGTTTATTTTTTGATAAAATAGACAACCTTCAACAAGTTATTTTTTGTGACAAATATTTCTTTAACAAAGTAGAGAAACATTTTGACAAAATGAGAATGTAAGTTTATTTTTTAAAGTTGTTCACTGGATACAAGAAACTACACATTCCTATGGATTTATAAAATATAATGAGGTGTAAGAACAATTCCATCCAGAAATCGTTTTTGAAATTAAAATAAACCTCCAAAAAAGTTGAAAACCTGTGAATCCTGTGATAACAAGATGAGTTCGAGCGTTTAGAGACCACAAAGATGTTTTGCCACTTTTGAATTATTATCAGTTAAACTGTTTTAACTTTTGTAGGTCACATTTTATTTTTAAAAAGTACCATATTGTTGTAAGATAAATAATATACATGGTTAGGAAAGATAACCAGAACGGTCGATTATATCGGAATTTACAGGAGTTAGCAAAAAAGGTCTTGTATACAAGTTTTGGACCTTTAAAAAATCTGTTGAAAATAATTGGTATCTATTTATGAGTGAGTTTTTTTTACGTTAAGTACAGGGATCTCGGAAACTATAGCAGATACGAGAAAGTTCAAATGGGCAAAGATTTGAAGTTTTGTAAGCTTTACTCAGAAACATTTCAAGTTTTGAAAAATAATATAGTTGTCAAAAGATATTTGAAAAAACTTATGTTTGGCGAATTTTCAAAACGCTTCTAGCCCCGCGATTTATATATGTGGAAGAAAATGTTAAATGAAAAAGTCTCAGGAAATCTTATATAATGTTATTGACTTATGTATATCTTTTTAAAGGAAGCGACTAGTGCACTGTCTAGACAGACAAATTCACAACAAAAATTGCTGCACTATCCAATATGCGCTGTTCGTTGTTGTCATGTTAACTATGAGTATAAATATAACCTAAAAAGGTCAATTCAAAATTCGAAAATTCCTGCTTCGGTTTGTTTACTATCTCCTTATTTCCTATAATGGAAAATCTTTAAACTGTTTCCTCTGTCTGACCATGACCAATCCATGTACGTTTCTGCCTACTAGGCGTCATCAGCATGGCTATGAGTCAGACTGAAGAGAACAGTATCAAGGGGCTTCGTGTCTATCCGACAAGTAAGTGAAATGTGCAATGTTCTACAACATTTCACATTTTTCTACAATTCTACAACATTTCACATTTCATTTACTTTATAATATTGTTGATTATCTTTGTTGAACAATGCTTTTATTTGAGTTACAAATTATTGGATTGTATGACAAATATAGAGTCTAACTGACATTCATTATTCACAGGTAATTCCACATGTCATTCATATGACACGTTCCTCTTTTTTTTTCACAAAGACAAACGGCAGACAGGTCTTCTGGGTCAGCAACTTCTCCTCAATGTACTACCATTTTCTTCTTCTTGTGTAGGAACTTCATCATTATTGATAATGTCCTCATCATATAAGTTTGAAATTTTGTATGGATAACAGGTTGGATCATATTGTTCATTGTCTTTTTCATAATCAACGTTATTTTGTGATCGAAGAGGTTTATTCAGTTGTCTGTTTCTTCTAAATTTTCTTTGGTTCTCTTTGTCAATAATATAATCTCTAAAATTTAGTTTTCCTTTGATGACTCCTGGAACCCAATTGTTTTTGTAGTCCTTGAAAATAACTCTGGATTCATTTTCTATATCAGAAAGTTTAGTAGTGCCCCTATCATAATAAAATTTTTGTTGGGCCTGATGATCCTCAAGCTTTGACTTTATCTCAGCTGCATCATATCCATTTGGTTTATGGTATTCCAGATGTATAGGCAATAACGTTCTAATTTTTCTACAAAACATCAGTTCAGACGGTGAAGGGAGATCATTTTTCGGGGTATCGTTGTAGTACAGAACAGCTTATAAAGGATCTATGCTACTTTGTTCCTCCATAATTTTCTTGAAAAGATTCTGGTATGTCTGATTATGTCGTTCCACCATTCCATTAGACTTTGGGTAATTGGGGCTCGAGGTAGTTAATTTAATGTCGTATTCATTGGCAAAATTTTTGAATTGAATTGACGAGAAAGGTTGATTATCAGAGAATATTTCACTAGGTAAACCAAAAGAACAGAAAATATTTTTCCAAGTGGAAATTATTGACGGTACAGTTTTACTTGTTACTTTGTTAACAATAAAAAATTTTGAAAAGTAGTCTACAATAACCAAAAAGTCTACTCCGTGTATGTATTCGAAATCTATACCAATTTCAAGGGTATTCGGATATTCGGGTACTTCATGTGGTGGTAATGGTTGACGGGGATTGGCCTTGGAATTTTTTTTACAAATAAGACATGATGAAATCAGATCTTCAATATCTTTCATCAATCCAGGCCAGTGGAATGCGTCTCTAGCTACATTTTGACAAGAGTTAATACCTTGATGTGCTTGATGTAATTTTGACAGAAATTCTTTTCTCAAGGAAGTTGGAACTATTATTCTTTTCTTTAAAAATAAAACATTTTCGTGTAGAAAAATGTCATTTCTGATAGACCAATATTTGAGTATATTGATATCTCGGATAGTTGACTTATGCTGTGGCCAACCTTTCACAACCAATTCCTTAATTTGCTCAAGAGCTAAATCATTATTTGTTTCTGCAATTAGTAGTAATTAAATCGCTCACAACCATACACTATGGCAAGAAGCTCTTTCTCAATTTGGCTGTATTTTTGCTGATGACTATTCAGAGAAACTGAAGCAAATTCCAACGGATGGTAATTTTATAATAATACAGCACCCATGCCATACTGACTCGAATCTACAGATAAAACCAAATCATTTTCAGGGCAGTAGAATGACAAAATTAGCAAAACATTCATTTTGCTCAAAATCCCAAATCCATTCATTCTTATCGCTCAACAGCTTTCTTAGTGGAAACGTTAGTCAGGATAAATTTGGAAGAAATCAAGCCAAATAATTTATCATGCCCAAAAACCTTTGCAATTCAGTTTTAGTTTTTGGTGCAGACATCCTCAGAATGGCTAAATTTTTTTCTTTATCTGCCTCGATTCCATTTGAACTTATGCAATGCCCAACAAACTTAATTTCTTGCAATCCAAACTGCGATTTTGATTTATTAAGAGTTAGACAAGAAACATGCATTTTTGACAATACTTTCTCAAGGTTTTTGTCATGTTCCTCAATATCTTTTCCAAAAACGACTATGTCATCAAAATATACAAGTACGCCATCGAATCCATCAAGTATGTTAGAAATTTTCTCCTGGGAAACTTCAGGCGCATTGCAGATTCCAAAAGGCATACGCTTGAATTTGTACCTTCCAAACGGAGTGGCTACTGTACATAGCTTAGAGCTCTTTTCATTTAGTGGTATTTGCAAACAAGCAGAAGAAGCATCTAACTTCAAGAAAAATTTAGCTTGACACAATTAAGAGAACATTTTATCAAAATTCGGATTAGGAAAATTTTGCCTCTTAATGTATTGATTCAAAATACGGGGATCTATACAAATCCTAACATCACCATTAGGTTTAGTTACAACAACAATAGGATGAATCCACTCGGTTGGTTCTGATATTTTTTCAATTAAATCTTGTTGCTCCATTTTATTTAACTTTTGTTTAACTTTATCTCTGAGAGCCAGAGGAATTCTCCTTGCAGCATGTATCCGTGGGACAGCATTTTCAGATAACACAATGTTACACTCAAAGTTTTTGAGTTTTCCTATACCATCGAAAACATTCTTAAACTTGATCAAAATTTCTTCCGAAATGGAATCAACAATATTATTGAATCTATGGTTTTCAATGATTTTCAACTGAAGAGCTGCAGATAAAGTTAAAATTGATTGGGCATCATTCGAATTCAGAATATGGAAAGTGAATACTTTTTCAATGCTACAATTCCCAAAGTAGATATCTGATGTCCTGAAAAGAGGTTAAAATTGTAGAGCTCTTTCTTTAAGTATAATGAGTTCTGAGATTCTGAAAATCAGTAATATTTAAAATATTCACCTCGCTACCAGTATCAATTTTGAATT
Organism: Orchestes rusci; assembly: GCA_958502075.1. Taxonomy (NCBI): domain Eukaryota; kingdom Metazoa; phylum Arthropoda; class Insecta; order Coleoptera; family Curculionidae; genus Orchestes; species Orchestes rusci. The sequence goes on along the minus strand of OY293305.1, from coordinate 58,577,927 downwards.
TGATAGGAATATTCTCAATCCTTATAATCTCACTTCATACAATAGTATCAATTTGTGCTTGTATGTCTTTGTTGAACACTGACCAAAGATACTTTGATTTTGTAGAATCATCATCATTATAGTCAAGTTCAGAAATCTCATTTACTTTTTTGCAAAATCTAAAGAAATGACCTTTTTGACCACATTTGCTACAAAAACGGTGGAAAGCGGGGCACTTGTTTGGTTCATGTACATTTCCACAATTGCGACAAGTTATTTTTTGACTTTGTAAATTGAAAATTCTTTGAGAATTGGAATTAGCTGTATTTCGGGCATTTGTATGCGCCCGGTTATAAGAAACATTTCTAGAAATGGCATTCACTGGACCTTCATTTTTATTTATAATTTTTTGTGTATTGAAACTTGATTCAACACTTTTGCAAATATCTATGGCTTCCTTCAACGTTGAAGCAAGTTTTTGAAGTAGTGTTGCTTGCGTTCTTTTATCAAAAATACCCAAAATGATCCTATCTCTCAACAGAACATCTCTATCTAAAAATTCGCACTCTGATAACAATGTTTTAAGATTGGTCAAAAAACCATCAAAAGGTTCTAATGGCTTTTGTGACCTAGTGAAAAATTTGAAATGTAACAAAACCAAATTTTTTATTGGATTGCAATATTCCGCGAATTTATCTACCACTACCTTGAACTTTTTCTTGTCATCCGGTGTATCGAATTCAAGTGTATTGAAGATTCGAAGGCCTTCGTCTCCAATAAAGTTGAGTAGAATTGCAATTTTTGTTTCATCATCTTTGTTAATTAGTTCATTTGCTCTCAAATAAATCTCCAATTTTTGATACCAGACCTTCCAATTTGCTGGAACATTCCCATCAAATTCCATCAAAGAAATAGCTGCTCCAAAACGTCTATCCATTATTGTTGGCTAGGTTCTTTCTCTTTCGCTGCCACCATATAATATTGTTGATTATCTTTGTTAAACAATGTTTTTATTTGAGTTACAAATTATTGGATTGTATGACAAATATACAGTCTAACTGGCATTCATTATTCACAGGTAATTCCACATGTCATTCATATGACAGTCTGATAGTCACGAAGCTCCTTGATAGACTGAGAAAACAGTTTCAAGTTTTTCCTGGAAGTCTTTCACTTGATTGATGAGAACTCCATCCTTGAGATTGACAAAATCTACCGATAGATGGCGTTAGGCTCTACAACATTTCACATTTCCAATAATGTTATTCATGTTGTGTGAAACGGAATAAACTCCAATACTACATTTTGTATCAAGGGCGGAAAGTAGATGATTTTGACGAGAGTATAAGTAGCAGCACGAGCGAAGCGAGGGCATATATTAGCCGAGTCAAAATCATCTTTCGTCCGTGATGCAAACAGTGCTTTTTGTATAACCAGTTTGTGATGATTTGAATAATTATGAAAATCAAAAATAAATAGTCGATCCGATACACTGTACACTGCACTAGCACTACACTGCTGACAAGTCAGACAACTGACAAGTGACAACTGTATATCATGGTATTCATGGTTACAATAGGTGTGTTCCTGTATTCTTTTGTGGTGCGGATTAATTGTCACCGAGATTGTCACGTGATGAGTTCCTTTTAGTATGCTAGACTGTCACGTGGTTATTAGATTCAAAGGCGTTGGAATCCAAGGGACCGTTGCTAAGCGACCTACTTTTGCGCCCGCGGGCGCGAAAGTACTTTTAGGCCCGGCTGCCAAAATTAGCGACTTTCCGCCTGCTTTGCATGCATTGAAAAGTGGAGTTTACGTGTAGGTTGTACAAAAAATATTAAAATCACCACGATTACCACTGAATAAGTTCCTATTGACAATGAAATGGGCGATAGATTTCCTGATTTGAAACACTTTGAAGAAGTTGTTATGCGCTTCAAAATATATTCAATTATACAAAAAGGATGCCAGGACCATTCAATCAGCCATAAATAAAACAAATTAAGATATGTCAGTATTTCTTTCAGTTGGTTTTGTTCAAGGTTTTTTTGAGTAAAAATAATTCTGAGAAACAGGTTTATTTCAGTTTCATCGGAATCTTTTTTCTATGACTATTCAATAATAGATGTATTATACATCCACTTTCTATCAGTTGATGTAACTCGTTACTCATACCAGTGACTTTTTTTTATCACTCAATTGATTTTAACCAATGAAATGATCAAATCTCATTACTCCACTGCTTTAGAGCCAATCAGAACATTCGACTTAATATGTCGACCTTCAAATACATCATTTTGAAACAGCTCATTCGCCCGTCCATACTGGTTATATAGTCATTGTCACTATGTGTTAACAACCTAACCTCACTTTAAGTAAACTAGTTCTCACATCTTGCCGTCCAGACATTTCCGCTGCGAGTAAGTGCATCGAGCAGTACGCTTTTAGCTCCGCGTCGACAAAGCTAAGGGCATCCGATCATACTAACACGTGTTTTGTGCTTGAGAGACCCACAGGGTAAGTTGAGCATTACAATCGTTGGTGTGGATTTGTTTTTTGCGTTACTCAGCTTTACGTTTTGATTTGTGCTTTTGTAACTTGGAACAACGGGTTCTGAGGGGCAATCATCATGATTGATACCGGGGGGGCGGTACCCCGCGCCCTACAACGGAATTAAGTCAAACCGGCAAGAGCAATACTGAAAATAGTTCCTTCAAATCTCAAAATAGTTCGGAAAGGTCAATCAATCTATACGATGTCAAGGACAAAGGCCCGTTCATTGTTTACATGCAATCCACACAAAAAGTAGGATTTAGCATCGGCAAAGTGAATAACATTAAGATAGAAAGAGATATTTTCAACCTTAAGTTAGCGAATATAAAGAAAATTAATAATAATGGGCGTAACAGAATATCGGTGGAATTTGTTACTCACAAAGCGGCTAATGAATTTGTGGGAAATCAAAATCTATTAAGGAAAGGCTATAATATCTTCATTACTTTCAATTTTGTGTCATCAAAAGGCATTGCCAGACGGGTAGATCCGGATATTACAGACGAAAAACTGCTGAAATGTTGCGAGGTAGATGAAAACATAGAAATTCTTAACGTTAGAAGATTAAACCGAAGAGTCGTTAAAGATACCAATGTAGATTATGAACCAACCGGTACAGTACTTTTCACTTTTGAAGGAGTAAGATTGCCCCGAGCAGTGTACTTCTACAATGTTAGACACCAAATAACGGTCTACGTTCCCCCTGTAACTCAATGCTATAGATGTTTGAGATATGGTCACACTAGAGCCAACTGTAAGGGAAAAGAACACTGTATAAACTGCGGCGAGATGAAACATCTGAAAGACATTGAAGAATTTACGTGCCCTACGATCTGTTTTTTCTGCAAAGATGCACATAAATCAATATCCAAAACGTGTCCTGAATACAAACGACAAAAAAACATCAAAGACCTTATGGCGTTTGAAAATCTCACCTTTATTGAAGCCAGTGAAGCAGTTAAAAAATCCTATATCCCAAAAGGCGACTTCATTTATAATGGAGAGGACTTCCCCAGATTAAATACTAATAAAAATACCAATAGTAGAATTCCTTACTCTCAACGCATTTCTGACGAAACCTTTGAGCCATCCGAAAGGAGATCGGTCTTCCACAAATCCAACCCAATCAAACGAACATACACACAAACGCTGTCCAACACACCAAACAAGAGAAGAAACATGCAAACACCCCACGACAGAAAAACCCACAATACAAATTTAATTAACCCCGATGGAAGACCAGATAACTACCAACTCAGCTCATGGATCTCACAACACACCCCCACATACTCTCAAAACTACCAAAACCCACGTCCTGGCAACAGTGCAAATACCCAAGCTACCCAATCATACACAGAAAATATCAATCTAGACATGGTAATAGAATTCATACGAAATGCATCGAAAGAACATTCATATCTTATCAGAGAACTAATATTAACCGAACAAAATCCAAGCCCCTATATGGACTTGGACCAAGAATCCTATAACTCTTAGAATGTCGAACACAACAATCAAACGTAACCTAAAAATCATTCAATGGAACACTCGAAGCATCAGTTCAAATAAAGATAATTTAAACTGCCTTATAGTTCCTTATAGTTCCTTTTAGTATGCTAGACTGTCACGTGGTTATTAGATTCAAAGGCGTTGGAATCCAAGGGACCGTTGCTAAGCGACCTACTTTTGCGCCCGCGGGCGCGAAAGTACTTTTAGGCCCGGCTGCCAAAATTAGCGACTTTCCGCCTGCTTTGCATGCATTGAAAAGTGGAGTTTACGTGTAGGTTGTACAAAAAATATTAAAATCACCACGATTACCACTGAATAAGTTCCTATTGACAATGAAATGGGCGATAGATTTCTTGATTTGAAACACTTTGAAGAAGTTGTTATGCGCTTCAAAATATATTCAATTATACAAAAAGGATGCCAGGACCATTCAATCAGCCATAAATAAAACAAATTAAGATATGTCAGTATTTCTTTCAGTTGGTTTTGTTCAAGGTTTTTTTGAGTAAAAATAATTCTGAGAAACAGGTTTATTTCAGTTTCATCGGAATATATCTTTTTTCTATGACTATTCAATAATAGATGTATTATACATCCACTTTCTATCAGTTGATGTAACTCGTTACTCATACCAGTGACTTTTTTTTATCACTCAATTGATTTTAACCAATGAAATGATCAAATCTCATTACTCCACTGCTTTAGAGCCAATCAGAACATTCGACTTAATATGTCGACCTTCAAATACATCATTTTGAAACAGCTCATTCGCCCGTCCATACTGGTTATATAGTCATTGTCACTATGTGTTAACAACCTAACCTCACTTTAAGTAAACTAGTTCTCACATCTTGCCGTCCAGACATTTCCGCTGCGAGTAAGTGCATCGAGCAGTACGCTTTTAGCTCCGCGTCGACAAAGCTAAGGGCATCCGATCATACTAACACGTGTTTTGTGCTTGAGAGACCCACAGGGTAAGTTGAGCATTACAATCGTTGGTGTGGATTTGTTTTTTGCGTTACTCAGCTTTACGTTTTGATTTGTGCTTTTGTTACTTGGAACAACGGGTTCTGAGGGGCAATCATCATGATTGATACCGGGGGGGTGGTACCCCGCGCCCTACAACGGAATTAAGTCAAACCGGCAAGAGCAATACTGAAAATAGTTCCTTCAAATCTCAAAATAGTTCGGAAAGGTCAATCAATCTATACGATGTCAAGGACAAAGGCCCGTTCATTGTTTACATGCAATCCACACAAAAAGTAGGATTTAGCATCGGCAAAGTGAATAACATTAAGATAGAAAGAGATATTTTCAACCTTAAGTTAGCGAATATAAAGAAAATTAATAATAATGGGCGTAACAGAATATCGGTGGAATTTGTTACTCACAAAGCGGCTAATGAATTTGTGGGAAATCAAAATCTATTAAGGAAAGGCTATAATATCTTCATTACTTTCAATTTTGTGTCATCAAAAGGCATTGCCAGACGGGTAGATCCGGATATTACAAACGACAAAAAAACATCAAAGACCTTATGGCGTTTGAAAATCTCACCTTTATTGAAGCCAGTGAAGCAGTTAAAAAATCCTATATCCCAAAAGGCGACTTCATTTATAATGGAGAGGACTTCCCCAGATTAAATACTAATAAAAATACCAATAGTAGAATTCCTTACTCTCAACGCATTTCTGACGAAACCTTTGAGCCATCCGAAAGGAGATCGGTCTTCCACAAATCCAACCCAATCAAACGAACATACACACAAACGCTGTCCAACACACCAAACAAGAGAAGAAACATGCAAACACCCCACGACAGAAAAACCCACAATACAAATTTAATTAACCCCGATGGAAGACCAGATAACTACCAACTCAGCTCATGGATCTCACAACACACCCCCACATACTCTCAAAACTACCAAAACCCACGTCCTGGCAACAGTGCAAATACCCAAGCTACCCAATCATACACAGAAAATATCAATCTAGACATGGTAATAGAATTCATACGAAATGCATCGAAAGAACATTCATATCTTATCAGAGAACTAATATTAACCGAACAAAATCCAAGCCCCTATATGGACTTGGACCAAGAATCCTATAACTCTTAGAATGTCGAACACAACAATCAAACGTAACCTAAAAATCATTCAATGGAACACTCGAAGCATCAGTTCAAATAGAGATAATTTAAACTGCCTTATAGTCAAAAAAAATCCCGATCTAATACTCCTTAATGAGACCTGGCTCAAACAACATCAAAAATTCACACTGAAATCCTACCACATAATCAGACAAGACAGAGCAGATGGATACGGAGGGGTAGCAGCATGCATTAAAAAAGATATCACGTTCAACAAAATTGAAACTCACCTTTCAGAATTGACCCAATACATAACAGTACAGATTGGAAACACTATCATATCAAATATCTACTGCAGCAGAGAGGCGGCCGTAGAAGAAAATCTTCTTAATGAACTCTTTAGCCATGACGAAGGAATAAACACGATTCTAATGAGGGACCTAAATTCACACCACCCAATCTGGGACGATGGTATACCAAATAAAGGAGGCACAACCATAAGCGACTTTGTGTGCAACAATGACCTAATTATCATGAATAGCGGGGAGGCAACATAAGTACAGAAGCCAGGAGAAAGACTAAGCGCAGTGGACCTAACCATAGTAAATGGAACATTGGCCATCAAATCATCCTGGAGCATAATATTCGACTGCGGAAACAGCGATCACTACCCCACCTTCCTGGACATCACCCTCGACAATAATAAATCAAACAATCAAATAACTATTCCTCCAATCAAAATTAGGAACTACGCCAAAGCAAATTGGAAAACCTACCACAACAGAGTACTGGAAGACATCTCCATAGCAAAATCTGAGATCGAAAACAAGCAATTAACGGGCATAATGACGGCGGCAGCAGAAGAATCTATCCCATATAAGTACATCAGCCACCGTCGAAAAAAAGGAAATGTGTGGTGGGACGACGAATGTTCAGAGTGGATCCAGTATGGAACAAAGTAAATAAATTTTCAAACAACGACAAAAATTACCGCTCCAAAACAGATGATGATATAAAAAAAAAAATCCTCCAGAAAATGGCAACCATCAACATAGACCCCAATTTCGAAACAATAGCAACAAATAACCACAACTACTCAAAACCATTCACCATTATATAACTCAAGAACGCACTAGAAAGTAAAAAAAAACTCAGCTACAACAAATATCTGCAGGGGCACAGAATCCCGGAGGACTGGAAAAGATTCAACGTAGTGACCTTTTTAAAACCCAATCGAGATCCGGCAGGAGCCGAAAATTACAGAGCCATTGTACTATCATCGTGTGGAGGAAAGATACTCGAGACCATGATCAAAAGCAGAATGAAATGGATGCTGGAAAAAACAAAAACTTCAAAAACACCAACTAGGTTTTCGCAAGGCAAAGGGAGTAACAGACAACATAGCCTTCCTTACCACATACATATATAACGCCTTTCTATTATAGGGGGAATCAGTTATGGGCGTCTTTCTGGACATCAAAGCAGTATATGACAACGTCAACATTCAAATACTATATAATAAGCTGATCTATATGAACGCCCCAACAGACTTGGTTAATCTAATATATCAATTTCTCAACTCCAGACTCTTATATTGCAAAGACAAACACGGTGATCTATTAGGACCTATACGAGCAACGATAGGCATTCCACAGGGGTCACCCCTCGGCACCATCCTCTTCAATGTCTACCTAGCGGTCCTTTTCAAACTTAATCTAGAGGCAGTAACATTATTGGGGTATGCGGATGATGTAGTTCTAGTGGTAAAAGGCAGGGACCATAACACAATGACCCAACAGATCACGGCGGCCTTAGAAATAGTAAGCAACTTCATGGAAGACAACAACCTGGCCCTGGCCGAGAGTAAATGTGAAGCAATACTTTTCACAAGGGGTAAAAGAGAAGCTGCACCTTCCCCAATTATTATAAACAATCACTAAATTCAATTTCACCAAAAAATCAAATACCTAGGCGTTATATTCGACCAGCAACTCAAGTGGAACAAACACATAGAACTAATCACAAATAAAGCAACAAAGTCTCTCAATATCTTAAGAGTAGGGAATATGTACGGTTTCTGGCTCACTTTTAGTATCATTTTGTATCCCCCCACCACCACTTTGTATCCCCCCACCACTTTTGTATCCTCCCACTCTTTCCCACTCTGGGTGGGTAGTACATAAGTTTAAGTGGGTAGTTGTCGTTTATACATTGTCCAGTTCAGTTCAGATTGATCATGCTGAATATTAAAAAAAATTGTTTAAACAATTATAGAAACAGAGTGGGTGTTTTAATAAGTGAAACCAAATATTTTTTGAATTAATCCAAGAGCAAATGGGTTAGTGTTGGGTTTTCCCTGGAAAGACGATATGAGCCAGTCATCAAGTTAGGTGGATCGATGAAAGGTGGTGTGATATTCAGTGAAGTGCAATGGTTATCCTTTTTGAATAGACAAGGGATTGTATTGAGTTATCTGTATAATAACAAAAGTGGATGGCAGCCAATGCAAGGAGTAGGATATCTGATCAATTTCGAAATTATAAATGATGTGAAAGTGATCAAAATTACTCAAGATGGTAGAAATGAGCTATATTTAAGTGGTGAATCCTTAAGTGAATTGTTCAGTTTGGTGAATTTGATAAAATATCGTTATGATTTGCTAAAGGCTCAGGATTTTTCAAGATACTATTACACAATAATAAGTGGAATGTCAGTGATAACAGGAGATATCATTACAACAGTGTATGATCTCATTTCACCAACAAAAAATCAATATAGTTTTAATATTTGTTGTATTTTGGAAATATTGAATTTTTATTCTGATTACCTTATAGAGGATGTATAAGAATATGATTAATTTCGAAATTATAAATGATGTGAAAGTGATCAAAATTACTCAAGATAGTGGAAATGAGCTATATTTAAGTGGTGAATCCTCAAGTGAATTGTTCAGTTTGGTGAATTTGATAAAATATCGTTATGATTTGCTAAAGGCTCAGGATTTTTCAAGATACTATTACACAATAATAAGTGGAATGTCAGTAATAACAGGAGATATTATTACAACAGTGTATGATCTCATTTCACCAACAAAAAATCAATATAGTTTTAATATTTGTTGTGTGTTGGAAATATTGAATTTTTATTCTGATTACCTTATAGAGGATGTAGAAGAATATGCTGATGATGATGAATAAAAAGTGTATTGTTGATGTGTATTATAATAGATCCGAATAATGGATGGTATATTTGTAAACTGAATGTATTTGTGAATTAATAAATTGAATAATTGGTATTTTTACTTGGTTGGTTCATCATATGTTTGGATTCGGTCTGTGGGTGATTATTTGCAACTAAAATGCACACCATATGGTTGGATTTTCATAAAATTAATTGTTACTAAAACTTATGCTCCATATCAATATAATGGTATAAAAAATTTGCATAGCAATCCGTATGGTCTTCCTAAACAAGATATACAAAAGTGATACGCTGCCATGCTTCGAAGAAGACTACGAAACGCTGGTCAACCCACTAAAAATACTGAAATGCAACTCAAAAAAGAACGACCCTAACATAAAGACAGAATTTCAACACATCAGAGATAAATATGAAACCACCCACTCCTTCGTCTACACGGATGCCTAAAAAAAAAACGAAAATGTCGGATATGGCTTATATATCCCCGGGATAAACTACAAATTTTCCCCAAGACTCCTTGATCACCTCACCATATGCAAGGCCGAAACAGTTGCAATCCATGAAGCAGTCAAAACAGCAATCAAAAAAAGAATCAAGAAAATAATCATCTTCACGGACTCATTGAGTGCAGCAACCAAGCTCAACTCTAATCTCTTGAACGCATCAGCAGACTACTGGACAATCAGAACCAAAAAAATAATTTTTTCATCCAATAAAAATGGCTATGACATAAAACTGGCTAGGATCCCAGGCCATTCCGACATCCCAGAAAATTCAGAAGTGGACAAACTGGCCAACATAGGAAGAAGCGTAAATATATTGGAGTCTTAACAGAATACCCAAACAAAAAATGGTTTACAAATTTCCCCTTTAAAAATAGAAGAGACATCACCACATTCATTCGAATGCGCACAGGACACTGCGCAACAGGAGAACACCCATTTAAAATAAACGCCAGAGACAACCCACTATGTGAATGCGGCCAAGTAGAAGATCTCAACCATATGATGCTTGAGTGCCCCATTAACCTTATAGCAGACTTCAACATCTACAACGAGCTCATCAACATCTACCGCAATAACCCCATTTCCATAAACACCGTTTTAGCAACTCCAAAAAATGAAGCAATAGACATAATTATGCACTTTCTCAGATACAACCATATCAAACTGTAATGCCCAACTTAACCTCTCCTTTTCCCTTCCAGATACCAATGTTTATGTCTTGTGTTCCCCCGCAAACCTGTGTTGTAATAGTCTAACTAACAGCCCATCTAACAATTTACAAACCCGCAGCAATAAAAATAAAACGTCTTATTAAAAAAAAAAAAAATCCAACAGTCAGAGGTCACCATATAGTACACGACCAGACAACAGGTGATCTCTACGAAATCGAGCTGGCAATTGCCTAGAAGCAAAACCATAACAGGAAAGAAGAAGAAGAAGAACTTGCCGTCCAAATGAAATTTATTATTTCAAAGTTCGCTTATTGAATAATCACAAAAAAAGTATAGTATCCTTAATGGATATTACTCACTTAGATGATCACGCCACTCGCCTACGGCTACGCAGACTCCATCCTCGTGAGTAATATCCACCATTTCCCACTTGTTGAAAAATATACTATTATTAGGGTATTCGTTGACATTTGAAGAGTATGCCATTCAATGAATTTGATGTTAAGTTTATTTAATACATGATTGCAAACGTAAAAAAAAATCCTTATCAGAACTCCTCCACAAAAACACAAGACTTGTGATATTATTTTTCGCTGAAGCAAATATTGTAGTAATTGGAAAAAACATTTCCTATTGGAAAACGTAGATAGGTACCATGCACTAAAAATATTAAGGCAAATTTTTCTTTAGGATAAAGCGGTTTTCTCTTAAATTCTTGATAACTTTCTCTTATGTATGAATAACTAACACTATCAACAGTAGTTTCCTAACAGCCCTGTCTCAAATCTACCAATGTAACGTTATGCCATAGAGGCGTTTTCTTCATGGTTCTGGTACCCCCGAACTACCCCGTTTGATTTGTCAAAATAAACCAATTGGTTATTTTTAACATTTTTCAAAAATTTTTGAATTCAAAAAATGTAAAAAATCAACCAATTGGTCTATTTTGACAAACCAAACGGTGTACCAAAACCATGGCGAAATCGCGTAAGGATAACCTGTCACATATTGAAAGTGAATTCGTGGCTAGAGGACGTCTGTGTGTATGGGAATTTGAAAAAGTGACACCCCACCTGGGGTGTCAGTTGACCAATATTGGGACGATAATCGACTCCACACTATCACATATTGTTCGTCTTTGCAAGAATAGGTTTTCGGGAAAGAGATTCAAATGAGAGCGTAAAAATGAATTTTCAATCAAATTATAGAATTCATTAACTGGTAGTTTTCTTACAGATCAAACACATTGATCTCCGAAAGGACGCTTTTTCGGACCCATGTTAATGGAAAATGTTTGTCTTATTTTTACTGGGCCTACTTCTTACCTTAGAAAATTCAGCCGTATTAGGATAATCACTGTCTACTCAATAAAGATAGATAGCGCAGCAATATTAGAGAGTTATCGGGAGTGAAATAAGGTCAAGCAATAATAATGCTAGCATTAATTTGACAACTACGCTTGCGCATTTGCCTCGTTTGATAAGGCTAGCGTTAATAACGTTTATTTCATACTGTATCGTGAAGTATCATTTACCGGACGCAAAACCAGTCCGGTAAATGACACTTAACATCATCAGAGACTGTAAAAAGAATTACTTCACTACTCCAAAAATGACATTTGATGATGACATGACATGAATCATCAAAGACTGTGAAATTGCATTGGTTGCATGGTTTGGCTGGCGCCATCTCATGATTTTAATCAATTACTTGACATAGAATGTTGGTAACCTATCAATCACCCAAGTGGTGACATGGTTTGGCTGGCGCCATCTCATGGTAAGAATGTGAGTCGGGCGGTCACTCTAAGTGTATGGTTTGACAAGAAAGCACTCTAAACCGATTAAAAAAAATGATCACAGAATGAAACAAAACAATGAACGATGAACAGCCGTTAAATGTCATTAAACTACTCGTCTAGAAATTCCAGACTCGGCTCCTTCGTCGCCTCGTCCATATCTCGACTCGTAATTTGAAAAGTTTACCTCTTTAGTAACGGTAATTACTATTGTGCTCAACTTTATTACGGCACCAATAAAGTCGAGCCGTATTATGGTAATTTCGGCGTTATTTTGACAAGATTGGCAGTTTTTTGTCATTTGACAACTATTATTGTAATTATTTGTCTGTTTACGTTTAGACGGAGTGGTTTTAAATTTTTATTCATAATAGGTTTTTGTTTTCCTGCATTTTCTCAGTGTGTGTTGTGGATATAAATCAAAATAAGTTTAATGAGTGAGCAACAAAATCCAGCCACGATTCTGTAAGGAGCAAGGTTAGGAGGATGATGTATTGATCTAGTGCATCTCAGGCTCCAATAACTGTTTCTTTACGGAAGCAGTAAGGTCAAGCAGTATCAAAATGAGGTATTTGCACTAATAATGCTAGCACTATTTTCAAATTGTCAATAACTCTCTATTATCTTCCCGCACTTTAGGTATCTTGCGGTTCCGTTTTGCTTGACAGCGCACTGCGCATGTTGGACAGTGCAGCAGTTTTTATTGGGAATCTGTCTAGACAGTGCACTAGTCATCTTCTTTTCTAAAATATGAAAACCATGTTGAATTTTACTAAATAGAGAATTCTATTGTGATTCTAACGATAAATCATATGATAGGGTTATTCTAAAAAAAAAAGGTTTTTGTGTGCGTTTTTTGTTTTATTTTTAGCTAGCTCAGTATTTAGTCTAGTTATTTAATGATAAATACTAATAAATGAACAAGAGCATTGATAGTATGACTACCATAGTGACACGTGATTATTGTATTTATTTTGAAGATTAACTTAGTTCAAACAGTTTTTTTGCTAAAATGGATATTTTTATTTTAAAAAAACGCGATATTGTTGAGTGCTACATAAAATGCAATAAAAATGTTGTTAGATCTGCAGAGAATTTTTTTACAGACATTTCGAACAACGTCAGCCATAATTGTCAACTCTGAAGAGGCTTTATTATGATTACTTGGGAATCAATGGTAGTTTTAGAAACCAAAAAAAATGAAAATAATTTTAGACTAAATGAAGCTGCAGGGATGCATGTTTCAGCAATAATTGTAATTGAAAATCCCAGATTCTGCTGAAGAGGCTGGTACTTCCCAGCGTTGAGAGTGCCAAAGGACCATAAATTCCACCCTTTCAATCTACCACTATCTAAGAAAGAGAACCAAACCATCAGTGCTTTATTCAATCTATTAATCTTTTTCCATAGGTAACTAGATTTACTAGGTGAATGAAAACAAACAAAAAACGCTAATGAAAACTTTATTTTTAAAAGTAACCCTATCATGATATATTGTTAAAATCACAATAGAATTCTCTATTCAATAATGGTGAAATTTATCATGGTTCCCATATTTGAAAAAAAAAACATAACAATGGGTCTGTTGCAAGTTTCACGGTTGATTCTCAATGTATCTACTACTCTTACTAAAAATTTAAAGACAATTTTCACCACCAGCTCTAGTTATTGATATAAGACGGGAACATTTCTTTACAAAAACATCCAAATATAGAGTCAACATATATTATTATACAAAAGTAATTTGAACAAAGCCTATTATAGCAGACTGCAAGCTAGGATAAATCCACTTGGACCGTTTTTTATGGTTGATTCCATATATCTATTAATAAGTATACGGGAAGCAATTCTACAGGCTTGATGCCAGGATGAGATAGAAGATCCCGCTGTACTGTATATTTTTCGCATGTCTTTCCTTTTCTAACGCCTAGGGACGGTTCTCAGGCGATAAAAAAGGATAGACTTATGCGAAAAATATACGAAAAATATATAGTATAGCGGGATCTTCTATCTCCTGTCGAATTCAACTGTCGTTCGTTGTCCAAATGGGACGGTTCTCATATAGAGTTTATAGATATATGGTTGATTCCGGTAATATTCACAGCACAAACATAACTGTCATCCAGTGTAGAATTCAATAAAACTTTTGTATTTAACATTTTCTCCTACAATTATTACTCGCGGAGCTAGGGGTTTTTTGAAATATCTTTTCACAACTGGCGTATTTTTCAAAAACTTGAAATGGTTCTGAGTAGAGCTTACAAAACTGCAAATCTTTGCATTTAAACTTTCTCGTATCTACTATAGTTTCCAAGATGCCTGTACTAAACCAGAGCTGTCGCAATTTTTTTAAAAATGTAATCCAATTACAATTACCATTTACCTTGAGTATGACAAAAGTGATTCAATTACCAATTACGACTAGAAGTGATTGATTTTTCACGAAATTATCGTACCTTTGCCAATAACTGGTTTTAATTCGATTACTTTTATAAGTGATTGCATTATTTTTTGATTATTGAATAACTTTTTTAGTAGTCGAATCACCCAAAAAGTAATTAAATTACTCAAATCCTGAGTGAATAACATTTGGGTGATTTGATAAAAATATGAAGCCAAAAATAAACAATAATTTGGGTGTGTTCCTTGTGCTATCCATCAAAAAATGAATATTATGTACAACAGTTAAACATACATCGCATTTTGTAATTAGGAGAGAAGACAACCAATCTAACATACCGAAGAATGGGGATACTTTGATCCATAGTTATACGTCTATGCTTTGATCAGCTTTGACACCCACGTCTTTGTCTAAATTTTAAGGTTTTTTAAAATTTTTCGCTCTGTTACAAGTTCATAATAAAAAGAATCTCCTGAAGAAAATAAAAAAAAAACTTTAAAATAAATAGAAGATTAAAAAAGACTTAGCTATCAAGGTAACCCCGCAGTTTAAAGTATCGCCATTCTACCGTATGTAATGAAATATATTCACTACCAGAAAGAAAAGCGGGGTTATGTTGACTAAAACAGAATGTTTGGGAAAAATGGGGCGATATGAGCAATTAATTTGTGCTGTTAGAAAAGTGTGTGAAGTGTTGAAGTGACGTTAATAAGTGCTAGTGATTGGAAATTGGATCAGGCTTGTTTGCTATCCTCAGCCGAGAGTGGTCGGGGTAAATACTCGATTTTCTAAAGACGCCACCCGTTTTATGCCCTTTAGCCTGGGTTCCAATGGATGTGCTCACTCAAAACGGGAAATCAAAGGTACTAGACCAAATTTAACTGCACACCAAAATGTTTATTCACAAAATTACTATCGCAGTTACGTTGATATTTCCCAAACAGTCGATATGCTCCAAGCTGATTATGATGATACAGATAAAGGAGAACGATATAAGCACACAAATAGCTACAAGTATAGCTTCAATGTGAATCAAATAAAATGACCCAGTAATACTCTCAAATGGCCATTTGTGGTTCACAAACTCTGGGGAATAATTTCGATTTGAGTAAATATACCGGTAATTTGTTTATCAATAATATTAATCTATCGTTATACGGATAGGCTGATGTTCAATACAATCGAGAAACCGATGACTATCTCGTGCCGTGCAGTGGCGTAACAAATGAAGGGACAGTGTCCACTTATCCTGGTTCCAGAGTTGTGTTCCCCAAATTAATGTAGGTAAAATAAAATTGGAAAGGACTCACAATATTTCGTCTTCACTATGAGGGTTAACTTTTCCAGTTCGACGTCTAAAAGGGCTATGGTTCAAGGGCTTCGTGAACCAGTTATCTTCGATAAATACGCAATATTTCGTCAGGGGCTTCCGTCAGTCCAACGACGTCAATCGCACAAATGGTTCGATCAATCAAAAAGGTAAGCAAGGAACAAATTCAGAAGAGAAGATATTTTTAATAGGTAGTAAGTAGGCCTAAAACAACGGAAAAATCCAGTAAGAGATTTGTGTCTTCCAGATGCTTGTGGGAGAGAACTTACCAAAGTTGGCAGGTGGCCTAGCGTGATTAGCAACGTGCAACGTGCTAGTCGAAAAATGGAATTTTCCTGCTTAGGGACCATAAATCTCACATAAAATCATCAACAAATGGATGGATTGGAACAAGTAAAGCTTTGTCTCCAAAAAGTGAGCGTTTGGTCGGAAAATTCTGGCGAAAAATGGCAAAAATACCAAGAGGCATGCGACTTTCTCGGTCAGACTCAACCTCTGTTATAACCTTAAAAATCCAACACATGACATATGGCCCTTAAGTGACAGGTCACCCTTTGTTTCAGGAAAAGAAGAATCTGCAGGAATCGAAGCTAAAAATAGATGTCCTCGGAAATTGGCCTTGACCATGAACCATGACATTGACCCAGAAGCGGCCAAGATTAGTTCACCCAAAAAAGAAGAACTGACGTCGCAACAGCTGAGTTTGACAGATGTTTGTTTATATTAGTTTATTGGTAATTATTTATTGTTAATTTATTTCAAATAACTGATTTTCATAAGAGTTGAATACTGCTTGTTTAGTATATCATTTACTGTGAATGTGAATCATTCTGAGTATCTTGACAATAAATGTGAGTTTTTGTAGTTTTATTTATTATTCAAAATTGAATAAAGTTGACTGTCGATCGTTTGTTTACAAAAATAGAAAAATATATTTTTAGTTAATTTCTAAGCTAAATTTCGACTGTCGAATAAAAATCGTAACAACATCTCCCCTCCTTAGAATAAAAAGTTTGACAAAACTTTTCCATTCTAAACGGAGATAGAATACTGTACGACAACAAAAGGAGAAAACGTATTTAAACAAAAATATAAGATGAATACACTAGAATACTAAGGGTTAGGTAATTGAGAAAAAATGTTAAAAGAAAATTTGGCTAGATGGCGTGATCTGGAGGATGAGCTTTTAGATCTTTGGCAGCATATACACCAACTTTTCGTCCATCAAGATCGACGATTTCATACGTCCATGGCGATAAGATCTTATTGATGACAAAAGGTCCTGCATATTTTCGGTTGAGCTTGGATGTGAAATGCTTCGAGGCGTCCGAGATCGTGAAATTTCTCCGATAAACTTGTTGATGGAGTTGAAAACCTTCGTGCCTTCTTCTCAAATCATACTTGTGCTTCGAACTCTCATATGCTTTCTTCAGTTTGGCTTGTACGTCTTTGAAAAGGTCACTGAGAGCTTTTGATCTTGTTTCCAGATCAAGTGGAGTATCATGGTCGACAGTAACAGTTGGTTGGTCTGGTCCTGCTGGAAATTTTGTCTCACGTCCATACACGATGAAATTGGGTGTATGTCCTGTGACATCGTGACGAGCTGATCTTATAGCACATCCAATTTTAGACAGATATGTATCCCACTTGGTATGATCTTCCTGGACGTAACAAGAAAGCATAGTCTTAAGGACTCGATGCACTCTCTCGACGGGGTTCGCTTGAGGATGATAGTTAGTGGTATACTGTATTGCTACTCCATACTGCTTCATAAGATCCTGGAAACAATTACTCCTAAACTGTTTACCGTTATCGGCGATGACTTTTTCAGGGGCTCCATGAATTAAGATAACGTCGTTTTCAATGCTGCGACAGATTGCTGAAGCTGTAGCTTTTCGTAAAGGAAAGAATAAAACGTATTTGCTAAACACATCGCAGACTGAGAAAATAAAACTATATCCTGATGACGATCGAGGTAAGGGACCCACCAAATCAATGCTTATGATCGGCCATGGCCTGGAACTTGTTGGTTGAGCACTAAGCATTTTTCCGATAGGGGCTTTCTGTTCGGGTTTGGCTTCCAAACAGATCTTACATCTCCGGATATATCTAGCCACGTCGTTTCTCATATTTGGCCAGTAGAAACGTTGAGAAATGCGGGAAACAGTTTTTAGTACACCCAAGTGACCACAAGTGGGTGGATCGTGATGTTCTTTGATCACAGAAGATCTGTTGTGTCTCGGTATCACAAGTAGCCAATTATCCTCTGGATTGAGTAGATCTGGATAGGTTGAACGGCATCGTTTATAGAGTTTTCCGTCTTCCACATTCCAAAGTGGATACTTTGAAGGATCTTCAGTAACTTTGCCACACATATTTTGGTACCATTGGTCTGTAGTCGTTGACATAGAAAAAGCTGGAACAGAACTTGAAAATAAAGAGTCAACTGCAGGAACAGAACGGGAAAGTGCATCAGGAACTACGTTGTCTTTGCCCTTACGATGGATGATTTCGTAATCGTATTGTTGGAGTCTGATCGCCCATCTTGCTATTCGACCAACAGGATCTTTGATCGAATTCAACCACTTCAAACAGTAGTGATCCGTGATGATTGTGAATTTACTTCCTTCCACATAAGGTCTAAGTTTTTCAATTGCAAATAACACCGCAAGGCATTCCTTCTCAGTAGTGGAGTATTTGCGTTCACTCTTAGTTAAGGACCTGCTGAGATAACACACGACATGTTCCTCATCTCCCTCGATTTGTGTGAGCACAGCACCCAAACCATAGTCAGAGGCGTCACACTGTATGACAAATGGCTTCTTGAAGTCTGGACATGAGAGGACGGGAGCCTTTATTAAGTTTTCCTTTACTGCGTTGAAAGCATCTTCACAAGCTGAGTTCCAATCAAACTTCACGTTCTTCCGAGTAAGATTCGTCATAGGTGCCATAAGGGTAGAAAAATTAGGAACAAATCTCCTGTACCACGAAGCTAAACCGACTATACGTCTAACTTCTTTGACGTTCTTGGGAGGAGGAATCTGGACAATGGCATTCACCTTATCTGGATCTACAAGAAGTCCATTCTTATTGACCACGTAACCCAAATATTTCAACTCGGGTTTACAGAAGTTACATTTCTCCTTATTTAGAGTTAGGCCTGCGGATGTAAGACGATGGATGACTTCCTTGAGAACTTCGATGTGCTTCTCGAAACTTGATGTACAGATGATTACGTCATCTAAATATACAAAAACGTAAGGGTCCAAATCAACACCAACGATACGGTCAATTAATCTTTGCCACACAGCAGGAGCATTCGTCAAACCGAATGGCATCCTCTTAAACTGAAACAATCCTCTTCGGGGCACTGTGAAAGCGGTAAGAGGTCGTGATCCTTTGGAAACGGAAATTTGCCAATATGCCGATTTAATATCTAAGGTGCTGAGATATGTTGCGTCTCGAAGCTTGTCCAAGGTTGTGCTTACGTAGGGAATCGGATAGGCATCAGGAACTGTTACTCGATTCAGTTGACGATAGTCCACACAAAAACGCCAGCTACCGGACTTCTTTTTGATCATCACGATAGGCGATGACCAAGGTGAGTTCGATGGCTCAATGATATCATTCTTGAGCATCTCATCCAACTCAATCTCAACCTGTTGTTGTAGTGTAGGCGAAAGAGGGTAATACCTTTGTTTAATTGGCTGGGAGTCTGTCTTGATGGTCAACTCAACTAAATCTGTGCACCCTAACCGGCTATTCATGGTTGAAAAGGTCTCTTCTACAAGCTTGCTAAGAGTATTTTTCTGGTCAGGTGTCAAAGACTCCAGGGGCTGGATAGCACATACTTTAGCAGTAATTTCCGGTTCTCGTCCAAACTGCCACTCGTTAGCATGTAAATCGGGTATAATACCTATTCTTGCCCAAAAATCTATTCCCAAAATGAGTGTATGATGAAGAGAAGGAACAACTAATACATTGAGAACAACAACTTTGTCTCGAAGGGTAAAGGGAATGGTTACTTCACCTATACTTTCGCATGATCCTCCATTTGCCACTACGCAGCTTGTCCTGACAGTAGAATCCAAAGAACATACAGTTTTCAACATTTTCCATCCAGACGAGCCAAGAATAGTGCGGGTTGAGCCACTATCAAGCAAACCCAGAATCTGCTTTCCAAAAACTGTTACCTCTAAATAAGGTCGCTGATCTCCCTTAGCGTGAGACAAAATATAGTCCAAAAGTACAGTTGCACGAGCAGAGACGTCAAACTGATGGGCCGCAGAAGAAGGAACGTAAGACAGTCGGCCATCTAGCTTACGGTCTGGTCGTTTTTTAAGCATTTGGGACAGTTCTTGGAGGTTACACCATCGGTTCCACACTTGAAACAAAATACTCGACGAGGCTTGTTGCATTTGTTGAATCGATGACCCGATTCCTTGCAATTCCAGCACAATAGTCTGCTATCAGTTCTCACGGCATCAATTTCTATGTTTGTTGGATTCAGAAAATTGTCATTTCTTGAGCCTGATGGTTCATCTACGTCGATGGCTGAGATTGTGGCTGGCTTACGATAAGCTAGTTGTGGTTCCAACAAAGTCCTGTAGTTAGTAGGAGGCGGTGCAAAACGCTGAACTCTAATCTCCGTTTCTTCGACGACACGACTCAATCTGAGAAGTTCTTCTAGAGTTGAGATATGATGTGTTGCTAGACGAGATTGGATGTATGGAAGGAGGTTCCGACGTATTATTTGGAGGCGACAATCATCCGAAGGTAAGGTTGGCAATCTTCTAAAAAGATTTTCCATGGCCACCACAAAGCTAACCACACGTTCATGTCCACCCTGTGTTCGGCGTCGAATTTCATCCCATAACCCAGTTTCATAGTCGTACGGTTCGAAAGCTTCTCTAAATTGGTTGATGAGGTCCTCCCAACTGTAAAAACGTCTGGTTCGATACCACAATAGAGCATCCTTGGTGAGCAACTCAGGAGCAGAGCGCAAGAGTTGCACCGTAGATACACCTCGGGATAGACGAAGTTCTTCCAACCTCTCCAAGAAATCGTTGAGGCTAGACTGTCCATCATATGTCAAGTTCCAACGTCCAACTTCGGGATTTTTGTAAGAATACTGAGAACGAGTTGGTGTGTATAGTCTGCTCCTTCCTGGAGAAAACTGAAGGTTATTCAACCGATCGTGAAAACCCTCATATACCTCTGGATGATTGAGAGTTGTGTCACGAAGGGTTGTATTCATCTGAGCAAGTCTAGAGCTATCTGCTATTGGATCAGCAAACCTAACCTGAGTAGTTCTACGAGATTCATTTGAAGAAGAAAATTGATTCATATGATGAGCTGAGTTTTCCTGGTTGGGGTAGCCAGAAAATCCATCTGAGACTGGTACATGATGCTGATAATATGTATCTCTGTAAATATTTGGTTGATATGTAACTCGATGATTAGGAAACTGCGAGTGAAATTGCTGGTGGACTGATGCAGGAGTTTCAATGTTTGGCATGTCCAACAATGATGTCATTTGAGGTCGGGAGTTTGATTGGTTCGAAAGATGATGGCTTAAGTCCAATGGTTGATTTGATGATGCTTGAATAACTGGAGGGTTATTGATTGCTGATTGATACAGAAGATTCTGGGCAAACTGTTGACGTGGTTCAGATTCAGTCACGAATACCACTGAAGGAGATTCCGTTTCATCCAAGTCAATTAAATCATTCGTTCTTGTTGTTTCTGAACCCTCAGCATCCGTGAAAGTATTCGAAGTCGAGGTCTGAACTGTAGTTAAACTTGCTGGTTGTTGGTCGAGACCAGTCGAACTTTGTCCTAGATGCAGACGCTCTAATTGTCCAAGTAATTCAGCAGTTCTGGTAATAAGAGTCTCTTTCAAAAATCGATTAACTCCAGGCTCTGGAAAAATTCGTTCAAGTCTGGCTCTTGTATGCGCCAAGAAAGTATGCAGTTTCTTGAGCTCATTATCTTTATTTGAAAAATCAAATCTCTGTACATCTCTTTCAATAGAATACAATCTAGCTTTACAAAGACACAATTCACTTTCAGGTTCATAGCTAGTTGTTTTTGGAGCAAGAACAATTCCATCACGTTCCAATTTGAGGACTTCTCTTAAAGATGATCGTTTCTGTGCAAAAGTTCCACTTGTTGGTAAAGCGCGGATTGAAAGCTCATATTTTAATTCTTCGTGTCCAAGTAGATTCACTTCCATATTAGCCATAATTATATTTGTATAAGTTTTAATACAAAAAAAAAAAAAATAAAGTAATAATTAAACCGTTCAGTGGTTCAAGGAAAGAAAAAAAAAATAATTTTAACTTTGAAATCTCAAAGAAGGATGACAAGGGAAAACCCGACCCTCGCCAAAAAAAAAATAAAAAAAAAAATAAAAAAATAACCAAAGCGCAAAGAAGCGTTGCCCACAGCAATAGAGAGCAAAAAAAAAATGCTCTAACCAAAACTAATTAATTAAAAGGAAACGAATTTAGGTTAGCAAACAAAACAACACCTAATGAAACGAGCTACACTTGGAATTTTGTCTTAAAACCTCAAAAAAAACAGCTCTACGCAAATAAACTGAATTTATCTTGACTAAGAAGAAGCTATGAGAGTCACTGAATGCACTTGCATCAACATGATGACTCGAAATGAGGTGAAACAAACAACACAAGTCAGTTCCAAATCAAAACAAAAAAGAAACTTAAACAAAAATATCAATCTCAACAATCCAAAATTCTAAGTCCACATCGACTAAGACCCTAGCAGTGTTGCCAAGTACACTCTACTTCAACCCAACGGAAACGTAAAAACCAGAAAACCACGATTGGTTGGGCGCCAATTTGTAATGAAATATATTCACTACCAGAAAGAAAAGCGGGGTTATGTTGACTAAAACAGAATGTTTGGGAAAAATGGGGCGATATGAGCAATTAATTTGTGCTGTTAGAAAAGTGTGTGAAGTGTTGAAGTGACGTTAATAAGTGCTAGTGATTGGAAATTGGATCAGGCTTGTTTGCTATCCTCAGCCGAGAGTGGTCGGGGTAAATACTCGATTTTCTAAAGACGCCACCCGTTTTATGCCCTTTAGCCTGGGTTCCAATGGATGTGCTCACTCAAAACGGGAAATCAAAGGTACTAGACCAAATTTAACTGCACACCAAAATGTTTATTCACAAAATTACTATCGCAGTTACGTTGATATTTCCCAAACAGTCGATATGCTCCAAGCTGATTATGATGATACAGATAAAGGAGAACGATATAAGCACACAAATAGCTACAAGTATAGCTTCAATGTGAATCAAATAAAATGAAAAGACCCAGTAATACTCTCAAATGGCCATTTGTGGTTCACAAACTCTGGGGAATAATTTCGATTTGAGTAAATATACCGGTAATTTGTTTATCAATAATATTAATCTATCGTTATACGGATAGGCTGATGTTCAATACAATCGAGAAACCGATGACTATCTCGTGCCGTGCAGTGGCGTAACAAATGAAGGGACAGTGTCCACTTATCCTGGTTCCAGAGTTGTGTTCCCCAAATTAATGTAGGTAAAATAAAATTGGAAAGGACTCACAATATTTCGTCTTCACTATGAGGGTTAACTTTTCCAGTTCGACGTCTAAAAGGGCTATGGTTCAAGGGCTTCGTGAACCAGTTATCTTCGATAAATACGCAATATTTCGTCAGGGGCTTCCGTCAGTCCAACGACGTCAATCGCACAAATGGTTCGATCAATCAAAAAGGTAAGCAAGGAACAAATTCAGAAGAGAAGATATTTTTAATAGGTAGTAAGTAGGCCTAAAACAACGGAAAAATCCAGTAAGAGATTTGTGTCTTCCAGATGCTTGTGGGAGAGAACTTACCAAAGTTGGCAGGTGGCCTAGCGTGATTAGCAACGTGCAACGTGCTAGTGGAAAAATGGAATTTTCCTGCTTAGGGACCATAAATCTCACATAAAATCATCAACAAATGGATGGATTGGAATTGGGATTGGAAAAATGGCAAAAATACCAAGAGGCATGCGACTTTCTCGGTCAGACTCAACCTCTGTTATAACCTTAAAAATCCAACACATGACATATGGCCCTTAAGTGACAGGTCACCCTTTGTTTCAGGAAAAGAAGAATCTGCAGGAATCGAAGCTAAAAATAGATGTCCTCGGAAATTGGCCTTGACCATGAACCATGACATTGACCCAGAAGCGGCCAAGATTAGTTCACCCAAAAAAGAAGAACTGACGTCGCAACAGTTGAGTTTGACAGATGTTTGTTTATATTAGTTTATTGGTAATTATTTATTGTTAATTTATTTCAAATAACTGATTTTCATAAGAGTTGAATACTGCTTGTTTAGTATATCATTTAGTGTGAATGTGAATCATTCTGAGTATCTTGACAATAAATGTGAGTTTTTGTAGTTTTATTTATTATTCAAAATTGAATAAAGTTGACTGTCGATCGTTTGTTTACAAAAATAGAAAAATATATTTTTAGTTAATTTCTAAGCTAAATTTCGAAGGTCGAATAAAAATCGTAACACGTATTCCATTATTGTAGTTTAGTTTTTGAAAAATCAAGCATGTTTTGGAAATTCACCTAGTAGCTATTTTTCTACCCAGTAAACATATTTTTCTATAAGAGAAACGACAAAATGTTATTGCAGAAAGTTGTTTAGAATGAGAAACTGAATGAGAACGCGAAATTTTAAAACCCTCCACCTACTTTGATATTTTGTATTTTTTTATTCCGTGTTGTTGATATTTCAAGTTTGTTTGCGTTTTTTTAATTTTATACAGTTCATACAAATTTTAAAAACGATTCCTGAATATTTTATAATCAATATCCAAGAATCGTTTTTAAAATTTGAATGAACTGCCAAAAAAGTTGAAAACCTTTGAATCCTGTGATAACAAAATGAGTTTGAGCGTTTAGAGACCTCAAAAATGTTTAATCACGTTCAAATTATTATCAGTTAAACTCTTTTGCCTTTTGTATGTCACATTTTATTTATAATAATATGTAACATAGATTTTCTTAGAAAATAAATTTACGTGGTTATTGGAAAAATTACCAGAATGGTCGATTATATCGGAATTTACAAAAGTTTTCAAAAAAGTTCTTTTTACATTTTTACCAAAATTTTTCGTATGCCTCATTATAATTTATAAACCCATAGGAATGTGTAGTTTCTTCTAACCAGAGAACAACTTTGGAGTTTGGACCTCCCTACTCATTTTGTCAGAACGTTTCTCTACTTTGTTAAAGAATTATCTGCTAAAATATCTAGTTGAAAGTTGTCTACTTTATCAAATAATAAACATCGCAAGATATTTGAAAATCTTGCGAAAATGTTCGGATAGGTACGACAACATTGTAATCATAATATGGGAGCTACATCCAGTCGTTTCTTGCAAACGCTAGCTACGTTCAAGGTTCCTGTATAATAGACACTTTAAGCAAACCCAACATTTTTTTAAGTATCCGCATCCGGATCCGTAAACGAATCGACATACGTTAATCAATAAAAACCCGCCTAAGCAGCGATCGGTTCTACGTATACGAAACGGACTGGTGAAACGTCAAAGTTGTCAAACTTCGCGTTTTGTAACCCAGATATTGATTTTTGTTTATATTTTTGGTTTGGTTTGGATGTTTGTGTGTTTTTCGTTTATCGTTTTTGAAGAGCTTTTGTTATAATTCTTCGATTAGTTAAGATGCGTTCTCAGATACGGATACGATGAAAGGCCCGCAACGATACGTGCAACGGAACAAATCGGAACCCCCGCATCTATTCTGAGCATGCGCAGATTGATGCGGATACGGATACGTTTGAAATTTAGGACGTGCTTAAAGTGTCTAATAGGTTGCCACGTAACAGTTCTCTAACGTAACTAAGGTGCGACAGACGGAAGGGGGAAGCTGTGACGTCAGTTGTTGAGATTTTCGGAAGCAGAACACAGTGTATATGGTGTTTCCCATTTTATTTGTGGATAGATTGCGTTGTTACTGCTTTTTTGGTTAATTTCAATTTATTTTTTGAAAAGGAACTTCATTACGCGGATGTTACGATGTAGTATAGGTGGTACTACAGGAAAGTTATTCATATTTTTACAGAAAATAAATAGGATTGTGCGACTGATTTTGGTTAAAGAATGTGAGAGAATAGCTCGTTTTCTGTTGTGTCTCATTGGTTCTTTGACTCTCCGATACTTTGGTCCTTTTTGGTACTTTGACTCTTTGAAACCTTCGTTCTTTGGTACTTTGGTTTTTTGGTACTTTGCTTTTTTGGTTTTTTTGGTACTTTGATTCGTTGGTTTTTTGATTCTTTGGTATTTTGGTTCTTTCATACTTTGGTACCTAAATCCCCTGGTACTTTGATTGAGTCTTTGTACATTCATTCTTTGGTACTTTCGTTCTCGGATACTTTGGTTCTTTGGTTCTTTCTTTGGTTCTATGGTTCTTTGGTTCTTTGGTACTTTGGTTCTTTGGTTCTTTGGTTCTTTGGTTCTTTGTTTCTTTGGTTCTTTGGTTCTTTGGTTGTTTGGTTCTTTGGTTCTTTGTTTCTTTGATTCTTTGGTTCTTTGGTTCTTTGGTTCTTTGGTTCTTTGGTTCTTTGGTTTTTTGATTCTTTGGTTCTTTGGTTCTTTGGTTCTTTGGTTCTTTGGTTCTTTGGTTCTTGGGTTCTTTGTTTCTTTGGTTCTTTGGTTCTTTGGTTCTTTGGTTCTTTGGTTCTTTGGTTCTTTGGTTCTTTGGTTCTTTGGTTCTTTGGTTCTTTGGTTCTTTGGTTCTTTGGTTCTTTGGTTCTTTGGTTCTTTGGTTCTTTGGTTCTTTGGTTCTTTGGTTCTTTGGTTCTTTGGTTCTTTGGTTCTTTGGTTCTTTGGTTCTTTGGTTATTTGGTTCTTTGGTTCTTTGGTTCTTTGGTTCTTTGGTTCTTTGGTTCTTTGGTTCTTTGGTTCTTTGGTTCTTTGGTTCTTTGGTTCTTTGGTTCTTTGGTTCTTTGGTTCTTTGGTTCTTTGGTTCTTTGGTTCTTTGGTTCTTTGGTTCTTTGGTTCTTTGGTTCTTTGGTTCTTTGGTTCTTTGGTTCTTTGGTTCTCTGGTACTTTGGCTCTTTGTTACTTTGATTCTGTGGTAATCAGATTCTTAGAAGCAAAGAATAAATGTAAACCAAAGAACCAAAGTATACCCAAGAACCAATAAAGTATCAAAGTACCAACGATCCAAGAAGTAAGGAAAAAAAATACCAAAGTACCAATCAAGTACCAAATTACCAAAGAGTCAGAGTACCAAAGAACCGAAGTACCACACAAGCAACGTACCAAAGAACCCAGGAGCCAACATACCAGAGTACCACAGAACCAGAGTATAGAATTACCAAAGAACCAAAGTACCAACGATTCAAGAAGCAAGAAACCAATCAAGTATCAAAGTACCAAAGAAACAACGTACCAAAGACCCAAAGTACAAAGAATCAAAGAACCAAAGAATCAAAGTACCAAACAATCAAAACACCGAATAACCAAATTACCAAAGAATAAAAGTATCAAGGAATCAAAATAACAAAGTACCAGAGAACCAACGTACCAAAGACCTAAATAACCAAAGAATCAATGTATCAAAGTACCAAAAGGAGCAAGAAAATAACTTCAAGAAAATTCGTATCAACTATGAAAAATTAACGATTTTTTGTGAACTGCCATAAAATTTGTAGTCGAGAACACAATAAACATCTGTACAAAAGTACAACTTATGTTTATTTTTTAATGGCAATACCTGTATAATAGTTGGTTACAGTTACAGGTTTGGTAAGTGCCTGGTTACGATCTTGATACCAGCTCAGGAACAAACGCCAAAACGTTTTGGTTACCAATATTTTCACCTTCTACCGTAGAAAAGTGAATAATATCAGTATATTTTGATCACTTTCTATGCCTTCGTCCATATTATCAGGGTATAACATAACTACCTATTCCAAAAGAGTAGCTTTTATCGTCATAAAAATCAAGCACAAAGTATTAATATGTTGAGTACATACCTATAAAATACTGAAGACTTAAGACCAAAGGGAATGCGGAAAATATCACATCAGACTT
The DNA here is from genome assembly GCA_958502075.1 of Orchestes rusci. Taxonomy (NCBI): domain Eukaryota; kingdom Metazoa; phylum Arthropoda; class Insecta; order Coleoptera; family Curculionidae; genus Orchestes; species Orchestes rusci. Next base: position 58,549,766 of record OY293305.1, on the reverse strand, counting down.
GGAGGCCGACCATGCAACTAGTCGACGCACAAAAAAGAAGAAAAAATCAATTAAACATGAAGATAATAATAGGACACCAACATTTCACGTAGGTAGCTTTATCAGTCAAGACTCAAGAGTAATACCTACTTCTTCTCTTTGGTATTTATTTACTCACAAAGATATTTTTCTCTACTGCGTGAATATTTAAAATTTCTGGAAATGACTGATAGTGATAGCGTTGATGATTTATTTTGTGATTGTTGTATTAAAAAAGGTCAAAATAAAGAAATATACGAAATTTTGAGGTTATGAAGTCATTCATAGGTAACCGCCTTCGTGACCAAACCATTGACCAAGCTCTGGAGCAGGGTTACAAAATTCGTAACCAGGTAAGCAAATGCAGTGTTGCCAAATCCCATTACCTGACTTACAACTCGAAATAACGTTATACCGAGTCTTATAAGTCGGAATATCCCGACCTGTGAGTCGGAACTCAGATTCAAAACAAAAATATATTTATACGGTGGCCCTTCTACGCTTTCGTATGTATTCAGGGCACGGACTTTTTAAATAAAAATGGACTGCTAATGCGATGAGAAGAGCATGGGCGCTGCCATGATGGGACAATTCAAGTTGGTGCTTGTGATTTTCAGTGGTGCCATCGTTGAGATGCAGAAATCTGTGATGCCTGATTTACATAAAATTTGATTTCGAAGTGGAACTGTCAGATTTTCGCTTGGCAAACGGGAATCATATGTCAGTATTCACATTAAATTTGGCGTAGGCGTGACACAAATTCAATGTAGATAGTAACATATGATTCCTGTTTGCCAAGCGGAGATTTGACAGTTTCAATTCGAAAACAAATTGAATGTAAACCTTACATAAAGCTACAGTCTGATTTCGGGGTTATATTAATTAATATAAATATATCATAAGTAAATGAATGCTAAGGTAAAGGACGAAGGATATTGGTTAATATTTCTATTTTTTCTTCAAGTGTCTGTGACTTCTCGTTCTCGTGGTTTATGTGCATATTGGAGAGAATATTATTATATCAATCCTTAAACCGCAGAATGCATAAATCTTGAAACATCGACTGTCTCAAGTACCTTTACATATTTTCCAGGGTCCAAGTTAAGCTCGTTAGAAAATAGTAGGTAGGTATAATAGATCAAGTGCTATTCGCTACTTATAAAATAATGCTATTGAAAGGACATTATAGGTGATGATATTTTTGAAAAATTGAGTTGAGTGAAGGAAGGCTCTTTTTTATGTTAATAATAATCCAACACAAAACTTTTTATAGTTTTATAATTATCTAGAATAATGTCAAAAACCCTGCACAAAATCACAATGTGAATCTTGAATTTATCAAAATCCAAATCGAAATAATAAGAGACAATAGTGGCATAACCTCAACCTCAAACCTCAAACCTCAATAACCTCAACCTCAAAAACAAAACAATCAGCTGCCAATGGCCGCATAATAGGAACTGCAGCACTGCATCGCTTTTCTCGAGCGATCTCACTGAAATGACATAAATGATAACTTCCACCACTGCAACACAGTTCCTGCAATTGAGAAAAAGAAATATATTATGTTTTTTCGCTAGACTACTGTGCTGCAGCACAGTGGATCCTGCCATTCTAGTAGGACCGCTTAAATATGGCGCTAGTGTTTGGAACGCAGCCATAAGTAGCACGTCAAAAAAATCAGAGATACCAACCCAAATTGTCCCATCCCATGCTCCAGTGATTTTTGGCCAAGGTTTCTATATAAGAGGTTGCCTCACTTTTACGGTCATGACGTCATTTGTGTCTACTGTAGCGCCACTGCGGCCATTTCTCGAACCATTCCATCATAAAATCAAGAATGTCATTTATCAATATCATAAACTCACTATTTATTTCCAGGTGGACAAGAGATTTTTTTGCTGTCGATGGTTTTTCTTTTGTGAAATTATCCATTTACGTTTTGAAAACTGTTTATAAGTGTCTTATCCTTGGATTTGTCTATCAAATATAGTGTTTTAAAGGTAGGTGTGTCTAGAAATGATCATAATAGAGTTTGTTTACATGTGTTCAACTGTTTATTCTATTCTACCTGAATTTAGCTTCCATTATATTTCAATAGTAGATTTCTGAGTATATTTAGGCAGGACTAATATAAAATAATAGTTAAAAAGTTGTGGAAATCTGAGGGTTGATGTTTTGAATATAAATACTCACATTTGGAACAGTATTTTCGCTTCCTTGACCAATAATATACAAAAATAATGTCCCAAAAGATAATTTCACACCTCTATTAATATTTTATTTCGATTTAAATGATAAAATTAGCAAGAAATTCAACGTTTTATCAATCATTGATCGAATGACACATGACACGACATGATGCAGTCCGATTCAATTGCATGACAGGAATGACACTCAAATGAAAGAATGCGGACTGTTTCAGACCGCTATCCACAAATGACGTCATATTTCCCCTCTTCCGTCTTTATCTCAGGCGAAGTGAGGCAACCTCTTGTATACTGATCTAGATTTTTGGCAAGGTCGGCCATATGCATTGGTAGTCCAGTTTTTATATAGGTCCGTGATTCAGGGGCAGGAACAAAATAAAAATTATTGGATCAGACCCTTTATTTTTATTTAATTTTCGAATTTTGCGTGGAGCTCCTTCTCTACTCTTTGATTGCTCCGATAATCTTTTTCCATAACTAGTTGATCAGTTAATCCGAAAATAAGGTTTTTCTTTTCTTGAAAGGATCTTCATGGAGTAGATCTGGAAGACTTCAAATATGGTGGAACCAACATTACGGCTTTCCGACTTGTGGATCCAGAAGGACCCGAGATACGAAGAGCTGTTCGAGATTGGACTTTGCCCACGGAGAGTAGAAGTAAGAAAAGCGACTCAATAAGTCTTCGGGTAAGTGGTTCTTTAACCAAATATGTGTAGAAAATATTTCATCCTTGCATTGTTCCAACTTTTTTTCCACTGAAACAAAAATATTGGTTTTGATTTGAGAATCGGTTTTTCGGAGTGATGAATACTTAAATGAAGGTCCATTGTCTTCTGAGATATGTATTAATGCACGTGACTAAAGTATTTGGGACTGCAACGAAGGCTCACTGAAGACGTATCAGAATTATCAATCGATTCTTGTGTGATACATCTGTCAAACATTATCAAAAATCAGCCCTCCACTTTTAATCTTTTATTTCCTCATCGATGTTTGGAGATATCTTTTATCAAAGTCTGTGAGATATCTATTTTACCAATCCCTCGCGATCAACGAACAAAATATGTTGGTAATTTCTCTTGTATCAATTGGCTCACGCGATGGTCCTAGAGCTCTTGGAGTCTCTCAAGTTAGTATTTCTTTGTACTTCTACAAACCACTCCTGAGTCGTCCTGATTCAGTCAAGAATGGAATATTCTAGGCAAATTTTGACGTTCTCTTCGCCAGAATGTGATTGTCGTGTTCCAAAAGTCCCCTTCTTTGGGGTCAAGTGTGCACTCAAGTGATTCGAAGTCAATATGTCAGCAATTAGTGATCATGTGTCATCATTCGACGATGATAATCATATTGATTAACATGTAGCTTCAACTTGTCGATTCCATTTGGACATGATGTATCCGGCAGGTCATTCCTGAAATCATATGTCTATCTATTCTATGTGGATACAATCGCTCCATCGTGTCCTTTGCCCTGAACAGTTCGAAGTGTCAGGAATTTTCTATGCATATCTCTTGCGGGTACAATAGTTTCATCTTGTTGCGGGACCGATCAGATGGATTTCACGGATCAGTTTTCGTTTGGCGGAATAGGGTCGCATCCATAATATACCAACCGACATCCATCTCATCGCTAGGGATTGTAACCTTCATTGTCGGTGATATTATGAGAAATAACATTTATTCTTCTTAGTACGAATTACTCCTATTTCTATGGCAAGTGGTTCACATTTCTGAAGGTTTTCTTGTTCTTTGGTTTTCAGGTTATATTAATAATTATATATTATGATGAATAGTATGGTGATATTGTGTAAATTTGTGTAGTCTGCGGTAGCAATTAGATAAGAGTTGCTGCAGTGTGCAGTTATCGTTTTGTACGCTGGAATCTTTGATCACATCTTGTGCAGTTTCTTCTTTCCATTACTCTGTTTCGTCTGTTCATATTATGAATATTGTGTTCTATATGTTATTGGATTGAATCCTGCAATATGTCCACAAACTTCAATTTCGCTCATTAAACTACATCCTCAAGTTTTGATCATTTATTGATACTATGTAAATTAGTATAACTAGGTCAACCCAGACGAGAACAAAAAAATATTTATCGGTTTTATAATTCGGATACGAAATCATCAAAAAATCAGGAGATGATTCTTTATACATTTTAACCTGTTCCGCGCTTAGCACATTTGTTTTCTCAGTGAAGAAATATAATGAAGCTGTTTATTTTGCCATAAAACAATCCCATTGCTTCTGTAAATATTTTGACAACGATACAGTCAAAAACTTGATTTTATTTTTTTCAAGCTGCGACCTTGTTGTTTCAATTTTATCTTCCATATTCAACTGGGAAATATTGGAAAAGTGCGTTCTATGATATGACTTTTTGTAAAAAAAAAATTTCAAAGGATATATTATCTAATATTTGTCCATTCTCTTTTCCAGGACAATACGTCTTTTGTCAAGGTATGTTATGAGATACTTCTCTCACTATCATTTTTTTTTCCAAAAATATATTTAGTTTTTGAAACTTTTCTTTCTTGCTACTTAAATGATTAATTAATATCCTAGATATCAAACAGAGATTTTGAATGATCACACGATTTATCTAACAGGCAGAGACCGCTCTCATGTATGATGCGGTCCATTTGTTTGCCAAAGCTCTTCATGATCTGGACTCCAGTCAACAAATTGATATCAAACCATTAAGTTGTGATGCAGTCGACTTCTGGCCACATGGTTATAGTCTCATCAACTACATGAAAGTTGTAAGTTTATGAAAATAATTTTGCATTTTTGCATATTCTCCGGCCATTTTAGGTCGAGATGAAAGGTTTGACGGGAGTGATCAAGTTCGACCACCAAGGATTTCGCAGTGACTTTATGTTGGAAATTGTGGAGTTGACAAGGGAAGGACTAAAAAAAATTGGCTCTTGGAATGCAAGCGAAGGAGTCAATTTTACACAAACTTATGGAGAGGCCTATACACAAATTGTTGAAATAATTCAGAATAAAACCTTTGTCGTCACCACCATCTTGGTAATTATAGAACTACTTTATAATTAATACCAATAGTCAAATAATAATAATTATAGAAATTGCTGATAGAGCAAATTACATTCTGACTTCGAAGTTTCTCGATATAATCTGTATTCTCCACCTAGGTGTAATGTTGAATCATTATGAACGGAAACAATAATTCCATATGGGTATTTATACAGTGACTGCCCTGAGTCGCTTTGGGTTTCTTGGTGATTTTTAACGGAAAACGGACGAAAGTGCAGAAAAAATCGATGTAACTCCAGACGACTACTATGAATGGAATTTCGGAACTTTCTTAATGACGGTGATAAAAATTCAATAATAAATACGCGGTTCTGAAGTTTCATGGCAGATTGTCTGTCCCAGCAAGTTTTTGTTTTCCCTGAATTTACGGTGATAAAACCCCAGAGTTTAGGAAATATGCTAAGGTAGAAAAGAATTCCCCAAGAATCAGTCCTTTTTTTCTCGTGACGTTTGGCCCTCTAGAAAGAAAAAGCCAATCTCAGGAAACCCACTGGGATAAGGGAAACTAGAAAATCGGTACGTAACCCTTTCCTGTTCAAAGAAAGTTGCGCGCTGAATTACGTTGCGGTGAGTTACTTCTTCAATATAAGCTGTGCAGTGGTTATAAAACTATGTTTTCTACAGATTGGGACAGAAAGAAAAATTAAAAATATTTCTTAAATCTTTATTCCTGGTAACAAATAGAAGAGATTCATTATCTGAATATGTTACAAGTAACACTAAGTTTGTGTTCGATAGCTAATAAATTAGTCAAAAAATGATAATGATGATGATTATTTGTTTTAGAGTTCTCCCTATGTAATGCGTAAAGAAGCCAGCGAGAAATTGATTGGCAATGCACAGTTCGAGGGCTATGCCGTGGATTTGATACACGAGATATCCCGCACTTTGGGTTTCAACTACACTATCAAATTAGCTCCAGATGGACGCTACGGATCACTGAATAGAGAAACGAAGGAATGGGATGGAATGATGAAGTGAATAAATCTTAAAACCTGAATGCCTCAGAATTTATCATTGCCTTCCAGAGAACTCCTGGACCAAAAAGCAGATTTAGCAATTGCTGATCTTACCATAACTTATGACAGAGAGGAGGCAGTTGACTTCACCATGCCTTTCATGAATTTGGGAATCAGTATATTGTATAGAAAACCCATAAAACAACCGCCAAATCTATTCTCATTTTTGTCACCATTGTCGCTTGATGTTTGGATTTATATGGCCACTGCCTATCTAGGAGTGTCAGTACTGCTTTTTATACTTGCGAGGTTAGTATGTCGTATAAATGTGTCAAATCACTGGAAATAGTGATAAAATAATTCAAACACATATCCCAACCAGGACGCTGAAATGCATTTGATATTTAGGTGAGGTCAATATCCAAAAAGTATATTTTTCATTATCGAGATAATAATATGGTCCACTCAGATTGGTTGCAGACATCGGTAGCTTTGTTGGTTTGAGCGTTGCGATTGCATAGCAGGGACGCACATTTCAATAATTTCTAGACCAATTCTCATCAGATCATTCGATTCGTTCCCTTGTGCTTCGCATCTTTTCTCTTTGAAGCACGTCGGTGATGGTCTCGTCTCCATTAAGCTAAATTCCCTGGATGCGGCCTTTCATGATCTTTGGACTGGCGTGCTTCAGCTCCAGGATCCATGATCTTCTATTTTATATTGCAGCATGCAAGGCCACATCCGGCGTGTAGATGACCTGGACCGCTTGACGTGGCGCTTTAACATCCGGTCCACCTCCTTGAGGAGTATCCCAGTTGTTTTTGGAGTTTGAACCTCGTGATATAGTTTGGGCACCAAGGACTGTTTCAGTAAGTGTGGTGGGCCACTTCTGTAGCTCCAATCATATAGCCAAAATATTCAAATGGGTCTGGTTCATTGACCTGATTCACGTATTCGCTTTCTAGCTTCAGGAATGGTTGCACCGTAAGGACAACCTTTCCTTGCCCGGGATCACATTCGCAGGTGTGAGATCAGATTTCTCTGTATTTATCAACACACCCCTATTCTTCAAGCAGTCGCTCACAGTCCTTGGCAGCTTGTATTCCTTGTCCTCAGGTATTGCCAAATCGTCGGCGGTGGCCATGGCGTTACATCGGGTTTGGTGTTCCCGCTTTATCTTGGTAGATCCAGCTACAACGTCTGAGTTCAAAGCCACAATAGGTTTGTCAACAACAGCATTGAAGCCTTGGACAACCTGTTGAACCCCCCTTATAAATCGGATATTACTTGTTAAGTTTGTCCCCACCTTGAGTTTTTTGAAGATGTTCTTAGACCATGGTTTGCAAGTCTTTCATCCACGATAAATCGTCACCGGGTTTCTTGGAATTCTAGATGACTGATCATAATTTATTAGCCTCATTGTTTTAAAAATGTACACTTCTAGTAAAAAATATTATTTTCTTTTTAGGGCCGGTGGGTTATCGATTATTAATGAGGAGGGGGGTTTTTAATTTGACGTTTTAGAAAAAAGTCTCCCAAATAAAAGTTGCATGGTTGAAAATGAAATTTCTAAAAAACCTGTTGTCACATATACAGGGTGTTCAAAAAAGTCAGGGCGGGGTCTAACTTTCTTATTTCAAATTGATACCCTATTTTTTTATTTGTTATTTGGATTCTCCTTTGAATTCTAAACATTTTCTATATTGCATATCCTATACCTAAGTTCAACGTATAAAAAGATATTTGATATTTAAAAATTGAATAATATCAATTTATTGTTATAAAAAAGTGAAATATATCTATGGTTTTGATTTATTGACGTGAATATCTGTGAGAGATGTACCAAAACTTGTCTAATTTTAAATTGATACCCGAAACATAAACTAAAACTCAAATAACCTCTCATTTCAAAAAAATCTATTGAATTAAATTCAGAACTATTTTATACTTGATACCTTCACATTTATTTCACATTTTGATAACAATAAATCAGTATTATTCAATTAATAAATATCAAATATCTTTTTATACATCAAAGTTAGGTATAGGATATGCTACATAGAAAATGTTTAGAATTTGAAGGAGAATCGAAATATCAAATAAAAAAATAGGGTAGCAATTTGAAATAAGAAAGTTAGACCTCGCCCAGACTTTTTGGAACTCCCTGTATATGTGAAAACAAGTTTTTTTTAAATTTCATTTTCAACCATGAAACTTTCATTTTGGACACTTTTCTCTGAACCGTCAAATTAAAAAGTTAGAGGGGGGGGCATTTATAACCAATAACCCTGTACAAGACTAGCTCAACAATGATTCAACATTGAACTGTGTTCACATTAATAAGAATAGCAAAACACGTCCGAAAACTTCAAGAAACAATCTAATACTGATGTTAAAACTCACTCTAATCTAATTTTAAAAGGACTTTGCTGATAGGTACTGATGTTCTCAGCTGCTGGACTACTGCTGTGCTGGACACCTGCTTGAATTCCTTTGTTTTTGACGATCTTCCTTTCACTATTGCAATCTTACCAACTCCCAATTTGAAGATTCTATAAGATACATTTCATATATTTTTGCGATATATTTAACAACTTAACATACCTTCAATCCAAAGAATTTGCCAATAATTCAAGCAGTCTTCAAATGTAGGCATTCAATCTTTACAATTGAACATCAATGAAGTGATCAGATAATCGTTGATCTGAGTTACCGAAAAAAAAATAGCTGAACTTGCACATACAAGAATTTTCTCAAAAAACACAACCCCAAAATCCTTAATACATATTTTTGATTATATTGAGTTCAAATTATACAGCATTTTTTGTATTGAAATATCAAAAATCATTGATTTCACCTCCAATCGATTTTTTCAATAAAATTAATTCAAATTAAAATCATCATAACATCACCTAGACTCCACTACACAGTTACTTAATTTGGATTAAATTCCTATCCAATTTATCACAATAAACGAGGAAGTACTAGAGTTTTTTTCAAACTCTAAGTTATTTAAAAAAAGTGTGTGTGGTATTCAACATATTATATTTCCAGATAATCAAGCTATTACTATTGATAATCAATATTATTCAATGTAACCATTCATTATTATAAATTGTCACACAAGATTTAATAAACAAAATAATATGTAAGTGTAATAAAGTCTGCAATTATTTTGACTAAAACATTGTAAGAGAATATATTGATTGAAAAAAAAAGATCTATTAAACAAAATAATATGTAAATTTAATAAACTTTGCAATTATTTTGACTAAAACATTGTAAGAGAACAATATTTAGCAATATTCCAACGAATCAATGTAGATTCCAATCATTTCTGTTAATACACTAGATTTTGACTCGTAATACCCCAAAATCGATATAATTATTATCCATTTCACATAAACATCAATAAAATAATGAGAAATTTGTCAAAAATAGCATCGATTAAAATATGGTGGGCCAATCAGGAGAATTGTACCAAAGACCACTATTTTGTATGGAAATTACTTTATAAAAATAGCTTCTGAACACCACAGTCGTGAGGGGAAATCCTTATCAATGAATTTGATCCGAATCAAAAGATTTGCATAAGTATTTCAATAAAAATAATATACAGTGAAAAATAGTGGAAATTTCACTTATGAATTAATGTGGATCACCTTATTTAACTTTAAATGTTCTGGTATTGAATCTACATAGAGAATTATTGTGAAGATGCTTCAAAAAATCGTACCATGTATCGAGTTCAACTCTTTATAAAGAACTGAACTGACTTCTTTTTCTTGATCTAATCAACCGAACTAGACTAGGGAGGGTGGGAAAGTCTCAAAAATATGTATCCCAAACCAATAACATGTCATCAGTTGGTGAGACTAGAGTCTCAAAAGATGTCCAGAGGAAGGCTGTTTTGTTGTTTAAATTTCATAGTAGTTGTATTCAAGTCGAACATATTTTTTTTTGTCTACCCACATAAAGCGTTCAAACTTTTAATAAGACACATACTTATAAAATTCACATTTTTGACGTATTTTATTAAAATCTATTGAAATTTTATTCAGTTAGTAGCACAAATTTGATAATATTTTTTCCATATGATTCATGAAGTATCTTTGTCCACGAAAGTATATAATCTACATGAAGGTGAATGATTATTTCTAGCAAGCCAATCATTTTCCAGAGGGTCTAGTAAATATGAGAAAAAAAAATCTAATTTGAATGATATCCAACTAATTTTTCTTTTTTTATGAAAGACTCCAATAATTTTTCGAAAAATCCTAAGAAGAAGCTTTATATTTGGATGTTTTTTGTGCTTGATGAATAATTATTCAAATTAGAAATAACTTTCTAGAAGAGGGATTGTCTGATAATTCTACACTTCCATCTACGTCAGCATAACTCGTCATCACTTTGTTATTCTTGTATTGTTTCTTTGTGCTTTTTAGTTCTGGACTAAAAATATCATGCTAATGGCAGCACTCTTCAATAAAGAAAAATATATTATCCACTACAGAAACTTGAAACAGGCATTGTGTTTGCGATGGTTCAACGTTGAACAGGGTTCAAAGATGCACAATCGAATGTACGCTAAACAATCTTTGAGAAACCGGGCCTTAACATTATACATACTTGAACCCAGTTCAACGTTGATCTGGTCTTGCACAACCAGGCTTGGAGTAAAAACACGCTTGTATATTATCTATATTATCTCGAAGGAGGGAAAACCCTCCAACGTAGACTGGTATTACTCACAACCTCATACCTATTAATATTTTGCCGCAGATTCACCCCTTACGAATGGCACAATCCTCACCCTTGCAATCAGGATCCTGATCGATTAGAAAATCAGTTCACATTATTTAATTGTATGTGGTTTGCTATTGGATCATTAATGCAACAAGGATGCGATTTTCTACCGAAGTAAGATTATAGTATGCTCCAGGCTCTGAGAAGATTGGGCTCGAGTTAAATCTGATCATCCATTGTCTTGAGCATACCAGAGCCTAGATCTAAGTAACACTGTCTGTTATGGTTGCAGGTTCAGCCCGTATGAATGGGATAACCCGCATCCATGCAACAGTGACCCCGATGTCTTGGAAAACCAGTTTACCTTGCTGAATTCCTTATGGTTCACCATTGGGTCTTTGATGCAACAGGGCTCAGATATTGCACCAAAGTAAGTTAAATGTTCTACGTGGAACCCTCACAAGACATACTTATTGTTCCTCATTTTATGAAAGACCAGTATCAGAATAGATAGTATCAAATTCCATGACATACAAAGTATTGGATTATGGAACAATAAGTACCAATTCTCTTTTTGTCTTGGTGAATACTTAATCACTCTAAATACTCCTTAGATTCCTAGTTGCTAGCTTATCAAGTAGGAATATTGCTTGTCGAAGCTCAAGCATTCAGCCAAATGGTCAATCTCAAAACTGTGAACTGATTGGAAAACAATCAACTATTTATCAATAGATTAGAATAGAGTAGACTGGTTATTCATGGCTGGGCTTGGCGTGTCACTTCCCTAACTTCCTAAACTCTCGATACTAAAATTCTCGGTTTTGTAAAAAGTTCACGTATTGATAAAGTCAACTCGCACTTTCATTGCCTGTGAGACGTTTTGATTTGCATCGATCTTCTTATACTATATAGGCACAAACTTACACCAGACCAATTCAATCGTATTCGATTTCACAGAGCTGTATCAACCAGAATGGTAGCAGGCATGTGGTGGTTCTTCACGCTCATTATGATCTCTTCATATACAGCAAATCTGGCGGCATTTCTGACTGTCGAAAGAATGGACTCACCAATCGAAAGTGCAGAAGATCTTGCTAAACAAACGAAGATCAAATATGGGGCTCTACGAGGTGGATCAACAGCCGCATTCTTTAGAGTAACCTCGATTGATATTTTTTGTATTTCAATGTCTATAATATTTCTTCATAGGATTCAAATTTTTCAACCTATCAACGAATGTGGGCTTTCATGGAATCGCAGAGACCATCAGTATTTACGTCAAGCAATCAAGAAGGTGTTGATCAAGTTGTGAAAGGCAAAGGGAGCTATGCTTTCTTGATGGAATCTACCACGATAGAATACATTATCGAGAGAAATTGTGAGCTCACTCAAGTAGGGGGAATGCTTGATTCTAAGGGTTATGGAATTGCAATGCCACCAGGTGAGTTTGACAACTAAGAAAAAATAAACTTCTATTGTAATTTAACATGTGTGATGGGTGGGTGTCATCAAGTATTGAGCAGCCCAGTTACTGTACATGACGGGATAGCAATAAAGTGCCGTTTCATTTAAATTGACCAGCCAAGATAAAGATTTGTCTACAAAATCAGGAAGGCAGAATCTAATGTCGATCCGAACTTTTTTGAGCGAAAATAGGAACATATTTTGATCCTCTCGTTATGTTGTAAGCTAAAATCAATTCTGAGACATCCAATCACTAGCAATGCAAGGGAGGAAATAACTATACCTCCAAGCCATCGATCGGTTAAATTTGACGTTCTTTATACCGCTGCCTGTTTTCCAAAATAACGTAGGATATAACCTCGGATATAACGAATAGGTTTCCGTTGACAAAGTAAGACAATTTTGAAAATGACAAACCATCAATATTCATTTTTCAGGAATCTAAACTTTGCGACTGACTCTTGATAGATCTATAGTGAAAGCACTATCATTTATTGATAAAAATATCAAAATGATGTAATTTTATCCAACAGTCAAGATATTTCCATCTATGGTATATGGTGGAACTTCCATATTGGTCGGAGCTGGTCCTTTCCTCGCTCTTCCTGATATATCAAAATGTGAACCATGACATGGACAGTAGTATCCTCCATAGTCACCTTGATGGGAGATGGGAACACATCCTACAATCTCAATGCTATTCAACTTATAATTGAATTCGAAAAAATAATCACCTAGGTGGGTACAAATTCCAAGAACCACTAACCATTTCGCGTCCTTCACCCTATCCTCATCTGGTTGGGGATCTCGTAAAGTATTTATTGGTATCTGTCGAACCTTATGAATTATATTAATTGACTATCTCTGTCGAGACAATTAAATACATACAGCTTGTATTGCATTTTCCGGACGATGCCAAACAAACAGCGGTTTTCCGCGCCATTTGAATGTGACATTTTTATTTTCTGGTATAGTATCAAGATTGATCTCAATTCTTGCCATAGCGAGGACAGAAGCATCGGCATCCATGAACTTGACATACCTTGAGAATAAATCGACAGCGCGATAAAGTAATCATTATTGATAATTTATCTTACTCACCTTAGTACTTCCGCTTTAATACCGTACAAACCAGCAGTGAAAAGTGTTCCAGATACCATATAACTGAAAAGCTTTCTTTCTTTATCGGAGTGAACTGATATGCTTGTAGGTTCTGAGACACTCTTTCGCAGATCTTTTGAGAAGTCAGGGACCTTTACTACAGAGTGACCAAAACGACTCAACGATTTGATGAAAGGTTGTTCTATATGACCTAATTTGGTCAAAATACCCTTCAGTATCATTTCTAGTTTCAACAAGATAAACTTGATGATTACCAAAAAATAAGCATTCAAGTCACGTCAAAATAGATGATAATGACAAGACATGTTAGTTGAGAGTGTTCTGTTTTGAGCGTAAATTCAGACAACAGGATGACTTTGGGCTGTGTTCGGGGAGCACGCTATTAGCGCTATTTGGTGCTACGGGCTGTTCACGGAGCAATTCTATAGAACCATATAGCACATCTGTGATGTCATTGTTTCTGCAGATAACGTCACCACTCACGCTATGAAATGCTATTTTCATCGAGGTGAGGCAGGAGATAGCGTCAGACAGTGTTTGACCGTTAAGTGGATTGTGTGCGTCGTTCATTTTACAACGCATTTGTTACGTTTAACGTCTGATGATGCCATGTTATGACGAAACATATGTCACGTTTTGAACCTTTCACAAGGATAATATTATTCAAGGCCTAAAGAAATTGTTTTATTGATTAATTCAATTCTACAAGAGGTCCTCTTTGTGATTTTCAACCAATCTTGTTCTTGTTTGCCGATTTTCGTCATCAGGCACGCGAATAAAAATTTGTTTGGAAATTCCAAAGTTGAATTAGTACCTACACTGCGGCAGAACTTTAAACGAGAATGACTTTTGGTCGAAGATTATAATTGTCAGTGAATTTATCCTCTTGGGCCCTGTATCCGTGGACATGGTAAAGGACTTTTTAAAATTGTCTTATTATAATAATTATATTCTGAAGAAATTTTAATGATAATGCCAGTTGATAGAGTTTTTTTTTACAATCGTATACTGTGGTAAAACGTATGTCCTTCATCCTCCATCGTCATTCGTCAACCGCGTTCGCGTGTCTCCGATTTCGATGTGGATATGGCAACACCGCTGATAAAAATATGTAAAATTAGTTCGCTCGGCATCCACAAGTATATTTATACCATCCTCTTTTTTCCAAGAACTACAGTTTAAACTAACTCATGACCGATCTCACCAACCTATTTAAGAGATACTTGACGCTAAGGAACCCTCAACTTCAAGTATTTGTTTGCACCAACGTGGAGGAAAGCTTAAGCTTACCTTAACGCTCCCTTTATTAAGTCTCCGTTGATGACCACTTATCTCTGACTTATCTCTGTTAACGATATAGATTTGAGGTTGTGATACGGTTTTTATTGTCGTTACTGACTTTTTATATTAATTATTGATGTTCAAAGACATTCATGATTTATTTTTGAAAATATATCGATGCCGGGTGTTAAGTTATACACATATAGGTAGTTCGGCTACGACATTGTAAAATTTTGATGTGATTGCGCCTGTTGTCGGCCATTCAAGACATTCTCCAAGTTCAATTCAGATTTGAGAAGTATATTAAAATTTTAATCACTATATAGGCACATCATCCATCTGGTTGTACATACCAATAATAAGTAGGTAGAATCCGTCTGAATCAAAACATCATTTTTGATTTTTTGGCCTTTTAGCCGTTGCAGCATCGGTAGTATGATTTACATAAAGAATAGTTGACTCCCTCGAACAGTCCACTGTCATAAGTAGTGAGAATGGATCACTTGAACTATTGGATGATTCACTAGATTTACCAGAATACCTACCTACCTCGCCGAAAAATGAATGAACGGCCAAATCACAGGAAATGGATCATAGAGTTTTTCAGGAGACTTTCATTGAGATATAAGCAAACTGTTTTAAATATCTTGATTCAGATGAAAGATCAACTCGAATATGATCATGACAGGTTAAGTACATAACTTTCGGGGTTTCTTTGTTTTGCATCCATTCCCGTGTGTTTTAAGAAAACCTGCCCAAAACGCAATAAATAAGCAGTGGTCAGATAAAACTTGTGAACAAAATTAGTAACCACCATTCTGTGAACAAAAACAAATGAGGTTATGACTATGGAGGACTATTACTAGGAGACGAATCGACATACTAATATCCTTGAAATTCTGTCTCTCTTTTTCGTTAGTTCATTTGAGGGCGCTGTTGCTAGTAGCGCTTTTATTTATTCATTGTCATGGTATTGTTTATTGCTTGTCATATTTTCATTCATTTTTTCCAAATTTCCACTCCACATTCCACATGCTATAAGGCAAAAAATTAAGGTTGAATCGTCGCAACATCGTGTTTCAAGCCCATGGTTTGTTCAATGATGACTGTTGTCAATGAAGGATATGACGGCACTCAGTTACTCTTTCAATTATTGCAATCAAACAAAAAAATATGAAAATTCTAGAAATTTCAGAATTATGTATAACAAAAAATATATTCATGATACCTATTATTATCATCAAATAATGGAGTTTTGATGCAACCTAGCTAATAAAAAATTTTGCATATTGATAGAGTATTCGTAATGTTTTTTCAATTATGTTACCTAGGTGACATTTTTGTTTGACATAAAATCGCTAACGACTCTTCGCCATCTGGGAGCAACAATTAAACCTGAATCACGATTTGAAACCTGGATCACTTTTATGCATTCCGATTATTCTCCTAGTTACAGTCCTCCATAGTTATGACATATCGCATTGTTCCCGTCGGTTTTTCAACCTGAAGAATAGAAAAGTTACTAGAAATGACTAGATTTGATCAACGTTGCCAAATTCTGGACACACTTAGTTTAGGGCCCCTTAAAGAGTGTTGGTGCAAATGACAACGAATTGAGGGATGCTTGAAATTTGAGGCCCCCTTTGTCAAGTCTTTGTTGAGTAAAGGTTGGTGTAATCAGCCATCAATGTCACTTCAGACTTCAAACATTCAAACGGTTGACAAAGATACGCGTTATGATGCAAAACTTTCCCGCGCATTTTGCCTCGTTTGAATTTTCTTAGCGTCGATGTCAACTTTGATAATTCATTGTAAAATAACTAGTGCGATTTGAGGGTTGATATTTGGTAAACGGTGATTTTAGACATGAAAGCATTCTTTAATACAATTAAAAAAATGGGCGAGTTCCCTATTGGGTTCGTAATATTGATAACAAGCGTACAAAGATCCATGCCGACTGTTCATTGATTCAACGTACAGCAATAATAAACTGATGTAGACTCAATTACTTGCGATCATGGGATTCATGCTCACTGTTCATTGATTCAACGTACAGTCCTCGTTACCTCGCGGACAGAAAAATCTTCGTACGGATGTTCATTGCATAAATGTCGCCCGTAGTCGGCGCAAAAACAATGTTTTTGTTTATTGATTTGATGTACATTTTAATTGATATCACGTATATTTTTCGTTCAGTGAGGCGACTTACCCAACTAGCCCAACCTGAGCCAAACATACCCCAGCTCACAAATAGCTTTGATTTTAACGCACGTCATTTATGTCATTCCAACCACGGTCGCCAAGAACTTTAAACACGGTGAGCCTCTAGAGTGAACTCAGTGAATCATAGACAGTTTCTTTGCGAAAATATGTTCGGACACGTCGATAAGTATTTTGAATGGCGCTTTTTGACGTCATCGACTTTTTATTTTTCGCAATGGCAACACTTATTTTTTTTATAAATAAAGGTAAACCAAGCAACACGTGCCAAATTTCGACTTTTGAAGTTTTGTTATTTGGGTTTAACATATTATTTAATGTCTCGTTCCTAATTTGTCAACGCTCGTGGAAAAAAAATTGTTCCTAAAATATGCACAAATGTCTTTTTCTTCAAACGTCTGTAAAACCGACATAGTTCGACTGAGTATCGGCCGCGAGAAGTAACTTTTCCTCCGCCGGAGGGAAAAGTAACTGTAGTATATTTCTTAACATTGTTAGATTTTACCTTAGTTAGTTGTCATTCTTTATGTCATATTACAAATAAAGCCTTCATCAAATACACAATAATTTGGCGACGAGGATCAAAGAAATCCTCCAGACGTTATACAAACCATGGCTACTTCTTCGGATTTAACGCCGCTCATCGAAACACTTACCAAATTAATAGAAAACATGACTGTGTAGCAAGAAAATAATTCCACCAGTGACGCGAAGGAGATTCTCAAGACTCAATATATGAGTTTTAAAACATTCAATGAAGTAGCAAAAACTTTCCATAGTTATAATGAACGTCTAGATATTTTTTTCAAGCTGAAGGGACTTGTCAGAGATTACAGAGAGACCGATGAAGCCAAGGTTATGGTTCTTAATAATTAATTGCTTGGGAAGCAAATATTACAAACTCTTGTCAAGTCTCACTTTTCCCAAATTACCTAGCACCAGATCAGATAAAAATTTGACGTCCCTGCTAACAACACATCTGACGCCTTTGAAGAATATCCTGACAGAGCAACATACATTTTTATCAAAAACACAAGAATCTGGTGAGTCCATTTCATGTTATACTGCTTTTCTGAAACAGCTAATGAAATCATATGATTTCAAAGTAGAATGCGATCAACACCAATGCGCTACATGCAGCAGATCTATCATAGACACTCTTTTGAGAGCTCAATTTATTCGAGGTTTATCATACAATGAGATTCGTGGAAAATTTTTACAAGAATCCAACATATAATGCAGTCAAGCATCACGAACAACATTGGCCATTGAAGCTTCAAAAATGCAAAACAGAGAGATTTATAATCATAATTTACCCTCTTCATCCAGCATTAACACAATTTCAGAAACCATTGATAGAACACAACAACATTCAAGTACAATAAACAAACATCGTGTTGATCTTCACAAATTGGGAGTTACAGGACTTTGCATACATTGTGGAAATAATAACTATAGAACCCAAGAATGTAGAGTAGTTGGTAGACTTATTTGTCGAAGCTGTCACAAAAAAGGTCATGTCAGTAAAGTATGTATTACAACAATACAAAATACTACTTCAAAAATACAAAGTGTTGAAGAAGACACTGATTCTGATGAGTGTTTCATCAATCGAATCATAGATATTCACACTAAAACCTCAACTTCTGTTTATGAGCCAAAACTTCTGATTGAACTCAAGATTAAACATAAATTGGTAATATTCGAATGTGATATCGGAAGTCCAGTTAGTCTTATTTCACAAAAAGATTTTGAAGACCTTGATTTGAATGTTCCGCTTAAAAATACAATGGTTCGATTTCGCTCATATACTGGTCACATTTTTGAACCAATAGGTTATGTAGAAGTTCCAGTAACATACAACGACGACACCATTTTGGTGGATCTCTACGTAATACCGGGAATCAAGAATGCAATCGTTGGAAGAAGGTTGCTTGAACATCAATTTCCAGAAAATAAATGAAATCAATTGTCATCCAGAACTTCAACCTATTCCAAATTATGATTCCATTATAGATGACATCCTAACAAAATTTAAAGATGCTTTCACCCCAACTGTAGGTGAAATTCCAGATATCCAATGTTCCGTTCTTCTCAAGACCGAGGCCAAACCGATTTTTGCTAAACCTAGAAACATTCCCTACGCATTACAAGCAGCTGTTGATGAAGTGCTAAATTCTCTAGAAGCCGAAGGAATTTTACAAAAAATGGACTATTCAGATTGGGGAACACCATTGGTCATTGTACCTAGAAGTAATGGAAAAATAAGATTGTGTGCAGACTATAAAGTGACTGTAAATCAACAACTCGTGAATAACCGATATCCAATTCCAAGAATAGAAGACATTTTCAACAAAATGGAGAATGGTAGATATTTTTGTACTCTTGATATACAGGGTGTCTCTAAAAGGTCTGTGCAAAATCCTACCACATGTTGCTGAGGTCAAAATAAGCTGATTTAACGCAACTTACCTCTTACCGAAATGTCACCATTTCCGAGATACGGGGTGAACAAGTTTAAAATTAACAATTGAATTTTGTCATTATTTTGGACAATTTTTCACATAGTGCTTTGATAATTGGCATGCGGGGGTTTTGTGGTATGAGAAATTCGAATATGAAGTCCGTTTTACTGTGGCCGCTAGAGGGCGCCATACACTTTACATTTTGTGGTTTAAGATGTCCATAACTATTTTCTTAGTTATTTTTTTTAATCTTTTATTGAATAAAAAGATTCTCCAGACGATTTCTAGTGAATAAGGTACTTTTGTCAAAGTTCGCTCAAGTAAGCCGTTTTCGAGATATCTCCATTTAAAGAGTTCCATACCACACCGGAAAATTCCTAATATTTTTCTTCTTCACACGAGCGTCTCAAAAAGTGTTTTATAAAGTCATTACATATTCCTGAAGTCAAAATAAGCCGATTCAAAGCAACTTACCTTTCTTTGAAAATAACTCTTTTTTGACTTAAAACTTTACCACCCTGTATCTCGAAAACGGAGAAATTTTGGACAGAGGCAAGTTGCTTCAAATCGGCTTATTTTGACCTCAGGAATATAAATTAATTTTGTAAAAATGATTTTTCAAAAAGTTCGTGTAAAGAAGCAATTTTCCGGTGTGGCATGGAACTCTTTAAATAGAAATATCTCGAAAACGGCTAACTTGAGCGAACTTTGACAAGAGTACCTTATTTACTTGAAATCGTCTGGAGAATTTTTTCATCGAATAAAAGATTGAAAAAAATATCTAAGAAAATAGTTATGGACATTCCAAACCACAAAATGTAAAGTGTAGGGCGCCCTCCAGCGGCCACAGTAAAACGGACTCCATCATCAAATTTCTCATATCACAGAACCCCCGTATGCCAATTTTCAAAGCAATATGTCAAAAACTGACCAAAATAATGACAAAAGTCAATTGTCAATTTTAAACTTGATCACCGCGTATCTCGGAAATGGTGACATTTCGGACTGAGGTGAGTTGCGTTGAATCGGCTTATTCTGACCTCAGCAACATGTGGTAGAATTTTGTTTAGACCTTTCAGAGACACCCTGTATATAAAGCTTACCTGCATGTTGAAGTTGACGAAACAAGTGCAAATATACAAGCTATTTCAACACACCGAGGGACATATATCGCAAAAAGACTAAATTTTGAAATAAAAACGTCCCCTATTGAATTTCACAGAATTATTGATCTGATTATGAATGATTTAGAAGGCACAATAGTTTATTTCGACGACATATTGATACAAGGGCAACCATTGGATGAATGTAGATTTCGCCTTATAAACACTTTGGAAAAATTAAGGAATTACAATCTACATCTTAACAGAGATAAATGTAAATTTTTCCAGTCAGAAATCAGATATCTAGGCCACGTTATTTCCAGAGATGGCCTCAAGAAATCCAGTGAAAAAGTAAAAGCAATCCAGGAAGCCCCAAGACCAAAAAATGTCGAACAAGTACAACAATTTCTTGGCATGGTGCGATACTATGACAAATTTATACCAGACGCAGCTAGTTTATAACAGCCCTCAAATACATTTCTTCAAAAAAAAAAATTTCAAATGGACCACAGAATGTGAAAGTGCTTTCAGGAAAGCAAGAGAAGACATTTCCAGTGATCGTGTTCTAATGCCTCATACACCAGAATATACAATAACTGTAGCCACTGACGCTACTCCTCACGGATTATCTGGAATTTCATCTCATAGACTTCCAGATAACACAGATAAACCCGTGGCTTTTATTTCAAGATCCCTAACATAAGCATAGAAAATCTATAGCCAGTTAGATCGTGAAGCAACAGCAATAAACTGGGCATTTAAAAAAATGTTCCATTACATTTATGGAAGAAAATTCACGCTCATCGTTGACAATAAGCTACTCATGTGTATATTTAACCCTACTAACCCTACTTACCCTACTCATTTTATCAGCTACAAGAATGATCAGATATGCACAATTTCTATCCGGATTTGATTACACCATTGAATATAAAGAATCTTGTAACCACACTAACGTCGATTATCTTTCAAGAAATCCAATTTTTTCAGTAAATACGGAAATAAATTTAATTGATGATGCATACCAACCGAATACTTACACCATTAACCAAATCTGTACGTCTATCTTAGATTTTGAAACAACTGCTAAGGAAACACGGAATGATGCAGAACTCCAACAAATGAGACATGATTTACGTGATAGCAAATTCAGAGATTCTGAGTATTCTACACAAGAAGGAATAATTTTCAAAGGTAATAAAGTGATTATTCCTAAAAGCCTTCGAGAGAAAATGTTGGAAGAACTTCAAAGTACCCATGTTGGAATTGTTAAAATGAAATCATTGGCGAGAAGATATTGTTACTGGAAGGGCATCGACAAAAATATTGAAGAAACGGTTCAAAAATGCAAGCCCTGTTGTGATTTCAGGAAAAATTCACAAAAAGCACCTCTACATCGATGGGAAGAACTGACAAGTGATTGGCAACCAGTTCACATAGACTATGCTGGACCATACCTCAATATATATAATATCATTTCTTAATAGCAGTGGATGCAAAAAGTAAATGGCCTGAAATCAAAATATCAAAAAATTCCCCCACCACTTCAGGGACCATTTTTTTCCTGCGAGAAATGTTCAGCTCTTATGGACTTCCTGAAATACTTGTCAGTGACAATGCAACAATTTTAAAATCTCTAGATTTCACGGAATTTTGTCAAAGAGCTGGAATCAGACAGAGGTGGATAGCTCCAGGACATCCAGCAACTAATGAACAAGCAGAAGGATATATCCAAACTTTTAAAGACAAGCTTGTACGAATGAGTGAAGATGGTGGAACATTACATGAAGAAGTACAATCATTTTTTTTCAAGTATAGATCAACTCCACTAGCAATGGGGAAAACACCAGCAGAACTTCTTTTTGGACATAACATTGGAATAAAACTGGACTTGATAAGACCACAACAAAATCATGAAAATAATGCTTCACAACCAAGATTCAATAAATCATTTCCCCTTGGATCTAGAATCCAATCTAGAAATTATCAAGGAAATTCATTATGGAACTATGTATCAGTCCAAAGACAATTCGAAAAGCTACATTACTTGATCAGACTGGACAATGGATACGTAATTAAACGTCACTACAACCAACTTAGGCCATGTTTGATAGAAACAAATCATCCAGATAATTTAGAAACTGACAAAAATACGAAACAGCAGAATGAGCCTACCAAAATGCAAACGTCTCAACTACAAACCAACTTTAATTGGAACCATTTATCAAAACGCGTATTACCAAGTCTTTCAAGTGATCCCATCAACTATGAATATCAATTACCCTTCACTTCAAAAGCTCATGATGATCATTATTCATCACCATACACTTCAGCCCTGAATCTTGGCGATTCTCTGATCCATTCTGATGAATCCCCATCAAAGATGATTGAAAATGGACGATTTTCCACAACACGTATATCCATTGCCACTTTGAGACGATCATCAAGAATTCGTCGAACTCCTCAGAGGTTTACAAATTAAACGGCGGATATTGTAGTATATTTCTTAACATTGTTAGATTTCACTTTAGTTAGTTGTCATTGGACGTTCTTTATGTCATATTACAAATAATGCCTCTATCAAATACACAATAGTTACAATGAAAATGAAAACGTGAGCCTGGCGCCGCCGCCCGAAGCTATATTCATGACAATTTGAAAACATTATGTTTTTGCATAAATTATAAATTTGTCGACATTTGAAGAAAACATAGCATATTTTATTTGGAGGAGAAGTTACTTTTCATGACTTGCTCTCTATTATCAGCCTCACTTCTTTCGGCTGCTTAACACGAGCGTGTCATGAAAAGTATCACTTTTCCTCCATATAAAATACTATACTATTCCCGCTCTTAAAGCGTAGCTTTTTCTGTAACTCTTCCGTACTAGAACTGGAAAGTTTTTTTCTCTACGACTGTCAAGGAATGTCACTATTGTGCAATCGATATCGATTAGGAAACGTAGCACATTGTGCAACCCTAGGAAATGAAACCATTTCCACTCGTTGCCTAGCAACCCGTGGGAAATGGTTCCATTTCCTACGGTTTGCTGCGTTTACACCCAATATCGATTTATCGTTCACACGATAGTGATATTAATAATTGACGATCATCGTAGAAGAGTATGGTGTAACACTCGCATGGAATGAGTATCATTTCATGCTTGTTGTACAATATACTCTTTTCCAGGAATGTGAAGTATTATCACTATTGTGCAATCGATATCGATTTGTGAATAAAGTAGATTGTAGAACTGAACGGAAATAAAACTATTTCTCATTAATTGCTAGGCTACGAGTGGAAAATGAGCACGAACTGGCACCTCCAAAAGAGAAAATAAGAATCAATATTTATTACACAATAGTTGTTGTGGATCGCTCCACCAGGTGATATAGGTATAATCAATCAATCAATGTCAAAAAAAATCGTTTTGACGTTGTGCTAAGCAGTTTTTGAAAAATAGTGAAGTAGCTTGTGGAAAATTGTATTAATCGTCTTACAATGGCGGCTAGTCTTTGCTGGATACGACATATTTTTGTGGTGACCGTGACAGGACGGAGTTTTGGTGCTTGAAATCCAATCTGGTGAATAGGAATACTTGTCAATAGACGTCAGTGCAAAATGGATATCAAAATGAAAGATCCAACGACTAAGCGTGCCAGTTTTTCAAAAATTGCCAATGAACTGCAGCAATCAGTGAGACTGTTGGAGCCAAACATTCGAGAGGTACGAATTAATCGGGATTTAGTTCAGCAGAAGCTCGAGCGACTGCGCTTGGCAGATGAGAGCCTGTATGAAGTTCTCCTTACCGAAGACGTAAGTGAACAAGATCTGAAGAGCGAGCTGGATTCCTGTGATGCCTACCGTCGCAAATTTACCCTGTTGAAGTTCAAAGTAGGTACCTTTGGAGGAGGGGTTAGTCAGTGAGGTCAGGAAGTGCCAGGGGCTCAGTTGTCGTTGTCGATACTTCAGGTGAGAGGAAATTCAAATTACCTAAGATCAAGTTTGAAAAGCATGATGGTAACGTCCGAGACTGGATGCCATTTTGGAGTCAAGACATCGACGACAGTGACAAAATTCAGTACCTTATTCAGCCGACGGTAGAAGGTAGTCGAGCGCAGCAAGTTGTGAAGAGTATTCCGGCGATAAGTGACAATCACGTACACATCACTGAGTTACCAAACTCGCGTTCTGGACAAAAAGACTTTTAAATAACAGTATGAATTCGAGAGTTGCTCGGTCTCGTTATAAATAATACAACAAAAGTAAATTTGATTTGTCTGTTTTATATGACAAAATGGCTACGCAAATGCGCTCGTTGCACACATTGCATGTCACTTCTGATGAATTCTTGGCAATGTTATTTCCGCTGATAGAGTCCTGCTTACCTCAGGTGTTGCAAAGGGTCTGGCAAAGGTCGCGAAAAGCTTAAGAGAGTGGTTCTTCATTGAAAAACCGTCTAAAGGAGTTGATGGAATTTTTGCACAGTGAGGTTGAGAACAAAGAGGAAATTTCCCTGGCGGCCAATAATTCTGGGATTTGTTCGATCAACGCTGAAAGTCAGAACAGGAGCAGAAAGGGGAGATCGCCCGACAGAAAGGTGCCGACAGCCATGGGTTTGGTGAATTGTGATGCGGCGAATGAATGTCTATTTTGTCGAGGCAGTCATTCTTCAGACAATTGTTTCAAAGCCCGAGATATGCCTTTGAATCTGTGCAGCTTTGGTAGGGAAAAAGGCGTGTTTTAAATGTTTCAAGACCAGACATCAATCTCAAAAATGCAAAAGCGCGTTCAGTTTGTTGTATGTGGAAGATCGCATGGAACATTGATTTTTCCGGAGTTAGGTCCCAAACGATCTGGAGAACATGAAGACGTAGAGAAAAATAGCCAGAAAGAGAGTTTGATTGCACAGTCTCTCGCCAATATTCACGAATCCCATGTTTTTCTTCAAACCTTGCGAGTGAAAATGAGATCAGATAAGGAAACAGGTGAGTTGAAGCTCTGATAGATACGAGATCAGAGCGCTCGTATGTATTGAAGTCCACTGCTGTGAGTCTAGGCTACATACCTAAGAAATCAGAGACCATAATTCATGGCCTATTTGGAGTGATAAATATCCATGTAAATTTGAGGCGTTGGATCAACAGACTATCTCTCTTTGGTGTTTTGTGAAGCATGGATGCAGAAGTTGAAAGATCTGGATATGAACGTGAGTAACACGGTGGATACATCTCCTATCGAGTTATTGATTGGCGCGGATGTAGAAGGCAGACTCTATACAGGTCGGCGACCAATTTTGAAATGTGGATTGGCGGCTATTAAGACATCGCTGGGATGGACGCTGATGGGCAAAATACCCAGGGAAAGAATAAATCAGGAAAGCTGCGCTATTTTAGCCTTTTCGCTCTTGACGCTGGATGCTTCTATCAGTACTTTATGGAAGTTGGATATGTTGGGCATCACTGATCCTACTGAAACAAAATCGCGAGCTGAGAAGAAAGCAGAGGTAAAGGATTTTTTCGCACAAACTGTTCATGTTGACGACGAGGAAAGATACGAAGTCAGATTACCTTGGGTTGATGGACATCCACCTTTGATAGACAATTTTGCCATCGCAAAAAAGCGATTGGAGTTTACGATGATGGAATTGAAGAAGGAAAATATTATCAATGATCACAACGCCATTTTCCAGGAATGGATAGAAAATTGAAGAAATCTATGGACAACCGAGTGGTCATGCCTCATAGACCAGTGAAAAAGTTGAATAGTTCGACAACGAATATTTGCCAAGTTTTTGATGCCTGCACGCGAGAAAAGGACCATCCATCGATCAACCAATGATAAAAAAAGGAATCACTGCGTTTCCGACAGAACAGGTTTGGTGTTGTTGTGGATATCAGAAAAGCGTTCCTACAGATCAGTATCCACCCATCAGATAGAGACTTTCTCCGTTTTTTGTGATGTGATTTTGATGGCAACCACATAGAATATCGAAATAAAAGAGTAGTGTTTGGTATTACTAGCAGTCCATTCCTGTTGGGGGCCACGGTGCAGCATCATTTGAAGCAATGTTTGGATCAGCGCTCCCCATCAAACGAACTTTATTCGAGGGATATGATTTTGGAACTTCTGCGCTGTTTCTATGTGGACAATTGTGTCATCAGCTTGCCCGATGCTACTTCTTTGGAACGTTTTGTCAGGGAATCTACGAATGTGATGGCGTGTGCAAAATTTGATCTTACAGGGTGGGAGTCACCCCATTTTTCCGAATATTGCGAAGACTCCAGACCAGATCTTGATTTGAGTTGAGATTTGAATGAAAATGTGTTACAACTAAATGGGAACTGTTTGCGGAACTTGTCAGATATCGAGACCAAGATTTTAACCCAGCGACTGATTTTGTTCTAGAGCTCAGAGAATATTTGTTCCCATTGGATACGGTTGCCCTGCCATGTTGAGACCAGGATTATTACTGCAAGAAATGTGGGAAAAAAAATTGGTTGGGATGCTCCAATAAGTGAAGAGGCGGGAGAAAATATTTTTGAAGTGGGTTGAGGAACTGCCAAATTTACTGGAAATTCGCATTCCTAGATGGATGGACAGTGAACCAGGTTATAATCTAAGTGTCCATACCTTTTGCGATGCCAGCAGCCTTGCCTATGCTGCAGTTATTTTTTTGAATGTGCAGATGGGTCCAGAAGTTGAAGTGCATTTATTGGCTGCGCCGTTGAGAAAAACGACTATTTCCAGACTTCAATTGCTTGCCGCTCTTGTGGGATCCAGATTATGTCGAGATGTGCAAAATAACTGGGAAGGTGTCGTGACGTACATTTGGTGGTCAGATTCATCCACAGTTCTTTCATGGATAAGGCGAGAAGAAGAATGGAGCATTTTTCTACGTACCAGAGTTCTTGAAATTCGGGAATTCACTGTCACCCCAAGCCCTTGTTTGTAGTTGATGATGGGAGGGACTCGAATGATTATATGAATCGGAAGCTCTGTGGCCTAAGGAACAAATGGAGATCCAGGAAGACAAGATCATCAGAGAAGAAAAGAAACGTGTTTATTCTCCATTTTCTGGGGTAAGCGATGAATGACATCTTCGATATTTCTGAAAGTACTCAAAAATCTTACGAATGATTGCTTGGATTTTACGTTTCTGCTATAATATACGCAACCCCAATAATCAAAAACAGGATGGGTTGTGCCGAGGAAATAGAATCAGCGAAGAGGTTCATCCTCAAGACCATAAAAACGACGACCGCTTGCGTAAGCTAGATTCTTTTCTGGACGACTTTGGTGTGATACGTCTACGCACACGCATTTCTCGTCGAGAGGACTCTGGTGCTCAATTCTCCAAATTATTCGTATATGAATATAGTTTTGATTTTCTACACCATTCGTAGACGGATCCAATTGGAGAATTGAGCCTCTGGAAGTTTTCGATATTCCGTAATTTTGCCCGCCGGTCATGACATGAGTGGACACACATGAGCGGACATGTCATGTTGGAAAGGGTGGATTATTGAGTGTACTCCGCAAACACTATTGAATTCTGGAAGGTCGAAGAAACATTCGCCGGGTGAAAGACAAAACTCTAAACCCTGTGTCGTACCCACTGCACCGTTGCCAAAGGATCGAGATTAAGATGCTGTTGCCTTCGAAGTTACCGGAATAGACTTTGGCGGACCTTTATATTCAAAGACGAAAACTGAGGTATGGATTCGTCTATTCGTTTGAAAGAAGAAACCGCTGTTCAACGCATCAAGTGGCGTTTCAATCCTCCTGCAGCTCCTTGGTGGGGAGGATTTTGGTAACGTTTTTTGGGAGTTGTGAAACATCTTCTGAGAAAGGTATTGGGCCGAGCCTCTTTGGATTATGATGAACTCTGAAAAGATTTCGCAATGGGTATTTAGGTCAATCGAAACTGCTTCGAGGTCCATGGAGATCAATATCAGTAGGTGATGTGGTTCTAATCGGAAATGACCACAGCAAACGATTGGATTGTCCAATAGGACGTGTTCAAGAAGTGATTCCTGGGGTCGATGGTCAGATACGATTAGTTCGTCTTGGCACTTCCAGGGGACAGTTTCTCCGCCCACTTCAGAGATTGTTTCCGTTGGAGTCTATGCAAAGTAGTATGGGAGTGTCGCAGGTCAAGAATGACCTCGAAATCAGAGTACTCGAAAACCCCGTGACAATAATAACGCGAAGTGGTCGGGTTTCGCGTCCGACTTAAAGACTTTAGATGATATGTACGTATATTGTTATTTTCGTTACATATAATTAGTTGTTTGAGATGTATCAGATATATGTTTTGTGATAAACTTTTTTTAATGATAAATAGTTCCTTGGGTGGGAGGATGTTGTGGATTGCTTCACCAGGTAATATGTAATCAATTAATCGATGTAAAAAAAAACGGTTGACGTTGTGCTAAGCAGTTTTTGAAAAATAGAAAAGAAGCTTTTATAAAAATAGTATGAATCGTGTTACAAAGGCGGGTTGCCTTTGCTGGATACGACAATAGCGATATTGATTACCAATCGTGGAAAAAGTTTAGTGTTAAACTCATATGGAATGATCATTTCCCACTCGTATGAATTGCTGCACTAAACTCGCCTGAATAATCCACGCCAGTGTGTAAAAAAGGTCTGGAAGGGTTAACTCTGGCTTGGGGAAGATCTGCCATAAGTGTACTCGAAGGCTTAGGCTTAAGTCCATAGCAAACTACGCATTTACGAATAACAGCCTTAACAGCGGATTTGCCATGTATAGGCCAAAATTTTTGCCTTATGAAAGACAGGGTAGATTGAACTCCTGGATGAAAGTTTCTTTGATGTTCGTAGGCTATAATCAAACGAGTAAAAGGATGGTTTTGGGGCAGTAACTCAGGATGCTTGCTTTGGTACTCAAGAGCAGAATTTTCAAATCGTCCACCAACTCTGATTACTCCGCGATCATCGAGAAAGGGGTTTAGAGATTTCAACGTACTTTGAGACCTCATACCATTTCTTGACTTAAGGTCTCTTATGTCACTAGAAAATTGCTCATTCTGAACCACGATAATTAGGATGGTTAAACGGTTTTGTAGTTCTGAAGGAGTCAGAAGTCCTATTTGACGAAATGTCCTGGGTTTTCTTGAGTTTTGGATGAATCGGATACAATAGGCATTGACATCAATCAAATCAATTTATTGAAATTGGAAAACTTGTCAAATATATAGTTTCTTGACATAGTAGCTGAGACAAGAATTATGGATTTGGGGTTGATTTCTAAATCTTCAGGATTAAATTTCCTGCGATGAAAATTAGATATATGGGTTTCGCTAGGCCAGAATTCTGTGGGTTTTGATAGAATCGATGGTCCATGCCACCATAGGGAACTATCTTTCAGGTCTTGGGGATTGATGACCCTGGAAATAATATCAGCGGGATTCTCCGCCGAAGATACGTGGTACCAATCGTTAACATTAGTAAGTTGTTGGATCTCAGACACCCTGTTACATACATAAGTTTTTAATTGGCGAGGTTCTAGAGAAAGCCAACAAAGAACGATGGAAGAATCGGCATAGAAATTAATTTTGTCTGGATTGCAATTTAAAGCAATAATTGCCTTATTCATTAATCTCGCTAAGACTAAAGCTCCGCAAAGCTCAAGATGAGGTAGGGTTATTGACTTTAATGGAGCTACGCGACTTTTTGCGCATAAAAGGTTCACAGCAATATTTCCAAATGAGTCAATTGAACGTACATAGATGGATGCGCCAAAAGCATTTATTGATGAATCGCTAAAACCATGGAGTTCCAAAAAGATAGCATGTTTAATGGTGACCTGTCTAGGTATTGTGAAAAAGTCAATTAGAGATAAATGGTTGGTGAAATTTTTCCAGATTCGATAAATATCGATAGGAACTGGTTCGTCCCATTCTGTTTTGAGAATCCATAGTTTTTGAAAAAGTAGTTTAACTTGAATTATCATCGGGCCAAGGAGACCCAAAGGGTCAAAAATTTGTGAAATCAAAGACAATATTATGGTACGTTTAGTAACAGGTTTGGAATTGGGTTCAATAGTTGAGTTGTATATGAATAAGTCACGTTTAGAGTTCCATGATATTCCTAGGGTTTTTGTGCTTTGGTCGTTGTCCAGGTATAAATTGATAGTAGCCGAATCTTCCTGGTGCAAATCAGCTAATACATCGGGGTCATTAGAGCAAAATTTTCTAAGATCAAAACCGAAAGACTTGAGCATATCAGTAATATTTTTTTTAAGAATGATGAAATCTTCTTTGGTATCCGAACCAGTCAAAATGTCGTCGACGTAGCAATCGGAGCGAAGCACGTAACTTTCGTGAGGATAATCATGTACAGATCGATTAGAAATTTCAATGAAGCAGCGAGTAGCTGAATGAGCTGAACTGGCCATGCCATAATAAGTGACAGTATCAAGCTCGAAATGCCGAAGCTTTCCATAGGGTTGGTCGCGCCATATGATGCGCTGGAGATTGCGCTGGCTGGGATCCACTAGAATTTGCCGGTACATTTTAGCAATATCACCAACAAAAACAAATTTGTGTTTGCGAAATTTTAAAATTATGGAAAATAGGTCATTTTGAACATTAGGTCCGACCAAGAGGACATCATTAGGAGATACTCCGGTACTTGAGTTGCATGAGGCATCAAAAACTACCCTCAATCGAGTGGTCGTGCTATCAAGTTTCTCAACGCAGTGATGTGGGAGATAGTAGATTGGATATTCGGAATCAATTGGTTGGTCAGGATCCACTTCGTACATGTGACCCAAGGATATATATTCGTTAATGAAATCAGTGTAGGCACTTTTAATTTCAAGCTTTTTGCTAAATTTCCGCTCTAGGGAAAAATCCAGTTCAAAGCAGGTTGAAAAGAGTCACCTAGCTTAAAAACAGTGGGTTTAACTGGAAGCTCTACTATGAATCTGCCTGTTGGGTCAACACGAGTGATGGCTTGAAAATGTTTTTCGCATTCAAGTTTTTCCTTAGAAAGGGTTTGCGAAGTTTGCTGCGTAGTTTCTTCAATCAACCAGAATTTTTCTAGGGTATTTTGGAGTGCATTGTTGCATAGAAGTGATTGACAAGAGCCTTTGTTATGCGAAACATTGGCAAGTAGGGATATTGGACCGCCTATGATCCATCCAAGTTGAGTTTCGGCTAGAATAGGGTTTCCTCTACCAGTTTTTATCTGTCTAAAACCAATGAGGTCATAGAACAAACCTGCACCTAACAGAATATCAATTTCTGATGGAATGCAAAAGTCTGGGCCAGCAAGAATCAAATCTTTGGGAATTTTTAATAGAGAAAAATCAATAGGTAGTTGGGGTGTAAGTTCTGTGATTTTGTTAATCACTAAAGCGGGTATTTTGACAGAATAATTATTTACGGAGGATTTGATATGCAGTTGGGTTCGTTTATTGAGGTTGGTGGTATCTGGGCCTATACCAGAAACAGACATGTTTATAGATTGGTGAGGCAAATCCAAGATTTTGAATAACCTTTCACTGATGAAATTGGATGACTGCCATTATCCAGAATGGCTTTGCATAAAACGGGTTTATGATTTTTATCGTAGACATATATGGATGCCGTAGACAAGAGTACAAAACTGTTTGAAATTTGGCTGGAGCAGTGCCAATTTTGAGTACTTTGACTCATATTCGGTTTGGGTGAATGAACAGCTTCATTATAGAGGTTTGGGTTTGAGGATTCATAGATTCTGCCATGATTTGGTACAAGACGCGAGTCGGGATTAGGACTAGAGGATCCAGCTGGGTAATTGACAGTTTCGTTGATCATTAAATTTGTACAATTAGAGCCATTTATGGAATGCGAATTTGGGCCTCTGTTGGGCTGGGGTTGATTGCTTGGCATATCTCTAGAGTAGGATGGCTTCAAAGACATGTTGAGATGGTTCACATTGAAACTCGAAGCATGGTTTGAGTCTTTATGTAAAAGGGAGTGATGTTTACCTTGACATTTTCTGCAGGTGTGGATTGAGTGGCATTCACCATTTCGGTGACCTGGTCGTAAACAGTTGGTACATAGGTTGGCCTTTTTTGTTTCAAAAAACTTACTTGATACTGGTAAATCCAGGAATTTTTTGCAGGAGTAAATGAAATGGTTATCTTTGCAGATTGGGCAAGGTGGATTAGAAATCTGGGAAATCAAGGTTTTGCGTTCAAAAGGCTTCTCAATTTTAAACTGTTGTCTTTTGTTATTCAATTTAAAGTCCAAGGATTCCAGGAAACGGCAACGTTGCGACAAAAATGTCAAAAAATCTTGTGTTGTAGGTTTGTCAATGTCCCTGGAATAAGTTTCCCATTCTTTGCGTGTTATAAAATCTACCTTTGAGTTTAAAAGGTAAATGATGAGCGTAGACCATTGATCTACAGGCTCATTGAGATTCTGCAATGATTTAAAATGGTTTTGAAATAAGTCCAAGAATTTTCTCAACTGAACATGAGAATCGTCTTTTATAATGGGTAAATCAAAGATACATTTCACATGAGAGTGAATGATGGCCTTTTGATTTTCATACCTTTCCTGCAATAAAGACCATGCTGTTGTGTAATTGTTTTCAGTGGCTGCCAAAGAGCTAATGATTTGGGCTGCTTCCTCTTGTAAGGTTGATTGCGAATAGTAAATTTTTTCTACATTGTTTATTTGAGTGCTTTTGTCAATGAGAGATATAAAGGTGTCCTTACAATTTGTCCTAGTTTCATAAGTGCCATTGAATTTAGGTAAGGGTGTGAGTGGAAGACGTGGACCATATTGAGATCCTGGCAGATTCGCTATTGAACTTAAATTCAGTGAATTACCTGATGATGACTGCTGCATTGAATTGATTCTTTGTAAAACCAACTTAGCATTGTCATAATAAGAATTTTCTAAAGCTAAACGTTCTTCTTCTTGTTCTTTATATTCATCAAATTTATTTTCAAGACAAACTTGTTCAATTCTCAGTTGAATCTGTCCAAATTCACTGAAAACTGTTTCGATTTTGGCTAAGCGGGTGTTCAAGTCAAATTTGAGTGTTTGGCTGTCCAAAGAGACACATTTATTCTCCGAAAACGATTGAAATCGACTAACTTGATTCGAAAGAGCGTCACGATGAGCTACGAGCTTATTATACGTATCTATCTGCTCCTTTGAATGAGCATCTTGAGTTTCATCCGTATTAGCAAAAATGCTGCTCAGCTTTTTAGGTTTAGGCATTTTGGAGATTTATGGGTTGGGTAGTAGGATATCAACAATGAGGCTTTTACTAGTCAAGTAATAAATAAATGTCCAGAAGACTGGTTAAAAAACGCGCAAAAAAGGTTCAGATGGTTTGAATTTTAAATATTATACGGCCTTGCTCCTTTGGCTGCACCAGTTATGTATATCGTGATCCAGTTCCAAATTACACAGCAATGCCGCTAGTTCTCACTCCTTGCGGATTCGGGTTGGCTTTTTCAGATACGCTCTTCCATCCGGTTACACGAAGGACCATGTATAATTTTGTGGATCTCGCCGGTATGAGGTTTGGCTGCAGATATCCACTAATCTTTTTGAATAATACTCAACTCGTTCAATTTTACAACGGAGAGCTTTTTTATTAGACTTTTATTCCAATAGATGTCAAAAAACATTACATAGCAACCAAAACTTGTTTTTTTTTTGGTCGCCTTCGTTTTTCATCCAATTTAGTGGGTATGTTCGGTATCTCGGGTCGTGCTTCTGCGTTACTGAAACTTCATCAATAACAATGAGAAACTCGCATGCTGGCATCTATAAAACACTTACTATTTTGATGTACAAACTAGGGGAACTGGAAAAAGAAAATTATGTGAACATTATGAATGACAAATCGAGCTCGAAAACCGAATATACAGGATTCAATTTAGCTAATATAACGAACAGTGATGAAAATGCTCAGCAGAAGACTACTTTTGCCGGTGTCTTGGGTAATAGTGAAGGAATTGACAATGAAAAGAGCCAGAACATATCATCAGTGGATGAAATACCTCAAAGTCGAAGAAAAAAATTGGAAGTGTCATACGTGTTCAGAATATTACGGATTCCAAAAAATGTCTAAAGACTCTCAGAAGCAAAATCAATATCAGAATCAGAATCAGAATCAGAATAAGCTTTATTGTCACAAAACCAAAAACAGTTTCACAGACAAAGCACAATACTAAGTAAGACAACTGATGAGTTTCTTTTGTCGGAAATAATGGACTGTGTTTGATGAAAAACCTCTATTGTTCTTTCAGCGACGTTTCGACGTTTGGTTTACGTCTTTATCAAGCATTGAGAATAGTAAGGTTAACACAATAATAAACGGCCACAAACATTGAAAAAGGCCGACAGATATAAAATTAACAGCTTTATTGTCACAAAACCAAAAACAGTTTCACAGACAAAGCACAATACTAAGTAAGACAACTGATGTGTTTCTTTTGTCGGGAATAATTGACTGTGTTTGATGAAAAACCTCTATTGTTCTTTCAGCGACGTTTCGACGTTTGGTTTACGTCTTTATCAAGCATTAAGAATAGTAAGGTTAACACAATAATAAACGGCCACAAACATTGAAAAAGGCCGACAGATATAAAACTAACATATAAACTATTCAGTCACATCCACATAACATCACATTGTATATCATATATACATATATGTATAGTTTATATGTTAGTTTTATATCTGTCGGCCTTTTTCAATGTTTGTGGCCGTTTATTATTGTGTTGAGATTTTCAGATTTGTTTTGATTCGCGTTTAACATTTTCTTGAGATAATGTTAAAAAGAAACGCCTATAAGCGAGAATGCCTACTATTTTTCGTTTTTTTTCTACGAGCAGCTGTCAAGTAGAATACACGCCAAAAATAATACGATGGACCAGTAAACACCTTATTTCAAAAATAACCAGAAGCCCAAAGGCTAGGGGTTGCGATAGACATGCATTTCTCTCCCACAGATCCCTCCACAGACGCGTTTCGCTGTATCACAGCTCATCAGTGCAGCTAGGATCTGCAGGAGAGAAATGCACCGCTTCGCAGGGACATACCAAAAGGTTAATTAGATACGAAGGTTTGGAGACAGCATCTCGATCCATTGGTGGTGATGAGAAACCTACTATCAAGATCTAACATACGTAGTATTCACATGATGTAGAAAACTTGAAAAGGCATTTGCCACAATTTCAAGAATAAACGTTTCTATCCCACACAATAGCAACAATGCAGTTGAGTACTGCCAACGTTTTTTTATAACCAAAAGCACAAAGGCAAGGGGTCTTGATGAGCTTCTGATGAACAGTTTCTTGAGGAGTTAGAGAGACTGAATCATGAAATAGTTGATGATTTGAGATTTACAGTTCGTGATAAAATAAAGATTGTCACGATAAAACAATATCGCAATCAAATTCTACAAGCATCCCCTGTTGTAGCAAAGTGGTTTTTTGAAAAGAAAAGTACTGTTTTGATCAGTGTATGTTAAAGAACATGAAATGTTCAGGTTTTGGGCATGTTGCTAAATATTGTGATCTGAAAGAATGCTGCCATAAGTGTGGAGATGAACGCATATCTTTGGAATGCAGAAAACAGATGAAATGTCCAAATTGTACAAAATTTAAATTGACATGTAGTCTAGATCACTCCACCAGAGACCTAGAATGTCCTCTTTATAGAAACCGAATTGCAAGATACCGGAATAACATCAACTATGGGGATTTTTGACAAGAGAACAACCAGTCACACACATATCATCATCAAATAGCATAGTCATAATTCATCAAAATGTACAATCGCTCGGAAATTCAGTGGACCTACTAGAAGATTTCTTGGAAGATCATCCAAACTGCAAAATTTTCTGCGTAACAGAACATTGTAAGACCGAGGAAGAACCAAGATTTATTGGATCGAGAAACTTCAAGCTGGCAGCATGTTTTTGTCGACAGAAGAATCAACATGGGGGTAGTGCAGTGTATGTGAAAACAGACATTCAGTACAAATTGAGGGTTAATATCAATGATCTCTAATCAAAAAATAAATACGAGTATGCTGCTATAGAGTGTGGAATTAGAAAAACCGAACTTGTTGTAGTGAGTGTATACAGACCACCGACCGGAACTGCACTGGACATCATTGAGAGTATCGAAATGTTAATTGGCAGTATACGCGATAACAACAAAAGTCTTGTGCTTGCTGGTGACTTCGGTATAGAGTGCTGGAATCTTTTGGTATGTACCAGAAGAGAACACCAGAATATCAAACAATTCGGCTTTCTTGAACATGGACTTTGTAGAGGGTGGAGTGTTACAAACATTTATATTGGATCATAGAGCTCAAAAAGTATCTGTTGAGGCTCGTTATGATAAAGCTAGCCAGACTGAATACAAGTGACATTCCAATAATGATAACAAGTCCAATTTTATGGGTTGTCTGTGTTAACAGGATTAGGAAACTGTTTATTCTGTGGATAAACGTGATATCAACGGTCAGTGGAGCACATTAAATTTGTGAATCGATTTGTTCCACTTTTCAACCACTGTTTTTCTTTAAAACCATCAATTCAACGAACTCATTATAAACATAATTTGGGTTTAGCATTATGGGATTGTAAAAATTCACTTGATCTTCTGATACTATCAAAATTTGATACCTATAGTAGTCCAGTAACCATGTCGTTTTAAAAGAGGGGTACCCTGCGTTAGATCCGGTAGTTCTGATTTTTTGCTGACTTGTTTATGACGAGACTCAACCGGGTCCTTCAAATAGGGCAAAATCTACTTTCAGTTGATATCAAACATGTATTCAATTCACTTTTTTTTATTGGGATCAAAATGATTATGCATAATTCTCCATTTCTTTCGGACTTACCAAGGCGTGAATTTCCCGAAGAAAATAGCCCAAGTAGCATTTTTTGTGAAGAGCACGTGGCGACCACGACACTAGTGAACTTTGTAGTATCCTGTCAAAATGGTAACCACTTGGTAGCCACGGTTTTACCACGAGGTCGCCACGAAAATGGGGAACAATTTTTTCGTGGCAGCCGCATTTCGACATAGTTTCTGGAACTTATTTAGTAACGTTTGAGCCACGTTGTAAAAACGTGGCTGAAACGTGGGAGTATAGTGGTCGTCACTAACAATAAAACTTTGCTCTCTGATCCTCTATGTCCGTCTTTGTTCTGCATATTGTCATCCGATTTTCCTTGTTTCTTTTTGACAGAACAGCTTATGACTTATAATTTTAGCGGGTACGTAATGGAAAATAAGAATAGGTACCTTCATATACTATCATAACCTCATGTTAGATTGAGGAATGCTATTATTAGAATGGCAAAAATTTCAAACGAATGATATTTTTTTCTCGAATATTGATATTATAGCTCGAAATATGGTCACGCGCCTCTCAATTAATTGTTTTTTTACGAAAAAAACATCAAATCAGTACATTTTGCGCCTGAAAAATAATGTACTCAAGTATCGCAAACAATTTTTTTAACGATGTTAATGCTTGAAAACGATTGAATATATCTATTAATTTTTCCATATTTCATACGAAACTAAGAAAACTGGAATTTTTTGAATAGCGCGTATATCTTCGCCATTATGGCGGTCTCAAAACCTATAGCAAAGATGTCTTCATCTTGAAGATAGAACTATAAAGTGGTTTACACCCAAAATATGTTTTTGAAGTTGCGGAAATTAGAAATCTGCCACTAATAACGTTACGGTCAACGCATAAGTGGCAAACGGAACTAATCCAAACATTTTTTTACCACTGGAAGGTGGCGCACCAGTACGTTGCCACACTCACATACGTACCCACTCTCACACATAGAAATGTTCAGAAAGTTGAGCAGTGTAATATTAGTTTTGACAAAACAAAAAGTATGACGTCAGAGTTTTACCAGGTTGATACTTTTAAATATCTTTTTTCAAATGGCTCCTCACATGAGAACGGGAACTAGAGCGAAAATATTGAATTGATCGATTATGTGTATAATTTTTCATAAATCTACCTGATTCAAATCAATTATTCACATACATACATCATAACAACCCAAACTTTCCACTTCAATGACATGTCACTGTCATTGAGTTTTGTCAAAACAAATGAAACACTGCTCAATTTTTGAACATTTCTATGAGTAATACTAGTTTTTTTTTTCGAACCAGCTGTACATGCACTATTTTTATACTGCTGCAATCTGACAACTTTGGAAAAGCTCACTATGGTTACACGGCAAACAGCTCGCGGCATATCGTACCGCTTCCGCCTCGTGTAAAAGCAGTCTTACTCTTGCGGAACGCTGTGTCCCACGAGAAGTGACCGGAGCGGTCATCACAAAAATCGAATGCCTTGAAAGCACCAGACTGGCCAGATGGTCATACGTGACCAAATCCACGCGGTAGTGACGACACTGCAAGTTTTTGGCGTCCGAGGAATTCAGATTATTTGGAATATCCGCCGAAAAGTTGAGGCGTTTCTAGCGCGTTTGTTGGCATTTTAACATCAGTTTTTTTCAACTGAGATGAGTAAAAACTAGATCTTGAGTGCTGGATTTCGGTTGTGACATTGTGATCGAACAGTTCTGGCAACAGTCTACAAGAGTTTCGGAATAAAGACGGACATATCGAACAAATTCTCAATTTTTCATACGTGGTAAAATACACCATATTTAACCATTTCTGAATAGATAATAGTAGTTTTGGGACGTCTTTGTTGGATGCAAATTGTTCGGTAGAATCAATCATCAACGTCACTCAACAAAAAATCATGTCTAACGGACCACAACAGTTTTTACAACTAAACGAGGTATCGCACTCGAATGCCGCTCACCTAGAACAGTAGAGCCCTGAGCCAGAGACGCATTTCCGCCTCAACCGCATCTTCCTCTTCATCCGCTTCAAGTCACTCACGTATAGGACAGTGCGTTAACGACTTGCGGAAAAGTACTACGTTTCACTCTTCTGCTTCGATCTATCATACGAAATATCTTTACAATAAGCAGTCTTATATTTCGAACAATGTTGAAGACCAAATAAATTAAATAATAATAAGTTTCGCATTCACAATGGATTATTTGTACTGAAATTGTATTCTTTCCAAATAATAAGCATCACTTGAAAGAAACTTTTTTTTTATAGGCTCACGATTTAGAAATGCAATCAGCGGAGCTATTCTAAAGCTTCAAGAGGAAGGGAAATTGCACATTCTTAAAACAAGATGGTGGAAAGAAAAACGAGGAGGAGGAGCTTGTAGGGTAAGTTCTCTAACAGATATGATATAAATAGGAACGTGATATATTTGCTATTTTATAAAATACGTTTATTCCAGGATGAGACAACGAAATCTAGTGGAACAGCCAACGAACTAGGCCTCGCCAATGTAGGGGGCGTCTTTGTAGTTTTGATGGGGGGAATGGGTGTAGCATGCGTAATCGCAGTTTGCGAATTTGTTTGGAAGTCTCGAAAAGTAGCTGTGGAAGAACGGGTGAGCAGCATCCTACACGACGCGTAGGTTTAAATAGATTAAATCATGCAATAGATTTGTTTTTGCACTTTATCTGTCTGTAATAAAGATTAGTTAAGTGAAAAGAAATCAACATTGTCTAGAAAGGTTGTCATGCAATTATTCTAATTCTGTGACTGACATTCGTGAGATTCTATCAGATAGCTGAATTAGTATTAACATGATTTCATCAAGACTTGATATTGAAAAACTCTGTAAGCGCTGACTGTTTATATCTCGGTTTATACTGAAGACAAGATCAATATATACCTCTTTATTATGGGAAATCAAATCCATTTCACTGTTCCAAAACCATATAATAAGGTTTTTATCTAGGTGCGTAGATGGAAGCAATAAGAATGCATGAGAAACATTTCTCATTTGAAGTATTAACTCGAACAAAGTCCACCAACAATCCTTTTGAATTGACGGTTGAATACAAAGAAAGAAAAATCGGGAAGAAAATTATCTAACAATATCGTGTATGTGACTAATTTCTTTCTTGTTTCGTCTGTATTTTTAGAAAATTTGACGTATTGTTACCGATTTTTATCTATTTACTTACTTCACAAAAAAAATTCCATTCGCCTCACATAGTTTTGAAACAATAATAGATTCGTAGCTACGATTTGAATTATTTGATTCGAACAAGTCATTTTTCCTTTTATGCATGTATTTTTTCTTTGTATCTACGTATCATTCATCAGAACAACTAGCAAAAAGTCTTGATATTGAATTATGTCACGCAAATATTGACAAGTAGATAAATCAATACCTATAGCGGCGATTGAACTTACAATCAATGTTTATATTTTCATTTTTTTTGTCATAGATATACAGTGTATCCCAGATTCGCTTCTCTATACAGGGATCTTGGCTACTATTATACCTGCATCAAAGGTTAAATGGAGAAAGTTTCAGAGGAATCTCAGTGCATTCGATATCCGGCTTCAGATTTACTATCGGTCAATTGGTATTGGAATCTTCGTCGAAAAACCGAAATGGCGGATCTCATTTTTTGCCAGTTAATCCGAAACGTCTGATTTGACAGCTGTCAAAATGTGACATTATCAAGACACTTTTTGAAGACGAATAAAATGGCGTGTTTGACATGTCTCAATCGTCTTTTGTTTTTCCGCAACCCGCCTCAACTTTCATTTTTCTTATGGCAGTCATATTGGATTTTTCGATTTTTGGAAAGAGTGTAAAATTTCCAGTCTAGTTATGTCGCACAAGTGCATAAAAGATTTAAGTGTCATCAAAATATCACATTTTGTAGTTATGTCATGGCCTTCTTTTTTGAGAAGGCCATGATAAAAGTGTCTGAAAATTGGTTTACAAGCAATATAGTCTAAGGGGACTCTGTTCTGTCGTTTATGAATTCAGTACGATGGTTGTGTTTTGATAATGAGTAGGTACTTACGCTTTTGAATGAATGAATACGTTAATTTAGCCAATGCTATACAAAAAACATCAATATACATATACTAAGCATAGGAAATATGGTGCACAAAAAACGGTTACAAAAGTTGTAAAAGTTGAAGTGAACAAATATATCACAGGCACAAAATTGATAAAAAAAAGAAAAACATCAGGTACATCAGTTATATAAATTGATTAGGAAAATATCACAGTCCGTCAATCAATAATTGTTAAAATATATGCAAGAAGTTTCTTCTTAAAAATGTCCAGTCTTTGCGCATTTTTTACATCAGGTGGAAGATCATTAAATTGAACTAGTCCTTTGTAAAAAACGCTGCTAGACGTTTTGTCCAGGCGACTAGTGGCAACATAAAAATTCGGGACATTGCGTGTGTCATAATTGTGAACTTCGTTGACATATTTAAGTTCTCTACAGAGATATTCCGGCGCCAAGCCAATTTTCATTTTCAAGATAATGAATGTCCGATAAAAAATTGTTTGTTTCACATTCATCACCTGTAGTGTATTCAGCATTAGTTTTGTGGGCGTGTACCTATTGCACAATAGGACATTACGAAGCGCTCGCTTCTGAATCTTCAGGAGTTGTTTAAACTTTTCCTGAGTTATGCCGTAAAAAATTGTGGAACAATACTGGAGATGAGGTTCTATTAAGGACTTGTAGAGAAGCAGCTTGACGAAAATTGAAAAATGTTTTCCCATTCGTTGACAAAAAAAATACCTTTCTTGACATTTTTCCACATATGTAATCAATATGGTTATTGAAGTTCAAATTTTCGTCCAACATTATTCCTAAATACTTGATTGATCTTGTCCTGACGATTTGCTGTCCCTTCAGAGATATGTTAATGACTTGACTGTCCAATTTTCTTATTGTGCTAGGCATTCTGAACACAACAAATTTACATCTATTTATATTGACCGCCATGCTGTTGTTGTCCATCCAATTTTGAATTCTTGAAAGGTCTTCATTAATAGATTCCAACATTGAGGAGAGATCCGAACCACTAATATACATCATAGTATCGTCAGCAAACAGTTTTATTTTGCAATTTTTGACGTGTTTGAAAATAGTGGTCCCAGAACGGTACCTTGTGGAACTCCAAATTCAGTTGATACAGCATCAGAAACAGTTCCCTCGATCTTAACCTTCTGGGTTCTATTGCTGAGATATGATTGAAACCATTGTTCCTCGCATACCTATTGTGCGTAGTTTTTCCAAAAGCAATTTTCTGTTAATGGTCTCGAATGCGCGTCGAAAATCCAGAAACACTGTGATCACGAACATGCCCTTGTCCATACACTTCAACCAGTCATTGCATACTTCCAGTATAACCCTTGTTTATCAATTGGTTTTCCTCACAAT
Organism: Orchestes rusci; assembly: GCA_958502075.1. Classification (NCBI taxonomy): domain Eukaryota; kingdom Metazoa; phylum Arthropoda; class Insecta; order Coleoptera; family Curculionidae; genus Orchestes; species Orchestes rusci. The sequence goes on along the minus strand of OY293305.1, from coordinate 58,506,776 downwards.
ACTCCTCAAGTTGTTCCTTCACAATAATTTCTAATAGTTTTTCGTACGGGGGTAAGTTATTTATTGGTCGAAAGTCCTCCACCTTGATACTGTTTGCAATTTTCTGGATTGACGTGATCGATGAACATTTCCATTCCTGAGGAAAGGCTCCATAGGTCAATGAGGTATTTATTACATCCAAAAATCTGTTTCCAATCATTGAGAATACGTTTTTCAGAATTTTACTGGAAATTTGGTCTTCACAGCCTCCGGTATTTTTAAGGTTTCTGACTAGCTTATTCAAATAACACATATCGACGGGCTTAAGGTTAGAAAAAGATTCAAATCAAAATAAAAAATCTGATTAACAAATTGTCGAAACCTGTTGAGAATGCCCGGTGTTCTCTATTTCTCTATTCAAATAGAAAAAAACTAGTCATGTAAGCGCTATACTTGCGGTCAAAAAGAAATGTCGGAATTCCTTAGGCAAGGTCAATGTATTTGGAGATGTATCCCTCGTATCCCGAACGACGGCAGCCTCATAAAAGACAATTTATAAAAATCGAATAATAATGATTAATTTGGTCAACTATAAACAGAATTAAACTTGTAAGAGTAGTACGAAAAACAGTCGCTAATTGTCAAAAATGTCACGATGCATGTCCATGTTCTATTGAAAATTCAATGCGTTGAACACATTTGCTGCACACTAAATGCGTTGACCTTGACCTGATACAGTACTCATTCATATTTTGCGACAAATAAATCATGGCCTCCTTGGATAAGACTAAGTCCCAACTACGTAGTGTGATATTTCGATAATACTCGAATCTTTTATGCACTTGTGAGACATCACTAGACTGGAAATTTTATGCTATTTTCAAAAATCGAAAACTCCAATATGGCGGCCATAAGAAAAATGAAAGTTGAGGCAGGTTGCGGGAAAACAAAAGAAGATTGAGACATATCATGAACGCCATTTGATTCGTCTTGAAAAGGTGTCCAGATAATGTGACATTTTCATATCTGTCAAATTAGCCGTTTCGGATTTACTGGCAAAAAACAAAATCCGCCATTTTCGGTTTTTCGCCGATATTTCCAAAACCAATTGACCGATCGCAAATCTGAAACCGGATATCGAATGCAGTAACTTTCCCCCAAAATTTTCTCTATTTAATCTTTGATGAAGGTACAATAGGAGCCAAGATCCCTGTATAGAGAAACGAATCTGGGACACACTGTATTTTCAAAGAATTAGTAAAGATTTCTATTAATTGATATTTTACATAATTTTGTGCGTTCATTTACGGATGATTATCAGGTAATTCCTTTATTTTTTTTATCAATTAAGTTGTTCAAAATCATCTGATTAGACATAGCTTTGTTACCGGAAAGCTTTTTTCAGTTGTCGATTAAAACATTATCCAAGACATACCTATCTATAACCAGATTTTTTTTTATTTTGTCGCCTTCTTCAAATAATATCAAACCAGTTGAAACTATAGCTTTGAACATAATGCTGTTTTCAAGCTTTGAATAATATTCTTTTTTTGCTAATTTCCGTTTTTAATAACGTCGTATTTGAAAGATTATTATTCCCATAATTTTATCTACTTGCGATGATAAAAACCTTTTACTAAATTGGCAGACTGTTTGTTTTAGTTTTGACTCTGATTTTTATAATAGTGATTCTATTTGCAGTCGTCACTCTGTACAGACTTGACTGAAACATTAAGTCATGAGGAAAAAAAGGAACATTCAAAGCATGTGGGACCACCAAGGTTTGCCCCCGATGGTTCATACACTAGCTACGGTTTCATCGCAATTACAAAAGACTCGACCACAAAGACTAAAACATAATATTATCGAATGATCTTAATTCATGGAATTGACGTCGTGATCTCTTATTTAAGCGTCATAAATAGGGTGTCAATATCAGAGTTTCGAAGTAGATAGATGTGCTCGAATAATTCCCAATATATCATAGTATCTCAAAACGAATGAATTAAATGTATGAATATTTCCATTTTCCATGGATCTGGTAGATTTCATAGCTAATTCATGTTTTAATTCTATGTATCAAACTGACTGCTTATAAGACCATCAAGAGCATTCTATTATGAATCGCGCCATGTTATAAATACATCAGTAGCTTAATAAAGAAATTTCATATCAGTATTAAATTTTATTTAATGCATTGATTTTTATCGGCATACAGGGTGTTCACAGACAAATGGACACCCCATCAACTTTTTAATTTGATGTTTGGGAAAAAAATGTTTCAAATGAAAATGAAAATTCAAAATAAATTTTGTGAAAAAAAGATTTTCACATATACAGGGTCTTCCAGAAATTCTGGGCGTGGTCCAACTTTCTCATTTCAAATCAAAACCCTATTTTTTTGTTTGATTTTTGCATTCTCTGAAAAATTTTGAACATTTTTCATAAAGCATACCCTATACCCAAATTTAAACAATAACAAGATGCAGCTTGTTCAATGCTTTTCTGCGGTCACGTCACAGTATTTGACGTTTGGCAGTATGTCGTAGATTGATCGCTCCACATGGGACATTTGTCAAATTGATCCGAAAGACCCTCGTCCAGACGTACGTGATTTTTTTTTCAATGTGTAGAAGAGAGACAGAAAAGTATGACGTAACCGCAGGAAAGCCATGAACAGACTATATTATTGTCAGAAACTTGCTATTTTTTCGAGCATGTTTTAAAATGTTTAGTATTATTTCGAAACCTTGGAAACGAAGTAGTTGTTAATAGATGTCAACTTGTCAAGAGAGATTTGAACATGTTATATTGCGAAGAGAAAAAAGTTATAATATTCTCTTTATACATACAGGGTAACCCAGTTTTATCATACAATATTTCAAATTAAGATTCTACCTCGGATTCTACTAAGTAAATAAAATGAACAATTTTTTTTCTGTGAAAACCTTAAAAATATTTAGTTTTTTTTTAGAAACTTTTTTGAGAATAAATATAACTCCTATTGTTTCAGTGGATTTTGTCATGGTTGGAGGGGCTATTTCGTCGTCTTTCAGAATAAATGTCAATAGAATAAAGATTGTTCATTTTAATTAGTAAAATCTAAATTTTAAATATTGTCGGATAAAGTTGGGTCAACCTGTAAGTTGTTCAAATCTTTTCTGATAAGTTGACATCTATCAACAACAACCTCGTTCCCAAGGTTTCCATACAATACCATACATTTCAAAACATGTTCGAAAAAATAGCAAATTTCTGATGTAAATATCTTCTTATTGGTTGAGTTTGGGTATGGGTATGATATATGAAAAATGTTTAGAATTTTCCAGAGAATGCAAAAATCGGATGAAAAAATTGGGTTTCGCTTTGAAATAAGAAAGTTCGCCGACCTCGCCCAGAAGTTCTGAAACACCCTGTATATGTGAAAACCTTGTTTTCACAAAATTCATTTTGAACCATTAAGCTTTCATTCAAAACATTTTTTTCTCAAGCATCAAATTAAACATTAACGTCCATTTATCTGTGAACATCCTGTGCATACTCAGTTGTTTGAGAACAAGTGGTGGTATGGAAACCAAAATCAAATGATGTATAGCCGGCGCCAGACGATGCTGAGAATACACTCAAACATGTGACGACGCCTGTCAGTTCCGATTAAAAGCACCGTCGTATCGCATCACGCACTTTGAGTAGTACTATGGTGCGTTGATTTGTCCAATTAACGGAGTAACGGGAATGACGCATGAACGGAACAGACCGTGCATCGCACGAAGTCATGCATTATGAGTTAGTAGCACACTACTGATGCAATTCAATTTGTTGATCCAATGGATTTCCTTTATTCTGGAGTGAAAAAATGATTTCATCATTAAAAGAGTACCAGCAACGATCTGCTTGAAAATCCATGGTTCAGCATGACCACACTCAAAAGAATCTGGATCATAATATCGATGAACTGCTTTCATCAACTTCATTTTTATTTGCGCAATGAACTTTTCATTGAGCCCAAGTACAGAACACTGTAGAAATTATTGTTTCTTGAACAGCTATCATTGTAATTATGAATGAATGTCTAATGGTACATGAGTTACCTGAATTAAATTCATTGATATTGTAACGAGTTTCGCTATAGAAAACACTTGTCCAGTTTTAATTAATTCATTTAAAGTCACTAACACAACCACAAATATTTATGTTCACAATCGCAGCGTGTATTTATGTTGTAACGATTATGATTCGCAGCTGATCGATAACTCCTTCTTCAAATGGCGGACCTCGTTATTTACCCTCGCCAGGATTGAAAGAACATACCAGATATTTTTAGAAAAGCGAAGAACATTTGATGCCATAAAGCATAGTATAATAAACAACAAGTAGCGACAGCTCCATATATCTGTGGTCAAATTTCGTTCTGTCTCGATGACAAAAATTCGCCTCATTTATACCCTGCTTATATTTTGGAATGTAAAACTGTTTTCTAAATCAAGACTTTGAAACTTCGCATAGATCTTTAGACATACTACATAGTGGGTAATCGTATTGTATAACTTGATTTATAATTCACCTATGTATCAGTATCATTGAATTCATGGAATCGGCTACTGTATGGTTTTATTCTACATTTCATAAGGTAAGCAGTGTATGAATGAGGCGAATTTCTGTCATTGGGACAGACGAAATTTGATCACCTCTAGGTATATGGAGCTGTCGCTACTTGTTTTTTGTTATACTATGCCATAAAGCCTCGCTAGAATGTACCAGAAGCCAATCGATTCGGCGCCTTCACCATTTACTGAACAATGTTTCGTCACATTGCCCCCTTCTCAAGGCAATTCGTCCCGAATTACCCTCATGTCGGTATCGGCAACTGTCTCCAAACCGGCAGCCTGATGTCCTATGGAAGTAGCAGTCCACCGTCCTCTGGTTCGTCCTCCGGAAAGGATAGCAGCATAACAGGATGTCAATGCCGCTTTCCTTGAAGATTACCTCCAGCATGCCCCTACTACTCTCCAGTCCAGTTGGTCGTTCGTCATCTTCGGAATTGTCAGATGGGTCAGGTCCTGTGACAGCATTAAGCTTCTCAGCTGATGAAGTGCCCCCTAAACATCACTATAGCTGGTCCGATGTTGTGGAAGCTTCTCTGTCACCAGGTAAAACAGGTATCGTGTCCCTGTCGTAGCTTGAAGCGTCTTCTCAACCTCTGGCCTTTGTGGTCGCAGATGGTCCATTAATTTGTTCAAATTTTCCCTTGAATGCTGCAGCAAGTCCAGTCCTTATGCTGAGGTCTTCAGTGACAGAGTGAGCTAACGCGTACTTGGCCGGTGCGTTAAACAAATCCAGCTGCTGTTCTCGAACGACGTCATCCAGGACTTTCCGGCCGTTGGAATATAAGGACATGAAGGTTTCCAGGGACATTTCAACCTCGGGTGACTTGATTTGCCTCACGTCTGCTTCCTGATGGTCTCCAGCTCACGGAGCCAAACGGTTTTAATTAACAACCTTCGGCTTCCTTCGTGGTGGTTTCTTTATCCGGTAGACGACGTCATTGATTCGCTCCAGAATCTCATACGGGCCCTCTCAAGAACTTTGCAGTTTTGTGGAGAATCCACGTCGCCTCTGAGGCTTGTGAAGCCAAACCAAATCCCCAACCTGGAACCCTCCTTCTTCGGCTTTCACGTCGTATGCCTTTTTCATCCTGTCGCTGGCACTTTGGATGTTGAGTCGGACTCGTTGATGGATATCGTCCATCTTTCGACGAAGATCACTTGCGTAGTCTTCCCCAGCGACATCTTTACCAGGCGGACATCCAAACTTCAAATCGCAGGGCAGCCGGAGTTCACGACCCATGATGATCTTGGCAGGCGTTTCGCCCGTCGATTCATGAACTGCCGACCTGTACGCCATGGAGAACAGGTGGAGATGTTGATCCCAGTCTCTTTGATGATGAGAGACAACTTTGGCCAAGTGTCGATTGATGGTTCGGTTCATTCGCTCCACCATGCCATCCGATTGTGGGTGCAACGCCGTTGTCCTTGTCTTCTTGATCTTCAAGACATCACAGACGTTCTGAAATAGCGTCGATTAGAAGTTCCTGCCCTGGTCCGAATCCAGCTCCAATGGGACACCAAAACGGCAGATCCATTTCTTGACCAGTACATCAGCAACCGTTGCCGCTTCTTGGTTTGGCAAGGGATACGCTTCGGCCCACTTACTAAAGTAATCCATCGCGATCAGGATGTATTTATTTCCTCCGTTCGACTCAGGAAATGGTCCAGCTACATCTATGGCGATCCTCTCAAACAGGCTTTCCTCATTGTACTGAAGCATAAAAGCTTTTGGGCGTTTCTGTGGTCCATTGCTTGCAGCACATACGGCGCATTTCCTGCACCACTTCCGGATATCGGCCTGGCAGTTTGTCACGGGTGAAATTTTCACTACGAGTTACTTTGGTTTCATTGGATCTTTTGTTCGTTTTAAGCAGTTGATTTTCATTCATATATATTCATTGTTTACCTTTGATTCGGATTCCATTCTCATTCCTTGCCAATAAGTTCGGTTTGCCTGTTTTGTTCATGGATCATTGCTCTCATCATTTTTTGTCTTCAGCAATCCATTTTTACCTAATTCAATTAATTCTGTTGATTAATTGTTTTTTTACGTTTTGCTGACAAATGACGAATGTCATTCAACATTCAACAGGTTATCCTTGCTGCGTGACAGTGTTGCCGGACATGGGATGATTTATTCGGTTTTGGGAATTCTTTTCTTTTGGCGAAATTATCGTTCTTGTACCCACAACAACTGCAATAAGACCCAGTAATGCCTTGAAATCGCTATTCTGTTTTTTTTACGCTCAACCCGGTGTAGTTTTGTTGGCTTCTTGCAATTGTCTTTCTACGGTTTTCTACACCCGGGGGCAAACGAGCATAATGGTAACCCGTGTCAACTGTCCTACCTTCACTTATGTCAAATTGTCACTATCATATCACTTCTCAACCTCTGGCCTTTGTGGTCGCAGATGGTCCATTAATTTGTTCAAATTTTCCCTTGAATGCTGCAGCAAGTCCAGTCCTTATGCTGAGGTCTTCAGTGACAGAGTGAGCTAACGCGTACTTGGCCGGTGCGTTAAACAAATCCAGCTGCTGTTCTCGAACGACGTCATCCAGGACTTTCCGGCCGTTGGAATATAAGGACATGAAGGTTTCCAGGGACATTTCAACCTCGGGTGACTTGATTTGCCTCACGTCTGCTTCCTGATGGTCTCCAGCTTACGGAGCCAAACGGTTTTAATTAACAACCTTCGGCTTCCTTCGTGGTGGTTTCTTTATCCGGTAGACGACGTCATTGATTCGCTCCAGAATCTCATACGGGCCCTCTCAAGAACTTTGCAGTTTTGTGGAGAATCCACGTCGCCTCTGAGGCTTGTGAAGCCAAACCAAATCCCCAACCTGGAACCCTCCTTCTTCGGCTTTCACGTCGTATGCCTTTTTCATCCTGTCGCTGGCACTTTGGATGTTGAGTCGGACTCGTTGATGGATATCGTCCATCTTTCGACGAAGATCACTTGCGTAGTCTTCCCCAGCGACATCTTTACCAGGTGGACATCCAAACTTCAAATCGCAGGGCAGCCGGAGTTCACGACCCATGATGATCTTGGCAGGCGTTTCGCCCGTCGATTCATGAACTGCCGACCTGTACGCCATGGAGAACAGGTGGAGATGTTGATCCCAGTCTCTTTGATGATGAGAGACAACTTTGGCCAAGTGTCGATTGATGGTTCGGTTCATTCGCTCCACCATGCCATCCGATTGTGGGTGCAACGCCGTTGTCCTTGTCTTCTTGATCTTCAAGACATCACAGACGTTCTGAAATAGCGTCGATTAGAAGTTCCTGCCCTGGTCCGAATCCAGCTCCAATGGGACACCAAAACGGCAGATCCATTTCTTGACCAGTACATCAGCAACCGTTGCCGCTTCTTGGTTTGGCAAGGGATACGCTTCGGCCCACTTACTAAAGTAATCCATCGCGATCAGGATGTATTTATTTCCTCCGTTCGACTCAGGAAATGGTCCAGCTACATCTATGGCGATCCTCTCAAACAGGCTTCCCTCATTGTACTGAAGCATAAAAGCTTTTGGGCGTTTCTGTGGTCCATTGCTTGCAGCACATACGGCGCATTTCCTGCACCACTTCCGGATATCGGCCTGGCAGTTTGTCACGGGTGAAATTTTCACTACGAGTTACTTTGGTTTCATTGGATCTCTTGTTCGTTTTAAGCAGTTGATTTTCATTCATATATATTCATTGTTTACCTTTGATTCGGATTCCATTCTCATTCCTTGCCAATAAGTTCGGTTTGCCTGTTTTGTTCATGGATCATTGCTCTCATCATTTTTTGTCTTCAGCAATCCATTTTTACCTAATTCAATTAATTCTGTTGATTAATTGTTTTTTTACGTTTTGCTGACAAATGACGAATGTCATTCAACATTCAACAGGTTATCCTTGCTGCGTGACAGTGTTGCCGGACATGGAATGATTTATTCGGTTTTGGGAATTCTTTTCTTTTGGCGAAATTATCGTTCTTGTACCCACAACAACTGCAATAAGACCCAGTAATGCCTTGAAATCGCTATTCTGTTTTTTTTACGCTCAACCCGGTGTAGTTTTGTTGGCTTCTTGCAATTGTCTTTCTACGGTTTTCTACACCCGGGGGCAAACGAGCATAATGGTAACCCGTGTCAACTGTCCTACCTTCACTTATGTCAAATTGTCACTATCATGATTGTCATGGTCATCTGTCGAAGGTCATTCTGATATTGAATCTCTCACGGTCAAAGGGGCTAACAACCACAAAACATTCTCCCTTAGAACATCATCTGTAATGCTACTGAACGGTCCCAAATTGGTGAGCCGCTCGTGATAGGAAGACAAACTATTTAGGTGTAAATGGTGGATGCGTCAGGGACTTGACGTACATCTAATGCTGTGATCTATTTTTATAGTTTAAGGTAGGGTATGTTCGGTCTTATAAATAAATCTTGTTTTGAGTTGGTTTTGCTCGTCATCAGAAAATTATAAGTAAAGGGTGATTCATTCAGACCTTTTGTTTTAAATTGTTAATAAAATACATAAAATGGAATTGGATGCGGAATGTTATCATGACCTGGAAGAAAAATCTTTGGCATTTAATTTCTGAAAATGATTCGATTGAATGCTGGCCGTGTCTATGCCCCAAGGGGTTTATTCGGAAGGTCAATTTTTGGATCACTCTTTCAAGTATTGCGAACGGTATCTGCCCGATCAGGCGAGTAATTATGGCTTGCAATTTTCGAGTCGTAGCTGGACGGACGGAGGGGAAGACTTTTGACATCACATAGCCCCAAACAGAAAAGTCCAAGCTAGTTTCGGTTCAGGACATAGAAGCCAACATCACTCGCGTATTGGGCAAATAGGTACCGGTCACAATGCTGAAAAAAGTGATACAAAATTGGCCCTTTCTAGACCTTCGGCGTAGTCTCGACCATCATTTAAGTAAAATTATTGTCAAAAATTATATGTCAATGATTGTTCTTTCAGGTCATGATAAAGATTCCGCCATGCAGTTCCATTTTATGTATTTTATTAACAATTGAAAAAAAAAGGTCTGAATGAATCACCCTATATCATGAATAAAGAACGTTAAATACAAAGTTGAAATCAACTTTCTTGAGGCGGATCTGAAAACTTCCAAGTTCTTAATATGAAAAGATATATATTCCTAATAAATATTTTTTTTGTATCTTTTTCTTTTTTGATAATTAACAAGAGTTACCAATGATAAAATCAAATCTGATCTGATTGGCATTACCAAGTAGTTTGTCTGCGACATGATTGCGTATACACTCATGACCTTGTGATCATGAACAAAACCATATCAAAAAGTAACTTATACTTAAACGTGACCAAACATAACATACCAAAAATTATGAAAATCAAAATAAACCTACCGTTTTTACAGTAGTTGATTGAAACTCATTTTTGAAAAATAACATTTTTGGAAATATAGAAAAAGCATTCTGTATTAATGTAAAAATATATTATCAATTAAGGAATTGAACACTATTACAAACCGAAAACTATTACAAAACAAAAAAAGGTACTTTTATAGCTTCATACCATCAGAAAGCAACATGTCCTATATGACTTACTGCGCGGCCTGCAGAGTTTTTCCAGGCAGGCTGAACCTCTTGAATCGAGATTGTCGAATCGTTTATTCAGAAACAGAATTATATTGGCATTTTTGTCAGATAAGCATTCGAATTTAAACCACGAATGACAGTGACAAACCAGCTGACAAGTACACAGGTGATAGAAATCAAATGTAGTGACTTCAGCGCCGCCGGTGACAGGAGGCACAACTCAAACAGTGGTTTGACAGCTTCCATTTAAGAAAAGGTTCTATAAGGGATGTTTTGTGCTAACAACTACAATCGGAAGAAACTCTGGTCATCTTTTGATGGATCTTGTTGTTAGACACTGATAAGTGAACCTCAATAATTGCATAACGCAGCAGTCTACCTCTCTAATACCAGTTCGAGATCACTAGATTAAGATGACTCTATAGTTACTCTATTTTGTTCATATGTTTTTTACCATAATTAAAAAAAAAAGTATTGTATCAGTATTGCAATAAATGCAGTTGAAAGAAATTGCCCTATTTCACAATTAAAAGATACAGTCCACTACGTTGAAGAGGTGCTGCAACACCAGCCATAGTTTTTGGTCCTTCGAGCCGGATAGCTGATTGCTGCCGAGACAGTGAAGTTTTCCTGATTCACGGAAGGTGAAGAAGAGATTATTTGATGACATTGATGATGATTGATGGAAAGATTTGATGGCATTGATGACGATTGATGGTATGATGGTATGACCAATTGATTCATTATTCCTATGATATCTTTTACGTGATTATTTGATTATTGATATTTAGTGTTGTTCTCGACGAGCACTGATAGAGGTACTGTCATACGTAACGATAGATTTTGATAGTAAAGGCCTCGGTAGAGGCCAAGGGCAATGTCATTGCATTGATTAATTACTGATTACTGATTATTGGCTATTAGAAAAACGGTTTTGAGCGTCATTGATTTGATTGGATTTTCGATTACGATTTTGTGGATAACGAGGGTCGTTCAAAGCGTTTTGAGAGATTGAGATTTTGATTAATTCGAAGATTAACTGACAGATATATTTTTGATTACTATTGTTTGACATTATTGGTTCCATTTGGGTACAATAAGATAAGATTATCGTGCAATTTGATTAACAAGCAATTAAAATGTCTGAACTTGAGACATTTGTGCGAAAACGTGGCAATATCAAGTTTAAATTGACGAGTTTTTCAAAATATTTTGAGGCTTTGCATGTCAAATTTGTAGCTGATGAGCAACTTGATTCAAAAGAGATTATCGAACTACAGATTAGAGTTGATAAACTGGAAATTTTGATCACTGAGTTTGAAGGAATTTAAGATGAGATTTAAATGACGTGTTCATTGGATCAGATTGATAAACAACATCAAGAAAGATCAAAATTCACAGATTTATATTTCGATATTTTGGCCAATGCCAAATAAGTTTTGGAGAAACATTGTGATGATAGAAAAAGTGAAGCTAATTCGGTACATTCACGGACCTCGAATGCGGCAGTAGCTTCTCAAGTTATTCACGTGTCTAACGATTTAAATTCTATAAAATTACCTCTCATTAAATGTCCAACGTTCAATTGCGAATCAAGCAAGTGGCTTGAATTTAAAGATACCTTTAAAGCACTATTTCATGATAACTCCTCTTTGTCTGACATTCAAAAATATCACTATTTAAGATCGTGCTTAGGTGAAGATGCTTTAAAAATCATCAGTAGCTTGGAGTTTGCTGCGCATAATTATAATGACGCATGGACAATATTATGCGAAAGGTTTGACAATTCCAGATTATTGGTTAACAATCATTTGAAAGCACTTTTTGACATTGAATGTTTGACAAGAGAGTCCTCGTTCGGTTTGAGAAATTTGATTGATACTGTTAGTAAACATCTTAGAGCTTTGAAGACTTTAAACCTTCCTACCGATCACTGGGATGCCATGGTAGTACATATGGTTTCATTGAAGCTGGACAAAAGTACAAATAGAGAGTGGGAACAATCTCGTAATGATAAAACTTTACCAAGTCTGAGTATATTTTTTGAATTTTTGAAAAATAGAGCCAACTTTTTGGAAACTATTGAAGTGAACAATGTTCATAAAACAAAAGATTATCAATCAAATAATAATTATAAAATGAGAACACGAACATTTCTTGGAAAAGAGTCTAAGGATTCAAAAAGTTGTAACTTTTGCAAGAAGGATCATTTGATTTATTCCTGTGAGAAATTTTTGAAATTATCGGTCTCACAAAGATGGGAAAAAGTCAAAAATTTGAAACTTTGTTCCAATTGCTTGTGTTTTGGTCATTACAGTCAGAAATGCCAATCTGGCCCGTGCAAATGGTGCTTAGCAAAGCATAGCTCTTTACTTCATCATCAAAAGTCTTCTGAAAAAAATGATGCTCGACAATTCAATGAAATAGAAAGAAGCAATTTTTTAAATGTTCATGATGACCAAAACATGCAAGTGGGTACTAGTGAAAATATCAATAATAGTGCATTTAATGGATCCTCAACTGTTTGTACAAATAGCAATTTGGAAAGAGGAAAATGTGTACTTTTACCTACTGCTTTGATTAATGTTGAAGATAAATATGGTCAATTTCACAAAGTTCAGGCTTTACTAGATTCAGGAAGTCAATGTTCATTCATATCAGAATCATTAAGGAAACGTATGGATTTGGATGTATATGAAGTTGATATGCATGTATCCGGATTAAACGATATTGGTTCAAGATTGAAACATAAGAGTGAAATATTGATTAGTTCAACAATAAATGATTTTCAAACTAAACTTATGTGTTTAGTGGTTCCGAAAATAACGGGAAATTTGCCTGCACACAACATTGATATTTCAAGTTGGTCTATTCCAAATAATATAAAACTAGCCAATCCAACATTTAACGTGTCTAAAAGTGTAGATATTTTAATAGGAGCTGATTTGTTTTGGAACGTTATTTGTGGTGAAAGAATTAGTTTGGGGAAAAACAAGCCAGTTTTGATAAACACTGTTTTTGGTTTCATTGCATCAGGTTCATTTAACAATTTGCCTGAAAAAACAATCAAATGTAATTTTGTGGCCAATGATGATCTTCAAAAGTTTTGGGATATCGAAGAGATTCCATTTGAATCATCTCCATTAACAAAAGAAGTGCAACATTGTGAAGATTATTTCAATGAAACAGTTTCTCGTGACCCATTATCAGGCAAATTTGTAGTAAGATTTCCTCTTAAAGAAAGTTCTTGATCACTAGGAGAATCAAAAGATTTGGCTATTAAAAAATTGATATGGCAGGAAAATAGATTAAAAAAGAATGATTTGCTTAAGGAGAAATATGCAACATTCATGGACGAATATATTGGTTTAGAACATATGAGAAAAATATCAAGAAGTGATTTAACCAAATTTAAATGTTTTTTGTCCCATTTTGCTGTGATTCGAGAAGAAAGTATAACTACGAATGTAAGGATTGTCTTTGACGCATCTGTTAAAACTAAATCGGGCAAATCTTTGAATGATATACAGTATCCAGGTCCAGCTATACAAAATAACATCTTTGGTATAATGTTAAGGTTTAGAGAACATCGATTTGTTGTAATTGCAGATATAGCGAAGATGTATCGCCAGATTCTCATACATCCTGATGAACGATATCTGCAAAATATTGTATGGCGTTCTGATCCTGATAGTGACATTTCTGGTTATGAGTTACAAACTGTCACTTATGGCACTACAAGTGCACCTTACCTCGCTATTAAATGTATAAAGAAACTTGCAGCAGATAATAAAGATAGATTCCCAGTTGCGTCTGAACTAATCGATAGAGATATGTATGTAGATGATCTGATTACAGGATTTAACGATGAAGAGCAAGGGATAGATATTTGCAATCAAATATCGGTTATTTTGAAATCCGCTTCCTTTTTACATAGGAAATGGGCGTCAAATTGCAGTTCAATTTTGAATGGTATAAAAGACACTTCTGACCCGTTTAGTATTCTTGACATAGGAGAAGATGATCGAATCAAAACTCTAGGAATTCAGTGGATAAGTCGTCCTGATTTGTTAACATTCAAGGTTGCTGAAAGTTGTGTGCAACTTCCAATTACCAAAAGAACCCTACTCAGCACTATTGCAAGAATATACGATCCTCTTGGATTGGTTAGCCCATCAATAGTGCTAGTGAAGATTATTATACAAACATTGTGGTCTTTGAAGTTAGAGTGGGATGATTTGATACCTCAAGAATTAAGAGTCAAATGGGAATCGTTTCAAATGCAATTGAACCAATTTAATACTTTAAAAATTCCCAGATTCATAATGTGTGAAAATCCTATAAATATCGAAGTACATGGTTTCAGTGATGCTGGTATGGAAGCTTATGGTGCGGTAGTCTATGTACGAAGTATTGATATTTTAGAAAATGTTTTTGTTCGATTACTATGCGCAAAAACAAAAGTTGCACCAATAAAAGTATTGACAATTCCACGACTGGAACTTTGTGGGGCTCTTATCCTTGCACGTTTGATAAAACAAGTTTCTAACGCGTCGATTAAATCATTCAAGATATTTTATTGGTGTGACTCACAAATTGTTTTGAGTTGGCTTAATTCTGAAGCTAAAAAACTTCAAGTTTTTGTTAGCAACAGAGTAGCTGAAATTCAAAGAATATTTGATATTTCTCATTGGAGTTATATCAACACAAAGGAAAATCCTGCAGATGTGGCTTCACGAGGATTGTTGCCAAAAGACTTACTTGAATGTAAAATGTGGTGGGACGGTCCTAGATTCCTAATAGAAAATTCTGATTGGCCACGATCTTTTAAAACTATTGAGAACATGCCTGAAGTACGTTGTTCATGTGAAACGTTTCTGATGACAAATTTACCATTGATACATTTTGAAAGATTTTCCAATGTAAATCGAATTATACGGGCATTTACCTATTCTTTAAGATTCATTGAGATCTTGAAAACTAAAAATGGAATTATTGGCAATTTAACGGTGTTAGAACTTGAAAACAGTTTGTTGAAATTGGTAAAACTTGCTCAAATTGAGAGTTTTGTTGATGAAATATTTGTGATTAAAAATAACAAAGATTTGAAGTAAAACCACAGATTAATTTCATTAGGTCCGTTTTTGGACTCTTCGGGGCTACTTCGAGTGGAAGGAAGACTGAAACATTCTTCTCTACCATTTAATGAGAAACATCCTTTGTTGTTAGATAAAAAACATGTATCAACAAAACTGATTTTTCGAGATATGCACATCAAGTTACACCATGCTGGTCCTCAACTTTTGCTGTTTTCAGTTAGACAAAAGTATTGGGTTCCATCAGGAATGAGTATTGCAAAACAAACCGTTAGAATGTGCGTCAAATGTTTTCGGATTAAACCTAAACCATTGAGTTCCTTGATGGGTGATTTGCCGAAACATAGAGTTCAAATTTCTAGACCTTTTTCAATCACAGGAATTGATTATGCGGGACCAATGATACTACGTGATCGCAAAGGTCGTCCTTATAAAACGTATAAGGCATACATTTGTCTATTTATCTGTTTTGTGACAAAAGCTCTACACATAGAGTTAGTTACAGATTTGACATCCGAAGCATTTTTAGCCACTTTTAGAAGGTTTGCCGGTCGACGCGGCACTCTAGTCATTTGTATTCGGATAATGGTTCTAATTTTATCGGGACTCAAAGGGAAATAGATAAGCTATACCAATTTTTGAGAAACTCTCAATACGATTTTGTGCGACTTTGTGCATTAGATAAAGTCACTTGGCATTTCATTGCTCCACATAGTCCCAATTTTGGTGGTTTGTGGGAATCCAACATAAAAGCGATCAAACAGCTATTATATAGAGTTATAGGTCAAACTATTTTAACGTATGAGGAGGCAACACTAAATTCGCGACCTTTATATCCGATGTCATCTGATCCAAATGATTTATTCCCACTTATCCCTGCTCACTTTTTAATTGGTCAACCATTCATAACTCCGCCTGACCCATCACTTGAAGATGTTAAAGTAAATAGACTATCACGATATCAGTTACTGCAGCATCTTAACCAAAGTTTTTGGAAGCGATGGTCCAGTTTCTATTTGGCAGAGCTACAAAGGAGATCCAAATGGAAAATTAGAAGACAAAACCTTGAAGTCGACAATCTTCCTCCATGCCAATGGTTACTTGGAAGAATAGAAGAGGTACATCCAGGGAGCGATGGACAAGTTCGAGTTGCAACAATACGAACAGTCAATGGGACTTTCAAACGATGTATTTCGAAAATATGCCCACTTCCTCTACCCAGCGATGACAATGTTGATGGTTCTTGTTTTGAACGTGCCGTCCAAAGGAGGGAGTATGATAAGTGAACCTCAATAATTGCATAACGCAGCAGTCTACCTCTCTAATACCAGTTCGAGATCACTAGATTGAGATGGCTCTATAGTTACTCTATTTTGTTCATATGTTTTTTACCATAATTAAAAAAAAGTATTGTATCAGTATTGCAATAAATGCAGTTGAAAGAAATTGCCCTATTTCACAATCAAAAGATACTGTCCACTACGTTGAAGAGGTGCTGCAACACCAGCCAGACACCTTATTTTAACCCTAGAGTGTTTAGTTGTGTGGAATTAGTTTCAGTTTTGCCGTTACTCCAGAGTTGTGCCTTTTTGGGGATTTTTGACTAGAGGTGAGTCGGATTGCTCTTTTTGCATGTGACCATGCATGACTAAATGGCAATTTCTTGAGAATAGATTCAATTGTTGGGTCAAACCATCGTAACATCGAGGTGGACTGATGTACCTGCAGCCAGAACATCACTGCAGGAAATAACTCGAGAAAAAACCCTTATTCCTATAAGGTAAGCTCATTATACCCATTCGTCCATCATTTTTTTTAATTCCATAACATTCGACAACTAACTTCACTCAATACCAGTTGTTTTTCAATTCTATTTTTAAAGTGACATATTTTCAAGTACTTTTCGTACTGTTTTCTTTCAAATTCAATTTTGGTTAATGAGTAAACTTTTTGTAATTAACCCACGTTGTTACGCTTCACTATCAATATGTTATGCTGTTTCAATTCATAACCTACACAGTTGATATCAAATTTCCATCACAGTTTTAAGTGTTGACTGTGAAAATCATTTAGGAAAAAACTAGCTGGCAGCGTTGCAATGTTATTAATTATTATGATAATGTCATTCTCTTCATAATCTGGTGACTGTAATGGAATGTATTTTATTTATTTTGTATAAACAACAGTTCTACAGGAAGTTATATCAGTCTTTACTCCTGTAGGGTTTTTTTTTATGTACGTGACATAATCAATCAACCACTGCAACAACAAGTGGTCGTCAGTTGCTGAAGTCAGCTGACAGTTTACAATATTTTTCGTCAACAACTGTACGTACTGGTTCGTGTAGCCGTCTGCCCACCCTAGTTCATGTTGAACTTATACCGCATGTGGTAATAGACCGTCAGATAACGACAGATTTTGCTGACTGATTTTCTCGCTTTAGGGATTTTAACCACTGAAAAGTATGTCAGTGTTGAGCACAAAAAATGAAAATCTAGCGACCGCAAGTGTGCTAGGCATATGGAAAATTACCATTTTTTCTGCAAAAAAAAAGGTTTTTTTTTTCATTTTCTCGTTTATGGCATTTTAACACCTCAACAAATATAACTATGTAATAGTGAAAAAAAAAACCCATAAGGATTGGACGTGCTTAAAGGGTTGAAATAAGGGTGCCATCTTGTAAAAAAATACTTGGCTGCTAATGCATTTTCTCGCTTATGGCAAACGACAGAATGAAATTTGATATCATAAGGAACCCGAGAAAAATTTCCCATAAGCCGATCGGCTGTTGAAGTAAGTTTTCCGGACGGAAAATTTTGCGAAAATGTTTTTCGTCGTCCGGCAAACTTTCTCATTTATGGCATTCAAACAGTATGATTTTAATAATTGATAAACATCATACAAAAAATCCCATAAGCTTATAATGTGTTTCAAAAAAAGCCATAAGTTGTGAAGTTGTAGGAAAATTTGTGTTTTTTTTTTCATTTTCTCGTTTATGGGAATTGGCATGTGAGAAGGGAAATTGGTTTCAAGACCAGAAATAAAAAGCCATAAGTCGGGAACATGATATCGACGTTTTATATAAATAAACATGTATATAGTGCGTGGTGACGACCAATTTCCTAACATGTCTAACTCCATTGTCAATTTTTTTAATTAAAAAATTTCATTTTAAATTTTATAACCGTTTAGAATATTGTCAGTGAATAGGGAGCACTTCGAACAGTTCATCCAAGAAATAATGTTACATTTTTGTGATTGTATTAGGTATACATAATAAATGTAATAACAATTTGACAATGAAATTATTGGTTGACAGTGGCTTATACAAGGCATGTAAAAAACTATTATTTCCCAATTATTCATAAAAGATTTTTTTCAATTTTTATTCTCGAGTTATTTTGAACTAACTAGTGAATAATCTCTATGCACCAAAGTTCATCCACTGTAAGTTTCAGCTGTGTAATTTGACTAAAACTACTGCTAACATGGGATTGAAAATTTAACATAAAGTTATTTAAAAATACTGCTGCGAGACAATAATTGGAAACAAATTGCTTATTTCTTCATGGGATTTGGCGTGTACATTGCAAACTTTATTCTTGGAAGCCATAAGGCGGAGGCATGATAATAATGTCAAATACAGGATACAGGCAGAACTTATTTGATTAAATATTTCTTTGAGAGTAACAATTATGTATCCAAAATTACCATGACCAGCAATGTTTTTTCGAGTCACAAAACGGAACTTTCAAATGCGTCTTTTTGTTATTTTAGGGACTTACGTATTAATAAAATTGTCTTACCGAATTATACTCAAGTCATCATGTCCTCGGATTAAACTTAGCAGTTTAATTTGATTTAACTCAAAAATCATAATCATATCATATCAGTCTTTTTCGTTGAATTGTCAGGTAACAGAATTTTTATTGAAATGTCAAGTTTAGTGCGACAAAAAATAGTTTTGGTGTTATTGAAATATGTGAAAAAAAAATTGTTATGGACTTGAGTCGTATAAAATGTTGACCAAAGAATAATAATAAATAAAGGATTCATTCAATTTATTCAATTTCTACATCATACTTAAAAAAAAAGATATTCTTGAAGGATAAAAATAATATGCTTTATTCGTGGAAACTCTCGCTAAATAATGATTCATCGTCTGAATCTTGACAGAATATAGAAATAGAATAATGTGTAATAAACTCGTAATTAATGCTATTTTTACCAATACCAATAAGTGGCAATATTCGGTACTTATCAGCATTTCTTATTGACTAAGCTTTTTGAGGGGTTTTGGATTTCCATTCACAGAGTCGTTCTGTTGCTGTGATGTCCTAGACTTCAAAAAAAAAATGAGCAGATTTTTTCATATTTCTCACAGCATCATTTTCAAATGATTATATGTATTTATTTGAATAAAATGTCGATATCATGTTTCCGACTTATGGCTTTTTTTGTCCGATCTTGAAATCAGTTTTTCATCCCACATGCCAATTCCCATAAACGAGAAAATTTGAAAAATTTTCTCTGACTTCCTGCAAGTTGAGTAGCTTCACAAACTATGATAAGCACGAGCTAGACTTATGGGTTTTTTAATAACAGAGTCTTAGATTGAGACATTTTTATTGCTTTTTATTTCGTTCACGAGAAAATCTTCCTTATGATATTAAAATCCATTCTTTCGATTGCCATAAGCGAGAAAATGCATCAGCAGCCAAGTATTTTTTTACAAGTTGGCACCCTTATTTCAACCCTTTAAGCACGTCCAATCCTTATGGCTTTTTTTTTCCACCATTACATTGTAATATTTGTTGATGTGTTAAAATGCCATAAACGAAAAAATGAAAAAAAAAACCTTTTTTTTTTTGCAGAAGAAATCTTAATTTTTCATATGCCTAGCACACTTGCGATCGCTAAATTTTCATTTTTTGTGCTCAACACTGACATACTTTTCAGTGGTTAAAATCCCTAAAGCGAGAAAATCAGTCAGCAAAATCTGTCGTTATCTGACGGTCTATAACGTACAATTATTATTAGTACCAAGTTAACGATTATAGTTTTGATTTCATTGATAGTGATCACTAAGGGAACCTCAACGTATTAGGTAGTTCATTCAGCATATTGCTGATATTTTCGATGATTTGCGCAATTGATCAAATTTTTTTTCTTCTTATAATAAACTTGTAATTAACCTCACTTATTTTGTTTTATTTGGGGTGAAGTCACAGCACAGGTAAACGCGAGTTTTTTTTGTTTCGTTTCTTTTGGAGATAGTGATGCTGAAATTTAGTTTCCATGGACATCTTGGGGATTTCTGACTTGGCCCGTTACAAGGCAGTGGCGCTAACCCTCCCAGCTCTTCGGGTCTTTTGAGCTTGGGCATATTTGCCCGCTCACTCAACAACTTCATTTCAGCTGAAGCTACTTTTGAGAACGACAGGTACTAAACCTTTATTTAAATTTCAATAACCAATAAAAGCGTGGCAAATTTTGGTGCCCAACGTGGGTCTCCTTTATCATTTAAGCTACCTAATTGATCGTTTTTTTTTTGCCGAACTTGTGACTTTAACCCAAATACTTAGTAATTTTCATTTTTGACTTTGATTTTTTTTTTGTATTTGATTGCGGATATTTGATATCACTTACTGACTTTAACAACTCATTTATTTTATTGCTAGCGTATTCTGATAGTGACTTTAAAAAAAAAAAAAAAACATTTTCTTTCACTTCACTTTTGTCACACGTATTTTTTTGCGTTATGGATTACAAAATGAATGTGCACTTCCTCGAAAGGGAAATGCTTTTGCATGAATTCTTGATCCGAGAGATTCCCGTTGACAAAAATAAGACTGTCGAACAATTGAAAACTTCTCTACGTCCCTTGTTGAGGTTAGGAAAAACAGGTTCTTTCAAACGCCCACCATATTCCTTGAAATTTTCCGAAGAACCAGTAACCTGTCAATGACAACCTTTCATTGACAGGTCACTGGTTTCAGCCAAAGAGGCTATTGATTCTCTTGCGGGTGACCGTTTTCGAAACCGAGTTCTTTCGATCCAGTCAAAGCTTGTACATCTTCTCAAACGAACTGATGATATCCCTGTCTCCATTTTAACTGACCAAGAACAGACAGACCGTGTCGAACTACTTGTGGACATATTAGCAGCTTTGGATTCGTTGGAAAATGTTTCTGGTTTAGACTCTTCTTTGGATGATCAACCCGAAGAAGAGGAATCTCCGGATGCTGGTGCAGGTTCTCCATTGCACAGCACTCGTATAAATAGGACCATTTTTCCCCTGCTCCAGGTTGTTCAAAATCTCATAATGTTGAGAAGTGGAATTTGAAATTCACAGGTGCGGTAAAGCAACTGTCAGTCCATGGTTTCCTGGAAAGGGCTTAAGAACTTCGTAAGGCACGCAACGTCAGTGAGAAACAACTCTTCGATTCGGCTATAGACCTTTTTTCTGGCAAAGCTCTCGATTGGTATAGGGCATATAAGGACAGGTTTTCTACTTGGGAGGATCTTTCGGAATTATTGCGTAAGCATTTAGAACCCCCGGACTACCGTTCACGTCATTTTAAGGAAATTTTGGATAGGACTCAAGATGTTTCCGAAAGTATTGACGACTACCTTTCCTGTATGCATGCCTTGTTTAGAAGGTATGGCGAGTTGTCCCAAGAGGCTCAGTTGGATATATTAACTCGAAACTTGTGTCCCTTTTATTCTACCCAGTTGCCAGTCGTCACTACCTTGGAACAGCTCGAAGAGGAATGTCTGAAGCTTGAGACAAAAAAATACCGTGCTGAGAGCTATGTCCCTACCGCCAGGAAGCGCAATCAGTTTGTTGAACCTGATTTTGCCTTTGTTTCTTTTGAAAATATGAGTTTGGACCGAGTTGATGAGACTCGTGGAAATAACCGTGTCAGCTTTTGGAACTGTCGAGAACCTGGACATGTTAGCAGAAATCGTAACAGACCCAAGAGTAAATATTGTTATGGTTGTGGTGCCCCTGATGTGACGAAAGGTACTTGTCCTAGGTGTTCGGGAAACGGTGCACGGAGGAACCGTTAGGTCGTTCTTTTCCCCGTGAAACCACCATAACGACCAATTCTTCTCATTCTATGGATTTCACCAACAAAATTCTTCTCGACTACATTGTCTCTCATGCCAACGACCCTTTTTGCAGATCAACGTTTTAGGATATCCTCTGTTGGGTTTACTAGATTCTGGTGCTAGTCGTACTTTGGTTGGATTACCCGGTTATGAGATTCTTCTCAGCCTAGGTCTGAAGCTGTGTGGACAGAAAACTTCCTGCACTGTAGCTAATGGACAAGTTTGCCAAAGTATTGGTTTCATACAGACTCCTATCACCCTGATTGACAAAACTTGTATCATCGATGTCATTGTCTTGCCGGAACTTTCTCATAATATCATTTTGGGTATTGACTTTTGGAAGTCGATGGGAATTATTCCAGATTTGAAGCAGGATGTATGGCATTTTTCGAGTTACCCTGACCCCGCATCTATTTTTGCTGTCCAAAACCTTGATAATCTGTCTCCATCTGAAAGGAAGTCTTTGGATGAGCTTGTAAAGAAAAAAACTTCTTTGTTGGGTTCTGGTCTTGGCTGTTGCAGGACAGCTGAACATGAAATAATCCTCGAGTCTGGAACTACCCCCATCAAGCAACGGTACTACCCTGTTTCTCCCTACAAGCAAAAGTTTATCGACGATGAGGTTGAGGAAATGTTGAGGTTAGGTGTGATTGAGAGATCTAAAATCCCTTGGTCTAGTCCAGTTTGTCTTGCTCGCAAAAAAGACGGTTCGTATCGATTTTGCATTGACTTCAGAAAGCTCAACATTCACACCAAGAAAGACGCTTACCCGCTCCCATATATTTCATCAATCCTGGATAATTTGAGAAATGCTTAGTTTATTAGCTCGATCGATATAAAGTCTGCGTTTTGGCAAGTCAAATTGAGTGAAACTTCCAAGGAGTATACTGCGTTCACAGTGCCCGGCAGAGGTCTTTTCCAGTTTTGTAGGATGCCTTTCGGACTGTCTAATGCTCCAGCAACTTGGCAACGTATTGTGGATACCATTTTCGGCCCTGAATTTGAAAATCAGGTTATGGTTTATCTTGACGACATAATCATCATTACTGGTAGTTTTTCCGAACATTTACGTTCGTTGAACATTGTGTTTGATCGTTTGCATAAGGCTTGTCTCATCGTATCGTTGGAAAAATGTCAGTTTTGTAAGCCTGAGTTGCGTTATCTTGGTTATGTGGTAGACTCCAAAGGTTTGAGACCTGACCCCGAAAAGGTTGAGGCTATCGTCAACGTTCCGCCTCCCAAAAACATCAACGAGATTCGTCGCTTCATAGGTACTGCTTCTTGGTATAGGCGATTTGTGCCAAATTTTTCTACTTTATTGGCGCCTATTTTGAATTTGACTAAAAAGAACGTCAAGTGGAATTGGACCCCTGATTGTCAGAAATCGTTTAGTGCTCTCAAGGAATGTCTTATTTCTGCTCCTGTTATGACTGCCCCTGACATTGAAAAACCCTTTTGTCTTCAAACTGATGCTTCAAATTTTGGTCTAGGTGCTGTTTTGACCCAAAATTTTGATGGTGGGGAAAAAGTAATTTGTTATCTTTCGAGGTCTTTATCGAAGCAGGAGATGAAGTTGTCTGTCACGGAGAAGGAGTGTCTAGCAGTCATTTGGAGTGTGGGAAAACTTCGACATTATTTGGATCATGTCCGTTTCACTGTGATAACTGATCACGCTTCCCTACTTTGGCTTCATAAGTTGAAGGATCCACAGGGTCGTCTCGCTCGTTGGCAACTTCGTTTGCAACAATTTGATTTTGAGTTGATCCATCGTAAGGGAAAGGATCATGTTGTCCCTGATTTTCTATCCAGATCGGTACCTGTTGATTCGGTCAATTTCATCGAACCACCATTTGATCCCCTTGGAACTACTGATAAGTGGTATTCTAGGATGCTGGAACAGATTGATGGTAATCCTCTGAAATTTCCGACGTGGCGTGTTCAAAATGGTTATCTTTATAAGCACTTGAAGCCTGTTATCCCTGAGTTGTCTTCTTCGTCCGATAACTGGAAATTAGTTATCCCCAAAGAGTTGCGAAAACAGACCTTGCATCGTTGTCACGATATCCCTACGGCTGGTCATGTAGGTATTTTCAAAACCTACGGGAAAATTCGTCAGAACTACTATTGGCCGAAGATGAAGTTGGATGTAGTCAGGTATATCAAGTCTTGTAACAGCTGCGCACAGAACAAAGTCGAACAAAAACGTCCCGCTGGTTTGATGAGTGATCGACCGGACATCAGGGAACCATTTCAGGCGATTATGTAGGTCCATTACCCCGTTCCAAAAAAGGTCATTCTTATATATTGGTAATTTCAGACTATTTCAGCAAGGCAGCGTTTCTCTATCCTTGTCGATCAGCTAAAGCGAAGTCTTTAGTTAAAATTGTGGAAAATTTCTTTTTTCTTTTTGGTTCACTCATGTTTTTAACCTGCGATAATGGTGTGCAGATGAAATCGAAGGAATTTCAAAAATTGTGTCAAAAGTATAACTCCCGGATCTTTTATACAGCCAGCTATAATCCCCGTGCTAACCCCACTGAACGCCATAATAGAGTGATCAAAACCATTTTGCGTACTTATGTGAACCAGGACAATCATAGGACTTGGGATGAACATCTCAGTGAGATTGGTTGTGCGATTCGAACTGCACCGAGTGAAACTACTGGTTTTAGTCCCTATTTTGTACTTTTTGGTAGAGAGCATCGTCTATTTGGTAGTGATCATTCTTCTAAACTGCCTAACCCTGATAACAACCTTGACTCATACATCAAAACTCGTCAGGATGGGTTTACCAAGCTTTATCAGCAGGTTCAGAAGAGAATTATTAGGACTACAAGAACTCAGAACGCTCATCGATACAACCTCCGTCGTCGACCCCTTGCTTGCAAACCAGGTGACAAAGTTTGGCGGAAAAACAAGAGTCTTTCAGATGCTGTCAAGTACTACAGTGCTTAACTTGCCCCTGAGAACCTTGGTCCTTTTGTAGTGAAACGTAAGTGTGGTTCTTGGTCATATGAGCTTGAGGATGATTCTGGCAAGTCAAAGGGAATCTGGCATGTACAGGAGTTGAAGCTGTATCATGATCCCGTGTCTATCGATCATGGAGTTGACAATGGAGATCCAACCATTCCCTGATACTTTTTTTTTCCTTATTTCTACGCTCTACAGGGTGGGCATAAGAATAACCTTTGGCTTACCGTGTAATTTTGTGGTACCTTGATTTTATGGTTTTTGGTTTGGATTGTCCGACTGTCTGAAATCACTTTATCTTCATTCAATTCACCTTTTAATTTTCTTTGGATCAAAATTACTCTTATGGAAGG
Source organism: Orchestes rusci (assembly GCA_958502075.1). Classification (NCBI taxonomy): domain Eukaryota; kingdom Metazoa; phylum Arthropoda; class Insecta; order Coleoptera; family Curculionidae; genus Orchestes; species Orchestes rusci. The sequence goes on along the minus strand of OY293305.1, from coordinate 58,481,081 downwards.
TAGTTTGTGTTAGGCATTGGATCAGCGTCAATTGGATTAGAGTGACTTGATAAAACATTTCATCGTTTGTATCAAGCTTGGAGCGCACTTCATTCCGTTAGTGACCTAACAAAACTTGTAATAGCCTGTAGCCCTGAGTATTTTGACTTTGTTTTTCTTAATAATCTTTTTTTGTTGGATTTCCCTATCTGTCTTCTACCGATTGTGACTTTACCTTGATGGATAATTACCGATTTTGACTTTTAACCTACGTGGTTATTTCCTGATTTTGACGTTTGGTACTTTTTGAACCATTTTCGCTCACCGGAAACGGGAGGATGGGCGTTGGGGGGCTATTGCTGGGGTGGTACTCCTAGTGGTGTGGGTTAGGGGTATTGAACCGTTTGAAGCTCCTCCACGACATGGACTCCACGAGGCATAGCTACTGCGTTCCATCTCAGCCTCGTTTATCCGGTTATTCCCGATTTTGTCTTCCCTCTTTTACGAGGCTACGGACCCTGTTTGGGGGGTTGTGCAGAATACCCTTACTCCGGGTGCTGGATGAGGTAGAGGAAGAGAGAATTCCAGAGGCCGTCAGCGCTGGTTTTCTTGCGGTGGTTCTCTTTGTTTAAATTTATTTTGTTATTCCATGTGGAACTTATTTAACCCGTCATTTTCCGAGGCCACGTGGTGTCTTTCTTTGTGAAGCACTCATTAGCGTAGTACGCTATAGTACAACCCGTGTAATGAGTTCGGTAAAACTCATTTCCTGTAGTTTGGTGAGTCTAAGGGGACAAAGGGGTGAGGGTTGGTATAGTTTTGTCCTATACTAGACGCCCTCAGTCTACTCACTCCTTGCCTGTTCGGATTTGTCAAGCACTGGGGTTTTTGCCTGGCCAGCTTTTGTAAGATCGGTACACGAGGTTTCTTCAGTCTCAGTGAGGTTACGCAATGCCGGTTAAGAATTCCACATGACACCGTCGGAATTTCACCCTGCAAAGGTTGGATCATGCAATTCTCTAGGTTGGGTGGGTCTGGATCGGTAAGGTCTGTTATTTTTTTTTTGTGTGTTGTCCTTAGACAATATTCTTGCGCGATTTTGTTCGGTTCTCTTTATCTCTCATATCATCTTATAGTTTTATTCTTCGGTTACACTTATGGGTAAGTGGCGCTTAGTTACTTATCGTCGGTCAATTCTTTTAGGAATTTTCCCTCCTATCGAAGGAGAGGGGGAGTTTGTCACGGGTGAAATTTTCACTACGAGTTACTTTGGTTTTATTGGATCTTTAGTTTGTTTCAAGCAGTTGATTTTCATTCATATATATTCATTGTTTACCTTTGATTCGAATTCCATTCTCATTCCTTGCCAATAAGTTCGGATTGCCTGTTTTGTTCATGGATCATTGCTCTCATCATTTTTCGTCTTCAGCAATCCATTTTCACCTAATTCAATTAATTCTGTTGATTAATTGTTTATTTACGTTTTGCTGACAAATGACGAATGTCATTCAACATTCAACAGGTTATCCTTTCTGCGTGACAGTGTTGCCGGACATGGGATGATTTATTCGGTTTTGGGAATTCTTTTCTTTTGGCGAAATTATCGTTCTCGTACCCACAACAACTGCAATAAGACCCAGTAATGCCTTGTAATCGCTATTCTGTTTTTTCTACGCTCAACCCGGTGTAGTTTTGTTGGCTTCTTGCAATTGTCTTTCTACGGTTTTCTACACCCGGGGGCAAACGAGCATAATGGTAACCCGTGTCAACTGTCCCACCTTCACTTATGTCAAATTGTCACTGTCATGATTGCCATTCTGATATTGAATCTCTCACGGTCAAAGGGGCTAACAACTACAATCGGAAGAAATTCTGGTCATCTTTTGATGGATCTTGTTGTTAGACACCTTATTTTAACCCTGGAGTGTCTAGTTGTGTGGAATTAGTTTCCGTTTTGCCGTTACTCCAGAGTTGTGCCTTTTTGGGGATTTTTGACTAGAGGTGAGTCGGATTGCTTTTTTTGAATGTGACCATGCATGACTAAATGGCTATTTCTTGAGAATAGATTCAATTGTTGGGTCAAACCATCGTAACATCGAGGTGGACTGACGTACCTGCAGCCAGAACATCACTGCAGAAAATAACTCGAGAAAAAACCCTTATTCCTATAAGATAAGCTCATTATACCCATTCGTCCATCATTTTTTTTAATACCATAACATTCGACAACTAACTTCACTCAATAACAGTTGTTTTTCAATTCTATTTTTAAAGTGACATATTTTCAAGTACTTTTCGTACTGTTTTCTTTCAAATTCAATTTTGGTTAATGAGTAAACTTTTTGTAATTAACCCACGTTGTAACGCTTCACTATCAATATGTTATGCTGTTTCAATCCATAACCTACACAGTTGATATCAAATCTCTATCACAGTTTTAAGTGTTGACTGTGAAAATCATTTAGGAAAAAACTAGCTGGCAGCGTTGCAATGTTATTAATTATTATGATAATGTCATTTTCTTCATAATCTGGTGACTGTTATGGAATGTATTTTATTTATTTTGTATAAACAACAGTACTACAGGAAGTTATATCAGTATTTACTCCTGTAGGGTTTTTTTTATGTACGTGACATAATCAATTAACCACTGCAACAACAAGTGGTCGTCAGTTGCTGAAGTCAGCTGACAGTTTACAACATTTTTCGTCAACAACTGTACGTACTGGTTCGTGTAGCCGACTGCCCACCCTAGTTTATGTTGAACTTATACCGCATGTGGTAACGTACAATTATTATTAGTACCAAGTTAACGATTATAGTTTTGATTTCATTGATAGTGATCACTTGGGAAACCTCAACGTATTAGGTAGTTCATTCAGCATATTGCTGATATTTTCGTTGATTTGCGCAATTGATTACATTTTTTTTCTTCTTATAATAAACTTGTTATTAACCTCACTTATTTTGTTTTATTTGGGGTGAAGTCACAGCACAGGTGAACGCGAGTTTTTTTTGTTTCGTTTCTTTTGGAGATGGTGATGCTGAAATTTATTTTCCAAGGACATTTTGGGGATTTCTGACTTGGTCCGTTACAAGGCATTGGCGCTAACCCTCCCAGCTCTCCGGGACTTTTGAGCTTGGGCATATTTGCACGCTCACTCAACAACTTCATTCCAGCTGAAGCTACTTTTGAGAACGACAGGTACTAAACCTTTATTTAAATTTCAATAACCAATAAAAGCGTGGCAAGTTGATCCAGAAAAACCTTTCCCGCAGCTTTCCCAGCGTCTTGGTTACTCCCAGATGTCCACCCGTGACGCCATCATGGACCTCTCAGCACCTCGGTCTGTCTGCTCCGAGAAACCACTATCTGCCTCCGATCCATGCCATGCATTGAGCCCAGTAGGATTTCACTGCAGTTGAAAATCGTGCGATTTCTTGCCAAGTTGGTCGTTGGCCTGCTAGCTTCCATCCAATGATGAGCTTTAGATCTAGATTTTTCTCCTGGTCCTCGCGAAGCGCCTAAGACTGCCAGGAATCATCAACTACAGTTGTCCTGCGAACGCTCGCTTCCTTTTCCTCGGCTTTGTGAGAAGGCTCTGGTCTCCTGGACAAGCCATCCAAGCTCTTTAGGCTTGATCTCGCTCGATGATCCTTGTTTTTCAATGCCAACGCAGGTGCCCGTATCTCTGTCCCACAGCGGCTACGCATATACCCAAGCTCTCCACAATTCCAGCATCGCAGCTCCTTTCGCTTGGATACCTCCATTTACTTGAGGACTCTCCTCACATTTGCGCCGAAGCTGTCCTCCTCCGGAATATCCTGTTCCTCTATCCTTCGCACAGGAAGCTTGCAGCACTGCTTCGCCGCTTCAAGGTCCAACGCTTTCACCAGCGCATCCACCAGATTGTCAGGACGATGAAGAATCAAGGACTGCCTTATCTCCTGGTTTCGAAGTCCATCCAAAAAGGCTTGAACTGCAAGCCTCTCCATAACGTTCACTGGCGTGGTTGGATAGGCCAGTCGTGCAAGGCGAGCAACATCCGCTTCAAACTCCTGCATGGTCTCGTTGGTCTTTTGGATGCGGTTCTTCAACTGGAAATGGTAGACATGTTCCAAATGAGTTTGCCCATATCGCAATTCCAGATGCTTGACTAGTACATCGTAGTCCTCCTGCTCCTTGGTGTTCAGCGTCTGCAGGATTTCCGTAGCCTCCCCACGAAGTGCAAGAGTCAATGCCAGGGCTTTTTCCGGTCCAGTCCATCCATTTGCCCTAGCTGCTGCCTCGAATTGGCGATGATAATTGTTCCAGGACAGCTTGCCATCAAACTGTAGGGCTTTCATGTGGATTTTGATTGAATCAGTTTTTATTTTGGCACCCGCACCTTGGTTTCCGAGTGATACCTGTGGTTGTTCGATGATAGTGTCTACTTTTTTTCTCATTTTTTCCATTTCGTCTTCCAGAGTCTTCACTGTGTCTTTAAATCGCTTCTCAAAGTTTACAATTTCTACGGCGACATGATCCTTCACAAACTTGTAGTTGTCTGCCAATTGTTCCATAATTTTCTCCTCCATAATTCTAGAAGACTCTGCGAGCTTCTCTTCCATAACTCTAGAAGATTCTACAAACTTCTCTTCCAATTTATCTTCCAATCTCCTAGAATTTTCTAGAAGTTGATCCTTCAGCTCATCTTTCAAGTTTTTTGACAACTTCTCAACTACTGCGTTGGGATCGGGAATTTCAAATTGGAACGTATCAGGATCCATGCCTTCTTCCATTGAAGTCTCACGAAGAATATTTATATTGTAACGATTATAATTCGCGGCTAATCGATAACTCCTTCTTCAAATGGCGGACCTCATTATATACCCTCGCCAGGATTGAAAGAACATTCCAGATATTTTCAGAAAAGCGAAGAACATTCGACGGCATCTAGCCTTGCTAGAATGTACCAAATGCCAATCGATTCGGCGCCTTCACCATTTACTGAACAATGTTTCGTCACAATATTATGAACCTCAAACTTGGTATTTGAGAATGATTCTCAAATGAAGCTTCCATGAAATATTCTTTGTACCAATGAATATAGGTCATCAAAACCTTACTGATTACTGATTACTGAAGTACAGCCGCTATGAGTTTCGGGCTGTTGGCCCAGACACCGCAGCCTCTAGTTGGGCTTATTGTATCTTCTCTGTGCCTGTCTCTCAGTCGAAGAGCTCCATTGCCCGAATAAGGTTTATAACTCGTTCTACTGTTTCCCTGTCCGTCCTTTGAGGAGTGGTTGTGAATTCCCCATTATCTCTTCTCCAGTACGCCAGCGCTTCACATTCGAATACAATGTGGGAGGCTGTTTCCTCCTCCTCGTTGCACAGCCTACATATGGGTTCCTCGTTGAAATGACCCATGATATGCATGTGTTTCCTTAGAGTGCAGTGTCCAGTTGATATACCTGTTACTTTCCTAAGCTGATTCCTGCTGAGTTTCAGTAGGCTTCCAGAAAATGATGATTCGATCTCGTCTGCCATCATTAATTTACTGTGTTTCAGTCCTGGTGATTGGCACCATTTAGCATTCTGTTGGTTTTTGGACCAACAGTTCAGCCAACCTCTCACAGAGGATTTTGTAATACCAATAGCAGGTTCTGGATCAAGAAGTGGTGTGTTTGCAGCTTTGCGTGCTAGTAGATCCGCCCGCTCGTTCCCAGCTATCCCTGTGTGTCCTGGTATCCATCCAAGAGTGACATCGTCAGATACTCCCAGTGTGACAAGGTTTTGCTGACAGTCCATGACTTGTTTGAATTTGGATTCCCGACAGGAGATGGTTTTGATTGCAGCTTGGCTGTCACGGAGGATAAGGATTTTCCTTCATCTGTAGCCTTTCCTGAGATTCTCTTGCACGCATACGTTTATTGCATGTACTTCTGCCTGGAAAACTGTAGCGTACATCCCGAGTGGTTCAGATGTTTCACACTTTGGATTTTCACCTACGATTCCGGCACCAGTTTCCCGGCTTGTTTTGGAGCCGTCTGTGTACCATATTACCCCATTAGCCATCCGGAGTTGTTTCACCGTTTCCTCTTCCCATATTAGCTTGGTCTTGGGAGACGTGCTAAAGCACTCCTCATTGTTACTGAGTGGTTCGTGATTGTGCTGGTTATCTAAGTGTGTCCTTGGGAGTTTGAGTGGCTCCAGTTCCCGATGTTGCTAAGTCTATATGCTCCCATTCTTGCTTCCATTTTGATGTAGATATCTAAAGGAGGTAGGTTAAGCATGGCCTCCATGGCATGGCAAGTGTTGGAGTAGTTTCCATGGCTCCCGTTACACAGAGACATGCTAGCCTCTGGACTTTTGCAAGTTCCGTGGCTGCTTGTCGCTTTTCGATTTTCGGCCACCAGACAACAGAGCTATAAGCAAGGGTGGGTCTTACCACGTTACAGTAGAGCCAGTGTACCATGCGCGGATTTATAACCCAATTCTTTCCTATCGCTCTTTTTGTTGCCATTATTGTGGCTTTACCTCGATTGACTATTTTCTGTAGGTGTGTATTCCATGTGAGTTTGTCATCCAGGATGATGCGGAGGTATTTGACTTCTCTCACCACCTGCAGTTCTTTTCCAAAGAATATGGGTTTGAATAATTCCGCTGTCTTCCCCTTTCTCGTGAAGCTGACTAGGAAGATTTTCTCAGGATTGACCTTCAGGTTTACCCTCCTGCACCAATCTTCTACGATTGTCAGAGCTGTCTGCATCAGTTCTGATATTGTCTTGGCGTATTTGCCGGTGATAAGTATTGCTACGTCGTCGGCATAGCCTTGGGCGTAGAATCCTTTGCTGTTTAACTCTACCAGTAGTTCATCTGCGACTAGGTTCCAGAGAAGAGGGGACAAGACTGGGGAGCAGCCTCTAGCTGCCTCTATAGTTACAGTTTTATCAAGCAATGTTGCTTGAGTTCTCCTAGCCTTCAGCATGTTTCTTATCCACCTACAAACTGTGTCTTTAATTCCACGCCGATTGATTGCGGTGGTCATTGAATTGAAGGAGATGTGATCAACTGCTCCCTTTATATCAAGGAATGCAGCTAGGGCAACTCTTTGGTTGTTCAGTGGTTTCTCTATTTCATGAACAAGTTCATGCAGAGCAGTTTCACATGATTTACCAGGTTGATAGGCGTTTTGGTTTCTGTGTGGTGGCCTCTCTATTAGGGAGGTCTTCCTAATGTGCCTTTCAATCACTGTTTCCATATCATGGGTATGTGTCCCGTTGCCAGGCTTGCTCTGAATATTTGGCAAATCATCGATATGAGTTGGTCTTCGCCCTGCTGCAGGTGTGCCGGTATTATCCCATCGCATCCAGGTGCTTTGTATGGTTCGAATGAGTTTATGGCCCATTCGATTCTATTTGGTGTCACAATCTGTCGGGCCATGACCCAATCATCTCTTGATCCTCTCATCCGGAGGATCTCAGGAGATAAGAAGTTGGTGCCCTGTTGCGAGTTGGTTCTAGTCGAGTCTGGAAAGTGTGCCCTGAGTAGTGTCTCAATGGTTTTTTCGCTATTCTTCGTGTATTCCCCATTTGGTTTCTTAAGTGTTCCCATTGGTGGAAGGGGATCTTTAGCTAGGATTCTCTGGAGGCGTGCGCCTTCGTAGGTTTTTTCGACGTCAGTGCAAAACTTCCTCCAGGAGTTCCTCTTAGCTTCCCTTACTTCTTTGTTGTATTTCGTCAGAGTATGGTGGTATTCATCCCATTCACCGGTTTTCTTGGCCACATTGAGAGTCTGCGTGTTTCCCCCTTCATCTTGTTAAGTTTTTCGTTCCACCAGGTTGTGTCCTTGCATGAAGAACGCCGGATTAGCGGACAACTTTGATGGTATGAGTAAATTATGGCGTTTTGTACTTGTTCCGCTACCACCTCAACATCATATCTGTTACGCATACGTTCCTTGATCCCGCTCAACCCCGCCTCCAGCTCCTCACGGTATTCAGTCCAGTTAGTTTTGCGTGGGTTGCGGTACATTTCTGACGGCTTGTCAATACTTTTGATTTCCATCAGTATGCCTATGGTCCGACAGGGATGGTTCGTCGGATACGCGCCACCGCTGGATATCGGGATTGATACGGGAGGTGGACAGAGTGACATCAATAACTTCCGACCGTAAGCGGTTTGCAAAAGTGGGCTTTTTGCCCTTGTTTAGAATCTCCAAATCTTGGGTTATAATAAAATTCAATAAAGACTCACCTCTTCTGTTGATATCACTGCTCCCCCAGATGGTGTGATGCGAGATGGCGTCCATACCTATTATAAACTGTAGGTCTCTCTGCCCACAGTGATTCACTAGTTTCTCCAGGTCATCCGATGGTGTGGGTCTGGGTGCATCGTAGGGAAGGTGAACCGAGGCTATTATGATGTCCTTCTGGGTTCCTTGCTCTTTGTAGCTTGGTTGGACGGCTACTTAATCCCTGGAATTTAGTTCTTCAATATTGAGAGCCTGCACTCCGTTTCTGACGTATATGCAAGCTCTCACGTTGCCTGTTGATTGCTCCTTGTGAAAGATTTTACCTCCAGTGTTTTCTAGACCAGCTATTTTTGCCTTCGTAATCCAGGGCTCTTGAATGATGGCTAGGTCTATGTTTCACTTTGCCAGCTGTTGGCAAAGGGCAACAGATGCTCCCTTACTGTGCTGAAGGTTTATTTGTATTACCCTCAGCATCGGGAGCCTCCTTCTTGAGAAGTCTGAAGGTTGGCTGCATTAACCCAAAATAGGCCCGGAGATTCCGGTTTTGCAGCTCCTTCAGAGATCTGCTGTCAAGACCGACAATGATTGTCATGCCCTCATTGTCCGTCTTGTGGCTGATTATTCTCCAGTCCTCGGTCTTCAGCCCCATGTTCTGGGTTTTGAAGAACTGGAGAGCTTGTGCCTGTTCCTTGATACCCGCGGCTTTTGTTGGTATCCAGACGGCAGCCCTCACGACTGGCACCACTCTGTGTGCCCAGCCAATCCAAAGACTGGTTCTTTCGTAGGTGCTGAAGCCTGAAACCACCCGCAGCAGCCAAGTCTTGGCAGCTTCATTGGCCCAAGTGATATAAATCACCCCACCTCTGGAGCTGCTGTTCTTGGACTAAGGATCAGTTCCGGGTTCGCATTTGAACACTTCCCGGAGTAGAGACTGTTGTAGGCCTCTACACTGTAAAGGATTCATCCGGATATTTTTCGGAAGTGATGGCCATTCTAAACCCGGATAGAGTTTCGCTGTAAGTTTTCCCTGTTGATGTACTGGGTGTTACTTCAGCATTCCCGTGCCGTGACTTTTCTTGACGCTTTTTTCGAGGGTTGGTGTGTTGCCCTCAGAGCGACCCCTCTTTGCAGAGGATTTGTTTGCAGGGGTTCTAGGTTTACCCGATGCTCCAGGCTCTGAGGCCCGAGCATCAGGTTTCCCAGTGTTCCCTGAGCTATTCGAGAGGGTTCTATTCCCGGGATTCCTATTTGTCCTCGGTTTACGAGGCCGTATGGGCTATCCATGGCTTTATCCCTCTCAATCGCAAGCTTCCTTAACTGGGCTCCGGAAAGCTTTGCCATTTTTTTCAGGCTGATGTTGCCAACGCCTGTACTAATGGCAGATACACCGGCACCGGGGATTGCATCACTGCTTCCCTGGTTACCCGTGGTTGGTTCATGAGGAATTACATCGAGGTTTGGTTGTTCCTCGGATGCCAGAACTTGTGATTGGCCCTTACCAAAATCCGTGGGGCCAGCGTTGGCCACCGAGGCTTCCACCCGGTCGGAACCAACGGTGAGATTGCAACTCACTTGGGGTACAAAGTCCTTAGGTTTGTCACACATCGTTCTAAAGTGCTGGTTTTGGTCCGCCCCGGGGTATTCGATTTTCCCGGTACCTCCCGTATCTGGGAGGCATTCATCTTTCCGCCACCTGGGGAGGCGACCGATGGGGGACCAGCAACCCCACACGGGCATTAAAACCTTACAAAAAAACATCGTTATAAGAACGAAATTCAGTAATACGATGAATCTCTCAAAGCTGATAGATATTCTTGAAATACAATCAAATCATAAGTACCTACAATGAGAAAGTTCTTAACCGTAATACACAAATTTATATTAGTTACTTGAGCATAAACACGTAATGATGCGACTGGCGTCATTCTTTCGGTTTGTGGTGTGTAGGGTGAAGTGCTGCAGCTGTTTCCGAAATGTGAGTTGTAGACCTAGTATGTAAGATCAAAGACAACAAAGTCACTGGACTAGATGCATTGCATGCTTCACAGCACGATCACATCAATTTCATAGTTCCAGGAGTAGATGCTGACGTATGCATCAGAGCCCCGACAATCTATCAACGGAAGAATTTAATAGTTATTGAAAAGCATGCCGACAGTTTTATGGCGGATCCCAAGAAAATGAAAAGTACGGTGATAATATTTTAAAAGATCCTCTCTGTTTTTAGACTGGTAGGTGATGAGGGAGTTTGAGAAAGAGGTCCAATTCTCCACAGTCTAATCAATAATTTAATTCAACAGTCCGACGCGTTTCCGTTACAAACCATTCTCAAGGACTGTGTCGAAAAGAACATATCTATGTAGAATGAAGAAAGATGTTCACATACGAAATAAAAATTAGAAAATAAACTCACGTCAAAATCACAGAGATGTACGAGTATAAGGTCGATGTACATGGTATAACGAAACTCACAAATTACAAAAATCAAAAATCATACAAATAACGGTCACTTCCAAATATCTAAACAATAAACATAACCAAACTAAAATTGACTACATTCCGAAATAATCCTATCACAATAAAGTTAATAGTACGTGTTCTCCTGTTATTCAAATTCTTTTATCAAGTGGGCTGCTTCCAAGAAATGACTATGGACTGGATCATTGAGGCTCACAACACCTCTCTTCAACTTTTCACCGGCGATTTCGATCATTTCCAGAGTATTCAGTTTCTTCCCATTGGATATAGGTTGTAGTATCTCGAAATTTCTGGACATGTCGAAGGAGTTCCTTCCTGTTCCTTCAAATGAACTCCAATCGCTGATCGGTTATTGTTTGGTGATTTCAATGAGTTTAGATGCTCGTTTATTCTCGTTTTGAAGCTGCGCCTGCGTCCTGTCTTGCCATTGTAGGTGGATCCGCAATCGTCGCATTTATATGGTGAACGCCACTTTTGGATTCGGCTTTTGTTTTATCCTTGAGCCCTGGAGATAAGGTTTCAATTTGGAAACTGGATTTGTAACATATCCTAATATTCTCGAGACTTCTTTTGAGAATATTGCCTATACGTGTAGATACTGGACTGATGTAACTCAAGAAAATATATTTGGGTGGTTACCAAGGTGCTATGGATTCATCTCTGGACGTGACAAGATTTCTTTGGACCCTCTTATATTTCTTATTAATCAGTTTATCTATGACTTGAGTTGTATGTCCATTCTTTGTGGCTATCTGGTATATTTTGTTCCTTTCAGTTAGGAAATACTTAGGAAGAAGAGGAATAGAGAAAAATCTTTGTATAATAGAGTGAAAAACTGCCAGTTTATGGGAGATGAAACTGTAGGAATCTGCTGAAATAGCGTGGTCAGTTTGAGTGGGCTTTCTATAAATGGAGAACTGTAGATTCTCATTGTTTCTGGCTATTCCCACATGGCTAAATAACATTAAAATGATGTCAATCTAATGTCATGTCCAAACACGTCCATTTGGGGAATGACGTTAAACTGACATTAGAAAAACGATTAATCTGTATGGTAGATAACGTTAGGTTTAAAAACGTTATGGTTTATGACGTTTCTGATATATCTCTTTAATATATAATTATGACTTATTTTCAACTTACTTGCAACATGCTTATAAAAACGTTAGTAATGATGACATTTTTATATGCATATATCTGACGATTTTCGGTCTCGAAAGTAAGTTGATGATCACCTGTTTCTAATATTTAAACAATCTCAATTTATGTATTTGATGCGACAATAGTTCCAAAGTTTATTCATAGCGAAAAGATAGGTACCAATATAAATAAAGAGGAACTTATCAATGTGAAAAGACAAAATCACCAACACCAAAACTTCTGATATTACGTATCAAGTTGAAACATTTTATGAGTGACTCTGTTTTATTCACGTTTCAAAGTTACCCTTTGTCTATATTCGTGATTATCTTGGTTAAACTTATTTACCTTACCTCAATAAGTTCTACTTCCAATGGAAGAAATTTGTGATAAATAGGGACTCAAAAATAAAAAACTGCATCACAAAACGAACTATTTCTTCATTCAAAACACAAAAATAGAATACCTATAGACTAAATCGTTCAAAAGTAGAGCATGTGACAGCATTATATTTGATAAAAGTTTTGATACAGTGAAGTATACAAATATAAAGTGGCTTTTTATAGCAAATTATTGTAGCTTCATTCATTCTGAACATTTGAATTTTTGAGTTGACACTATGGTTTTCTTTCAAGGTAGATAATAATGAAACTTTGGGGTCTGGTACATATAAAGACCCCTCGAATTTGAATTTTGAATTTGATTATTTTCATGCTAAAATACGACCCCTTCACAGACTTGGGCTTAATAATAGAATAATATCGCTAACGCTGGATTATTTTTTTGAAAAATATAACATGTCAATGCGAAAATTACTAGAAAATTAAGGATATTGTTTTTTTTTGGTTAAAAATGAACATTCCATAAATATTTTTGCACAAACCTACAAGATTCCACGTTATCTTTCGAATAAATTCATTAGGAGTGCGAAATTCGAGGGGACCTAAAGTGTACCAGAGCCATAAATGAGTCCTTGGAGTCACTGAGTATAAGGAATTCACAGCATAAATAATATATTCATAGATATGTACATCAGTGGCGGCTGGTGTATATGTGCTGAGGAGCTGCAGCACACAGTAAAATCACAAGAAAATAAAATTGAACTTTAAATATTTATTTCATGAACTTCTGCAAAAAAAATCTTCTTGAAAATAACCAGAGAAATCTGAAAATAACAGAAACATGATGCGCTCTTAATATTTCGCGCAATAGCCCACACTGCACGGCACGAGATTAGATTAGTTCGACGGTAAATTTGTGAAAAATGAATCAAGTATCCTATTTACTGGAAAATCCGTTTGTGCGTTTTTCTTTGGAGAACAAAATTGAAATTAAAGAACTTGGCCGGCCTACACCAACTCTGAAAATAACACAGGATGCGAAAAGCAAAAGTTCTACATATAAGCGCCAATTTCACGTCAAAACTTATGAAGAAAATAAGATGATTTGTGGATGTGAGAAAAAAAATGCACTGTTTTGTTTTCCATGCCTATTATTTGGTGGTGAAAATTCTTGGAGCAAATCAGGAGTAACGGATTTGGGACTTGAGCAACTTAGTGAAAAGGCATACTCAAAATAAAACACACCTATTTAACGTTTTAAACTTAGCAAATATAGGTAAAGTGAATATTGCTACTCAACTTGATAGTGCTTATCGCATTACAAAACACAACGAGTATGTTGAGAAAAATAGGTATATTTTAAGCAAAATAATCGATTGGATTAAGTTTTGTGGTGCATTCGAATTAGCTCTCCGTGGTCACGATGAAAAAGAGGACTTTTCAAATCCTGGCGTTTTCAAAGGTATCCAAAAGACCTTTGGGAAGTGTTGACTCAAGCAATAAGAGATCATTTTAGCAGTGGCAGTGCGTTCAAAGGACATTCAAAAACAATCCAAAACGAACTTTTAGAATGTATGTTAGAAGTTTGTCAAGAAGAGATAATTCGACAAATTAATATTTCCAAGTTTATCTCCATAATAGCAGACGATACCACTGACATATCTGGAAAAACGCAGACTTGCCTTGTGGTAAGATATGAATATAAAGGAAACATTTATGAAAGATTCTGGTCATTTGCCAATCCAGGAGGACAGGACGCAGAGTCTATTTTTCTGGTAATTATCGAAGCTCTTGATTTAATGTTTAAATCCACCGTAGAAAAGGTGATTTCCCAAAGTTACGATGGAGCAGCTGTGATGTCTGGAAAAACTAATGGTGTACAAGCGAAGGTCAGAAGTAAATATGAGAATGCCTACTATACTCATTGTTACGCACATCAACTTAATTTGATTATGTCTCAAAGTGCAGCAAGCAATAAATCAGCGAAAATATTTTTTGCGAATTTATCTGCTATTCCGACATTTTTTTCAAATTCACCCGCACGTTTGTCAGCATTAGATGAATCAGTTGCCCGCAGAATACCATCTGTTTGCACCACTCGATGGAATTATCAATCAAGGGCTGTCAATGTGGTTTTCCAAAATCGCAAAAAGATGCAATGTTTTGAAGAACTTCAAAATTCACCTTCCATGGAGACTGTGAGAAAATCCAGTGGCTGCCTGCGGCTTTTGGAGGACTTTGACTACAACTTTTGGTTAAATTTTTTCCATCGATTAATGCCACACATCGATATATTATTTAAGCGATGCAATAGAAGTTTGTGATATTCTATCCACCCAAGCAAAAGAGAGGTTCGAAAATACGGATTACGTCGATATTGCAGAATTATTAAATTGTATTAATTTTGAAGTTTTCGAAAAACATTTTCCGGAGTCCTAACTTACTTTGGCTGTCAAGCGTTACTCCTTCCTCAACAAGAATATGCTCAAAGCGGAACTGATGGTGTTATATGGAAGGCCAGATTTTCGAAATTTTTCCCATCTTCTATCACTTTTGAATTTTTTTTTAGATAATGACCTGGAGGATTCATTCAATGAAGTAATGACGTTGGTTTTAATCATTGTCATAACACCAATATCCACTACAGAAGCAGAGCGTTATTTTTCCACGTTGAAGCGTATCAAAACCTTTTCACGGAACACGATGACACAAGAAAGACTGAATGCTTTAAGAATGCTTTCGGTTGAAAAGGAGCTTATTCAGTCTAATGATAGTTTTAACGCAAAAGTTATTGAAAAATTTGTTGGTAAAAAAAATAGGCGTATGGAATTTGTTTTTAAAAAATAATATTTTGTTCGGTTCTCTTAGTTCACAATGTTATGGAATATTGTTTAGTTTTGTTGATGATATGTAAATAGTAAAAACTTGTATTTATAAAAAGTTTGAGTTGATCAGGTTCCTGTCTTTTTTTTTTCAATGAATAATGCTGTACAAGTGGGGGCTCTAGGGGGAATAACTATGAACGAATATTAGCAGCAAAATATAACCACTAATAATGATAATTTTAACAATGTGGACTAATTTTAATAAAATGGCGAATGCGCCTCATAAAAATTTCGCGCCTGCTGCGCACTTTTATGCTTTTGCTTTCTTCTCACTTTTATCATTTCTCCTCTTCCGCAGCACACATCCACATATTAGCACGAGCCGCCACTGATGTACATACTTTATTGCGAGATACCTACCTACTCAACAAAATCCGTAAATATTTTACTCGATATTTTATTATTGGTGGAAGCAACTCATCATGAAATTGAATTACCCCCTTATGTATCAAAATATAACCTATGATTAAATGGGTACGATTCTCTGACGTCAAGTTTGTAGTATGGGACGATGGTCCCCCAGTAGACACTGGGAGAACTATACTAATGCTCTACACTGTAAGAACAGTTGGTTTGAAAAGGTGGTAGTAATCGGAAACTCAATGAGGATTTCATAATGATAAAGAGACTTGAACCATTTATCATGTTGGTGAATATTAACGAACCGGTTTTTGTTTTCTTCTATTCTCTATTTTTTTGTTATAAAAAAAAATTCTCTCTTCACAGACATATTCTTTTACCCACATGTATGTATGAATAAATGGATATATGAGTACATGTTGCCTAGATACATAGGTATATAAGTCTTGCAAATTGATATTTCAGACATTCATAATTATTATATATCAATATCAATAGGTAGTTATTAAAAAATGGAAAAAATATTTGGAACATTTTTGAAGATATCTTTCCATCTTGTGAAAAAATTAGTGTCAAGTTGGTATAATATCATGTTTTACTCATGAAGGTCCTTTCTTTTATTTTGTTATACAGGGTGTTTTAAATTTTAACTGTAAGGTGAAAGAGGTATTTTTTGGGTGTTTTCTGTGCGAATTTTTAACTCGAATTCGAATGTGCGTAGATTTTGTCTTCAAGGCGACTTTTTTTGGCACAGACTATAAGAGGGTGATACTCATGACACTTGTTCAAATAAGGATGAGTGGAACCTTGTTTGAAATTTGAAAGCGCTTCCAATTCTCTTCACAACTTCAGAATATTTTTCAAAATTCGTACGATATTGGTTTTCGAGATTTCCATTGTTAAACTGGGCGGATAAAGTGATTACCTATTCTTTTTGGCTTTCTCTTTTCGAATTTCAACTCTTTTTTTTTGGAGCCGTCAGTTTAATTTTTTCAAGTAGGTACACATATGGGTAGTCTATTTTGACAATTTTTGTTACCTTGCATTTATCGCCCGAAAGACCTCTGTTAATTTCTAGTTGAAACATCCTGTATAATCTATAAGTTGAGAATCCGTTTTCGTTTATTTTATTCTTCTTATATTTGTATACTCGAATATAAATAACGTATAAATTATGTATATTTATTGTAAAAAAACTACAATATTTATGATTTGTATTCTTTATTAAGATCTATTTAGTGATATGAAAGCACCAAAAATAATGAATACAAAATATATCAATAAACAAACCTGATAAAATGTGGATTTTTTCTCTTGTCTCGAGTATAAGGGAAATCTCATTGTCTTCCAAGGCACTTTTTTCTGACATTTCATTAACCAAGCAGCTTTGTGGGAAAAATGGAAGGAATGGCATTGGGAAATGGGCGTTTCTTTTATTTTTTTTTTGGAAATGAACAAGAAATGAATTTATCTTTGAAATGAAGTTTGCATAGCCTCTAATATGAAATCTGCAAGGCACCTGCTTTGGAAAGCAAGTCGTCTCCATAATCATCTTTCAGCCCTATGATAAATGAAAAAAAACTATAGATTACTAGATCACCCTGCACCCTATAATATATAAAACAATTTGAACAAACTTCTACTCGGCTCAAGTAGTTATATCCAACCCCACATTTTGTTTACTGAATTGAGGTAGGTAATCGTTTCAGATTTTTCTAGGTAAACAAACATTACAAAAAACAAAGATATACATACTTTTTAGTAAAAAAGGCGATAAAATTGGGAAATATTCGTAATAATACGGAAGTAAACAGACTTTCTAATATAGGTGCATAAGTATACTTACTGATCAGAGTCTTTAGGAAAAGAAAACATAGATATTCCATGACCGGTTCTGGTCCAACAGCCTCGAAAAGCACAAGAATTGCCTCTCGCCATATCACACGATCTACTTTCACAGAAAAAAGCACACAAAATCAAAATGACGAAGAATATTCCAAATGATACTAAACAAACACCATCAGAGAACGGACTAAAAGAGTGGACCGTCAGATGTTTGACAGTGGTCCCACATTTCCCCTTCCTAAAGATTTTGGTGGGAGCCGTTTTGTCGCTCCTGGTCGCCTAGTCGCCTATTCTGTGATCTAACTGCCCAACCATATCATTGACTGCTTCCCCACCACACCACCTTTTCGTTAATCTTGGCCAGTCACTAAACTACTCACTACGAACATAAAGATGTCAAATAACTGAAATGAGGTCATGATCACAGCATTGACACCTTTCAAAAATGATTAAAAAAAAACACGGAAAAGACGTATCTCGAAAAAGAGTACTCATCCTTTGTATTTGCGGATGATTTCCGAAAAAACTATTGTTCAGAAATGTATGATGTATGTTGTTTTTGTAAAGCATATGATGTTATCTTCAGAATGGAAATATGATATAAAGGGTGTTCCATTTGAAAAGATTGTGTACAGGTCATGTTTGCAAAACTTGACCAACCTGTTACCGTTGAGCACTTCCATGCTTCTGGAAAAATACCATAGGTCAACGACGTATTGATGACATCAAGCATTATGTTTGCTATCATCTGGAAGGCAATCCTTAAAAATTTTTGTAGAAATTCTATTTTCTCCTCCACCAACGTTTTTCATTTTGCTCACATATTTTTTCAATTTTGACATCGAAATTTTTCTGAATTCCCAAGGATTTTGCTAATATATTCACGTTTGTCTGGATGTTAGAGACAATTCCATCAATAATCTGAACAAAGAATTTATTGAATTCATCAGCAATTTTGTTTCTACTCTGAAGAGCCTACCATCAAACAATATATCATTTGAAAGGCTTTTTTTTTTTCTCAGGCAAAGTCTTCAAGTTTTTTTAAATGGTATTCAGTATTTTTTCACCATAAAAAGATGGTTTAAGAAGGTCAAAATTACAGTTGCCAACTATCATGTTGATCCCATCAAAATCGCTTATTTCATCCAAGTATTGTTCAAAAAAGTCGATGAAACATCAATTTCCCGTGTTGGGTGGATGTTATAGGACTGTGACTGTATATAAATAGTTTGAAATATTTTCGCATATTTGAATCGACATCAACCATACATAATTATTAACATATTTGTTTGAAATCAGTCTATACTTACAGCAATTTCTGATTAGGGCCATCAAACCCCCGTCTCTCCTATTTGTCGTAAAACATTGCTTAACGCGGTAAACATCAACAAGAAGTTCACTGTCACAGATGTCTGACGTCACATGTCACATGAATCTCACATAAAAGCACCAACCGAGGTTAATTGCTATTTAAGAATATCATAATGTCGTCTTTGTTATTTAGAAAGCCCTGGCAGTTGAAATACACAATATCACTGTTTTTCGTTATCACAGTCCAATTGCTAATTGAAATATTCACGTGGTTGCAGTCCTCCTATGCGCTTATATGTTTCACATTTAACAATATCCAAAGTTGTGTGATCACGGTTCAGATTTAAGCCGTATTTTTCCTTTGAGACAATACAGTCTATACACCTAATGACGTCACTTTTACAATCCTTAATATCGTGGTCTTCACTACATTTAGCACACGCACTTTTTTCCTTACAGTCCTTTTATATGTCCATATTTACAGCAGTTATAACATCTAATCATCCCATAATCGTTAAAAACTCGACAACGATTCCAACCAATATCAATTTTCTCACGATTTATAAAGTAAGTATAAGTGTCCGCATCTACTTCTAAGATCAAATTGAATTTTCTATATTGTACATTTGTTTTACGGAATATTTTGATTTTTTGATTCTCATTGGAGTCCAGATCATTCTGTTTTTTAATCTTATCAAAGAATTCACAGTCGATATTTGAATACTCGTTCTCATTTATTCCATCGACCTTTAAGCGATGGTTCAAAGATTTTGGCTTTTCCACTTCATATTGTTCACCAAGTGTTTCCTGGATTTGCAGTTGTATATCATCAATCCCCTTTTCGGCACCACAAGTCAAGATTAATCCTCCTTTTTTGGTAGTTCGACCCATAGATACTCCAGCTCGCAACTCACTAGGATCAACTTTGGTCCTGAGATCTTCTTTGATTTTGTGAGCGTCTTTTTGGCCGTCTTTCTGTTTGACAACAAGAATTCTATTTTTGGTTTTTGTTACAGTAAAATACGAGTTGCTCGAAATATTATGTGGCTCTGGCTCAATACGTCCTTACTGCAATTCGATCTTAAAAAAATGAATCTCCTTTTTCAAGTTGATATTTTCATCCAGCAATAATTCCATTTTTTCACTCATAAGGATATTACTTCTTATATGAACTTGGTACTTTGCATTGATTTGCTCAATTTCACTTTCAACCTGCAAAGGCCATTGGGGAGAAAGTGGCTGTGGCACCCCGAGCGCGTAAGCATACTCTACAGCCACGGCCGGAGTTTGCAACAGCTCCATGAGTTCGGCCTCGGGATGTCAACCCAAGATGTCAGGAGGTTATACGAAAAATGCAATTAGCCAGTTTGCCTGGCCTGACGTGATTTTCTCCCGTATCCACACGTGTGGAAGCATTCTGTACGTGTTCTGTTCAATAAAGACTTTGTTTTTGTAGACCCGCAGTGTTTGTGTCCGCACCTAGTCACTACAGCGCGTTTCTAGTGCTTTCCCCCCTCGAGTCCTCCTCAAGGCTCAAGGAGGCTGTTATAGCCCCAAATCGGCATGTGTCTATCATATTTTGAAAGAAAGAAAGTGAATCTAATATTAGAATCTAGGTCCCAAATGCTGAAATATGCTTTTTCCTTCCGCGTTACCGCACGCATGCGCATATGTCAAGAGCTTTCAACGACGCCGACGATCTGTGTAGAAATCGATGTATCGTCTATATACTATGACGATACAACTTATTTGATCAGTGGCATAAAATTCGAATATAAACCGTGGTTCAAGGGCTAAAATAATGAACAACAAAAAGATCATTATTAATTTATGATTCCCACTGAAAAAGTAAGTTTTGCATTTCACTGTCAGCTGTTTGAATTAATAAAAAAAAGAGAGGGGGAGAAAGAGTAGAAGCAATGATTCAGTGGAACACAAAGTTGCAAAGTTGTAAAATCTTGCAAAATAATGTTTTTGTCAATATCTTACCCATCTGAGGTTTAAATCACAGATTATAAAGTGTAATTCTTTAACGTTCCCCCTCCTTCTAACTTCACCGTTTGACAATAGAACAAGATTTTGAAGGACTTTCAATCATTATTACACTTTGAAAGCTTGCAAGTCGCTGTCACGTACTAATTTTTCAATTTACGCCAGATTTTTTGTTCAAAATAGCGCCCAAAAGCCGTTTCAACATTCTTGGCTGTCACTACTGGTTAGGAGGGGACACTGTATGACGCGTACTTATTTAATTAATCATATTATTATAATATCACTTAATTCCACCGTCAATTTTTATAAAATGGTAATGTTTGATATTTTTCGATTTATTTCACGTATTGTTTGTATGTTTTTATGAAAATAAACGGTGTTACGATAAATGTTACTAATTGATATACCACCCAACTGATCACCCTGTAAAATATCCCCAAATTTAGATATCGGGATAGATTTTCTCGTGGATTTTGTGCGATAAGCGTAACATATCACTTTATGGCAACTGAAAATAACAAATTTTCTATAAAAAGGTCTCCATATTTGCATTGGGAACATGCTTCTTGATGAAAAAGGTAAGGATTATTCCAGATTTTCAATCGGTATTTTCAAAAAAGCTGTTAAATTGGGTGTTATTTTATGCATCTGGGCAAATGGAATGTTGCTCCGCGTAGGAATATCAGAGTATTTAGTATGCCGGTATGGCGAATTGACAATTTGGCGAAAGAGATTTATTTGACATAATCGCTTCATTACAAATAAAAATAGCTCTTTTTGCTTTCAAAATATAGTTTTCTATAGAATGAAAGAATGATTGGAGTTATTACCCATTTTTAATAGGTAGCTTTAAAAACATGTATTAACTTTGGTGTTATTTATTCATTCGAGCAAACGTCACTCGGTTTCGCGTAGGTGCCGTTTCACCTCGCGATTTACCGAATTGACATTTTGACGAAAGAGATATGAGACGGTAATTGACTACTGATCCAACGTTGCCAATGTATCACATCTTTGGTCTTTGACATTTTAATTCTCCTGACATCTGACACTTCTGACTGCTCGTTTTCTCAATTTTCGTTTGACGCTGTCTCATGGATTTAAACAAGTTCAACAACATGTCTAAAATATCGTTTAAAAAGTTACGCCTCCTGCCCATATGGCTGCTCCTGCCCGAGTAAACAGGTACGCTCCTGCCCAGCGTAGCCGGTGGATGTTCTCTTAAATATCGTTCAAAAAGTTACGCTGTCCATATGGCTGTTTCTGCCCGAGTAGAAAGGTACGCTCCTGCCCAGCGTAGCCGGTGGATGTTTTCTTGAATATCGTTTAAAAAGTAACGCTCCTGCCCATATGGCTGCTCCTGCCCAAGTGAAAAGGTACGCTCCTGCCCAGCGTAGCCGGTAGATGTTCTCTTAAATATCGTTTGAAAAGTAACGCTCCTGCCTATATGGCTGCTCCTGCCCGAGTAAAAAGGTACGCTTCCTTCTAGCGTAGCCAGTGGATGTTCTCTTGAATATCGTTTAAACAGTAACGCTCCTGCCCATATGGCTGCTCCTGCCCGAGTAAAAAGGTACGCTCCTGCCCAGTGTAGCCGGTGGATGTTCTCTTAAATATCGTTTAAAAGGTAACGCTCCTGCCCAACTTATCTTGAGCGAAGATCTTGTGCTTAAATCGATGCGGTAAAGTATATCACGTAGTATACGAACTAAATTCACAAAAATCATGCAGCAGTTCGTTGGTTAACAACAGGTTAACATTTCAGCATTATATTAATCTTAGAAGCAAATAAAGTGGGAACCTTTTCCAATACATATATCCCATTATTATATTACACTTTATGAAATCATACATATAATGAATAACCCAAATATTAAACAGTATCTAAATGTAGCAGTATCGCGAGTCAGCTGTTAGTTGATAATAACACATGTGGCAACGTTGGAACGGAGGTTGAATAACGTCTCGTGCTCGTGAAAGAGATTTATTTCGAATTAAATTCACTTTGGTTAGTTTGAGTCAGTTTGGGTCAGTTTGAGTTGATAAAAAAATTGATGTTGCGTGAGCGACATCATTTAGTATATTGTAAATGTTAGGTTAGGTTAGTCCTGTTTAATTTTGATTAGTTTTGGTTAGTTTTTGTTTGATAAAAAAAACTTTTCCTTACAACTGTTACTGTTTCACTTCACCCAGCACCCTTATTCGCTCACAGATCCCGCACATTTGAAATATTTTAATTCTGAAAAAAACTCTCAAAACTTCTCATATCCTCACTTTGTTCTATACAAAAATATGATTTAATAGCAAATATGAAGAAATCTAACTAGAAAATTTGTTATTTTCAGTTGCCATAAAGTGATATAAACCCCTACGTCCATCTACTATATTTTTTATTTTATTTTCTAAATCGATTGACCAAATCCACTAATCCCAGTGATACCTACTCAGTATCCAAAATTTTTTTAAAAATAATCCTTTAGTAAAGCTTTTTTATCTGCAGTATACAGGGTGTTGCAAATTAGATGGGATAGCATTGCTATCTTGATAACTATAAAAAAAACGTCTGATCTTAAAATTAGTGCATTTTGTAGATTGGAAAAAGTAGCTTTGAGGATGTGACATCAATCCTAACATATCTTTTCAAATAAGTCAAGAAAAAAATAAAAAAGATTTTACAAAATTCCGGTTTTTTCGGTTATTTCCGGAATGGTTTTAAATTTTTGAATTTTCAAAACGGAATATTGATGAGCACAAACATGCGCAACTTTGTCTCAATCTGAACAACTCTCTATCTCTTATAGTTATCAAATGCTATTCCATCGAATTTGTAACACTCCGTATAACATAATTTACAATTATTAACATATCATGTATTTAAATTTGCCAGAGAGGGTAGGTGGTAGGTAATAGAGGTGCATAAAAAAACTAAAAATAAACTTAAGCCAGTAATGTAAATGTAAGGGAAGTTTCTTTGTCCAAATAATGTTAAGAAGGGAGTTTTCGTGGCGTAGGGACAGAAAGGGAAATGAGAAAAGCTGGCACCAGGCGTGTGCCCAGTTGGTAGAGCGTTGTCCTTGCGTGACGAAGGTCGTGGGTTCAAATCCCGCCTGGTTCCTTCCATGTGCAGCTTTCATCAAGGGCAAGCCCTTATCATCACCGAAACTATTCAGGTATATTTGTACCTTTTATTATTAGGTTTCAATATATATGCTTATACTACTGCAGTATGTCCGCGGATGCGGTTAACAAGATGTGAAATGGACCAAAAATTGTAAGATACGAAAAAAAAGCTATTTCTGATAAAAAAAAAAAAGTTTGCTTGCTTAAAAATTGGAGCTACGATGAGAAAATTGATTTTTATTATACAGGGCGTCTCGAAAATGTAGAAACATAAAATTAAATAAATGATAAACGAGGGGCAAACCGCAGAAGAAAATGTGTACACTTATTCCCAAAATTGCTACTAATTCCTCTAATAACATATTATAATTCCATATTAACTCATCTAATTCCCCTAACATATTATAATTCCATATCAACCTTATTGAGCGTGTAGTAATTCTGAGTAATTCCCCTAATTTTGCTAATTCCCTACAAAATGGCTCGCAAAATGGTCAAATTCATGAATCAAGCAATGTACAAAATCAAAAAAGCTTGTCAAAAGGTGTAAAAAATAAATAATTTATTCTCACATACAACATATGTACAACAACAAAAATTTTACTGATACAAAGAAACAAAAATTATTGTCTTTCACACTCATCTTATTTGCTCTTGATACTAAGTTGGTCTGCTCTTTTTAAAGAAAATGGGCCGACGCCAACTATGTTAATGGGACCATAGGAAATGAAATCTCTATCTTCTTTCCGTAGCTAAATGAATGCAAGGAGCCGAGGGGTGAACCGCAGAAAAAAATGAGTACACTTATTTTCAAAACTGTTACATAATATTATAATTCCATTATATTTTCAAAGAATTTCTAGTAATTAAGAGTAATTTCCCTAAATTTGCCAATTCCTGACTAATTCACCGCTAGTTCATCAAATTTATTACGTGAAACCTTGGAGGTCACAAAATGGCTTGCAAAATGGTCAAACATGACTCAAGCAAATATGCTCTGTAGTTTTGTAGCGCTTTCATGATTTACCAGATTTTTTTGGGTATTTCGCCACAGCCTGTCAGAAAACAATCAAGCAAGTGTTAATATACAGGGTATTACAAATTCCAGTGTATGCATGGAGATCTCGTGGACCGCAATAGATACAAGGTCGGTTAAATTTAGGCAAAGTTGCGTATCTTGATGCATAACAAAATTCCGTTTTGAAAGCCAAGAAATTCCGACTACGTCCGAAATTCGTCCGAAATTTTCCGAAAAAAGACGAAATTTTTCAAAATCGTTTTAATTTTTTGCTGTCCAGATGTGAAGAGATATTTTGAAATGAATGGAAATTTTTCATTGCCACTTGTTGCCCTTTACAAGATAGTGTTATAAAATTGAAGAACCGACGTTTCGTCTATGAGCAGTCATCATTTAAATACGGTCTTGAATTTTTTATTATGGATTTTCAGAGCCTCTTTTGTTCCTGAACCAACGATGTATCGCAATTATTCGAAAACTTTATATTAATGAATTTTTCCATAAGAACTCATGTGTTAGAGAGAGACAAAAATTTATTTTTAATAGGATCAAAAACAAACACCTTTTTTTAATAAGTGCGATACATCGTTAGTTAAGGAACATAAGAGGCTCTTGAAATCCGTGATAAAAAATCAAGGACCGTATTAAAAAAAAACGGAATGGATGATGGCCGCTCATAGACGAAACGTCCGTTATTAAATTCAATAACACTTTCTTGTGGAGGGCAAAAATGGCGATGAAAAAGTTCCATTAATTTTAAAATACCTCTTCAGATGTGGTCAGAAAAAAATGAAGACGATTTTGGAAAATTAATTTTTTTTTCGGATAGTTTCGGACGTAGTCGGAATTTCTTGGCTTTCAAAACGGCATTTTGTTAATCATCAAAATAGGCAAATTTGCCTCAATTTAACCAACCTTGACGGTTAACGGGATCCCCATGCATACACTCGAATTTGTAACATCCTGTAATACCTGATCTTCTACAGGGTGGACCAGAAGTAATGGAACATACTTTAACAGTAGATTTCACACAGCAAAATATTGTGATGACCTCAACTTGTCTATTCCGAAAGTTGGTATTAAGAGAGGGAGCCAAAGTTGAATTTGAATTTTTGATTTTTCAAATAACTTTTGAAATAATCAAGTTATTTTGATGAAATTTCGTATAAAGGGGTTGTTTGACATGCAAAATTCATATCTGTCACTTTCCACTCATTCAAATAGTTATAACTTTTTTGTACGCACCCAAAGATTTTTTGTTCATTAAAAAATTGATTTTTCCGTCATTTTTACGTAAAAAAGGTATACTTCGTTGAAGTCGATAGGAGTGACCTTTCTCAAGATATTTGCACTTGAAGGTAATATAATCTATGCAATGTTGTTTCGAATGGAAAATATCAAAAATTAACATAGGGGGCATCGAAAACGCCGTTGTCATGGTAATTTTGACAAATATCTCAATGTTTGATGTTTTTTATAAAAAACAAATACAAAATTCAAAAAAAAACAAAGAAAATTGATTTTTCTCTGTTCGTTTTTCGCGTATTATCATTTGAATAAAACTAGTTTTGAAACTCTGCGTCTCATAAGCACTTTATATCCCAGCTACTTTGTACACTTAGACGTTCATGCTTCCATTATTAAAACAAAATGAGCAATATTGAACCGGCTTATGTTATCATCTGATTAGTTCCAATATAACTATTCTTTATATCTAGAACAAAAAAAAATACGAAATACAAACAAAGAGTGAGGTTAAGACGAGCAAGAGTATCCATGTAGTTTTGGCCGGCCATGAATGCCTACAAACTCCTCTATTTTTCATGTAATTCCCCATAAATTCTGCAATTTCCTTACTAAAAGTTTCAAATTTTCTTCAGTAAGCTCGCCGGTTTCAGGGTTATCACGACCGGGGCTGCATCCAGATGGGATTAGGATATTTTGATTATTTTGGGAAAGGTGATAAAGCTTAGAGTGCTTGATTCTCTACCTCGAAAGCTAAAATGGAACCAAACACTTGACCAGCTCAGTGAAGACGGGTTGGGTTCTTCACAAGATCAGTCTTCTTAGGGTAGATGATGGGAAAGAAAATCTCAAGTGCACAGTTAACAATCTATTCAACCAAATAAAAAATAATAAATAAAAAATAAAAATCTAGTTTACCCTGAAGGATGGATAAAGGTGAGTTCACTCTTCTAGACGGAGTTCAATTTTGGCAAAGATAATGAGTGTAAAATTATGATAAACATCAATCAAATTATTCACAATGAATGTTGATTATCACTGCAGTACAAAATGCAATTTATGATCAACGGCTATGATATACAATAGGGAAAATATAGGTTAAAATTGAATATCTAAATCAGGGATAGCCAACCATGATATGCGCACTAAATCTAAACAATTCGCATCAACGCACATCTGATTCTCTACAGTATGGTTTCAAAATAATTCAAATCAGAAGAATATATGGATATTTAAGACCAAAAATAATATAATAAATGAAAATGATAATATACAACAATGAAAGTTTACTCGTCATACTGATCTGTTCATAAGCCGAATAGTTTCTGGGCATGGCGGTTGCGGAATGTTGAAATTCAAACGTTGAAATGTGTTCAAACTAATCTTCTACAAGCAACCCCACGCAATTAAATCCGGATAAATCCGTCAAATCTCGATAACCCTAGTAGGTACGGAATTATGGAATATTGATTCATGAACGGTAGATCAGAAATACGAAACTGAATGATTGAAACAAATAAGTGAGTGATTAACGAATTTCGTAATTGAAAAAAATATATATAATTATGTTAGATTATTGCGACTTCCAGAAAGTCAATGTAAGAACGTTGTGAATAATAATTGTAGACATCGAGTAGGCGAGAGTGGACATGTTTTAGGTGGCACTTACTGCAAAATGACGGTGGGGACGGTGTTCGAGGTTGAGGTCTAGGCATGTCTCCTCTACATGCTTCCACGTCTTGGATTTAGGTTGAGGAAAAGACGTTTTGGATCCTCGAGATGTTGCGAGGTCCATGATTGCCAGAAACTTCACATGGGCATGTGACAGAGCATGGTGGGATTGTCACCGCCTAGCCCATCAGGTTATTGTTTAACAAATATTCTGCCATAAAAAGCCCTAGGAAAATCAAATGAGCTTCGGAACACAAATAGGAAAAAAGTGCTTACGTCGGTTGTTTAAACGGCCAAATAAATTTGAAGTAACTGGAATGCGGTGGTACAGCTACCTCCGTCAATGACTATGGCTTGAAAGTAGTGTGCTCGAATCCAAAAAGGTCTGTGGAAATTAATCGTGCATCATCCGGCCAATCGATACAAATTCAGGAGATATTTCCGCGAAATATGAAGACCAATATGAAGATGAATCAAACTTACATGATATTTCGTAGGTGACAACTTGGAAACAGAACAGATAATTCACTTCCACAGCACATAGAAAAATCGCTCTGTTCAGGCCGGGACGGTTACAGATGAGAACTACCAAAAAAAAGACTTCCGTAGAAAAACTTGCCCAGAACTATCGAGAACCACCATCAGAGGCGGGAAGTTTGAATTGACCAAAAGAACCTTTTGTGGTCACGCAAACGGAACGATATAACCACAGAAACAGGGTATAGTCGTCGAGTAGGGATATATCTATTCATTCCGGAGGTGCTTGTTTTCTTAAATCAGTGTTTATGATGAATAAACTAGAATAAAACAACTGTCTGCTAGTACTTTATTTCCGGGATTCTACTTCTAGAATCTTGGCAACACTGCAACACTGCTACGGTATCTTGAAGCGTCGTTCCCGATTGCCAATTATCATGATACTACGACAAACAGATAAGCTCACGCGCATCTTGTCGGGTGACCTTTGTGAGGTTATGTTGTCAAGCTTCTGTCAGTTTGCAATGTAAATATTGTTGTTCTGATATTTGTGTGATATAATATCTTATTATTTCTTGAATTTCGCATATTTTGATGATGGTGTGTACTGTGCCGTGATGTTTTGCAGAAGCAGCAATTAGAAAAATAAAGAAAACCGTCCGTGTAAATACCGTTTCTTTCGGTTTCCAACATCCAAAAATATTCGCAAGATATGGATAGAGAAGTGTTATCAAAAGGACAAAGACTGCATTATTTATAGAAAATTATTTTTCCGAAATAATTATAGGTACTCTTATAAAAAAAGCTTGTGAGCACTATGTGCGCATCGCATATACGGTAGGTATATCTGAAAAGAAACCCGCTAACCTTGAACAGCAAGATCAAATTAGAATAAAAAAAACACATACAACCACAAAAACCACATGGAACCACATAGAATAACAAAAACATCTCTCATAACCACAAAAACCACATCGAATCATGTAGAAAGACAAAGAAACCACGAGGAACCACATAGAACCAGAAAAACCGCAATGGAACCAGAAAAACCACATGGAACCACAAAAAAAACATACAGAACCACATAGAAACACAAAGAACCAGAAAATCTACATGGAACCACATAGAATAACAAAAAATCTCTCAAAACCACAAAGAACCACATAGAACCAGAAAAACCGCATGTAACCACAAAAACCACATATAGAAAAAACACATATACAGGGTGTTTCCTAAAGATTGGTAAAAAATTCGTTGTGTGATTCCTGGGGTATTTTCATGAAAAAAAGTTCCTATAAACATTTGCCGAAAAATGCTTCCTAAGGGAGCTACGCCCCTTTAAATGGGGTACCCCGAAGACTGTTTTTCCTCAATATTTCCGAAACCTTACATACAAAAATCATGAAATTTGGTACATCATACAAACTTTTAATGCTGAATGAGAATTTGAGCTCAGAATTTCAAAATTTTAATCAGGGGCGTACCATACTGGCGGGGTTAAAGGTTAAACCCTTTAATAATTAAACAATAAGAAAATTCGGTGCCTACGATTTGAGAGAATTAACGCAAATCATTAGACCAGTTGCATTTTCATGGATCATTCTTTAAGTGGTAAGTTAAACTTTTCGACAATTTACGGTTTACGGAATTTAACAGTTGAATAACCTATCTCAACCAAAATTTTACTGTCCCTTTTTGAACGTAACAGGGTAAGGACTACTTAAATAAATTGTATTCAACATTCAACGTTGAAAGCCAAAAAAATGACTGTTTGCTCTTGTTTAATATAATGTTTTTACATCCTTGAGACGCCGCGCCAGACTTTTTTTTATCAGGAATTACTTTTTGTCGTATCTTTCAATTGTCCATTCCACCTCTTGTTAACCGCATCCGCGGACATACTGTATATGATGATATTGAAACAAAAATTTGAATAAAATAATAATAAATGGGCTGTTCTAATTTTGTTTGTAATAGGAGTATTCTATTACTATATTAGTTCATTTGGGCACTTTCTTTGACTATATACCCCAGTCAAAGGGCACTTCTAGAATCGAGCATCGTGGAAAATTCATCATTACTAAAGAAAAAGCAATATAACAGCAGCAACATTCCGGACTGCCAAACAACAAAACAAATACCTGAGTTCTCATAAAACACCTGTTCTTAGCGTATTTATAATAATTATTTTCTAGATTCCTAATAACGATGGGTTTTGATATTGTAACTTATTGAAACATAAATACCCTACCTCACAGATTCCCACATAAAATTTGACCCAAACTAACCCAAACAAGAAATTTGATCTATGATTTATAACTAAATAGGTAAAATATCGACAAACATATTATTTTACAAGATAAAATAGGACTTTATACTTTATAACTTTGTGTTCCACTGAATTATTGCTCCTGTTTTATCCCCACCTCTCTCTATTTTATCAAAGCAAACACCTGACAGTGAAATGTAAAATTTACTTTTTCAGTAGAAGTCATAAATGATTTTTTTTTGTGCATTATATTAGCCCTCAAAATCACGGATTATATTCGATTTCTATCCAACGGATCAAATAAGTTGTATCGTCATAGTATATAGACGAAACGTCGATTTCTACACAGACAGCCGTTGAAAACTCTTGACTTATGCATGCGTGCGGTAACGCGGAAGGAAAAAGGACATTTCAGCATTTGGGACCTAGATTCTAGTGAATCTTATCATCTCGTCTACACAATTTTATACATGGAGAAATTGAAACTTCATTTGTTTAACATGATCTACTTTCAAGTGAAGAAATGATAACTGATGTGAGTTCATTTTAAAAAAATGAAATGAAAAGTGTTCTATCACACAAATTCCAAGCACTGTTTATTCAAACATTGATTTAATTTGAGTGACTACCAGTTTCGGGGTCTTCAATTTACACCCCATCCTCAGGTCATCGAAACTATGATATCATTAAAAAGTAACAAATGAGAATAGAACCTCAAACAAAAGGGGTGATCCATTCCTTGTATAAGACTGAGTCTTTTCGAAATCTGAAGAAGGAGCATATTTTGTCTTTGCAATGTTATATCTAGGAGTCTTGAGCAAAACACATACCATGAATAACCTGAAAATGATAACCTTTAACCGTAATCCAATCTAGATTCTGGATAAAATTGACATGTTTTATCTAAATAAACAATAATATTGTTTATAGAATATTTATAAATAGAAAGATACAACCTCAAAATGCCCAAATCCACTATTTTTGACAAGCCAGATAGTTGGATGTGATTATTTAATCAGTAATCAAATAAAGAATACCTACCGGCGTTAACAGTGTACTTTTTTGAATAAACAGGAATTGAATAAGCAAGTTATCGACGATAACTCAAAACCCCCATTGAAAACCGCATTGGAAATAGTTTGTTTGGAACATGGATGTAGAAAGGGGTGGAGACGACATCACGTGACTGGAATGGGATCACTTTCGCCATCTAACTGAGATCGTTTTGTCAAAGTGTCAGTTTACATTTGTAAAACGGTTTTTCTCAGTTTTAGCTGTGTTGTGAGGATTATTTTGTGATTTTTGTGTGTTACATTTCTGAATTATTGTTTCATGTGCCCTGAGAAGTTGTGCGAGTAAAGACGGTATCGATATAGAAAAATCGACTGAAATCACATTTCATGGGCTGGTATAGCAACGGGATGGCGAACCAATAATAGCACGCGATCACCCATCACAAAGTTAACTATGAAGAAGTATTATCTTTGTTTGAAACAAAATGTTACAGCCATCGAGATAGAATCATAAGAGTCGCTAAGGAACATTCAAACAGTGATAGAAAAATGGGATCGGTAGGTGGAGCTTAGAGTAGCTGCAATATGGCGACGTAGATAGGGCCGAACTGGCCGACAGATAAAAAAAAACTTCCGAATTGTTACTATAGGTTTAAACTTCATTCGAATTTATTTGCGGTAACATTATATTTTTGATTTATTAATCATAATTGTTTCAATTTACCAATAACTATTTCTCATATTATGTGTGAAGTATTATGAAACAATCCGGAAAAGTATTTTCCAATCGTGAAACTTAATTTAATAGGTCTGTTCGTAGAGCAATCACAGATCGATCAGCGCTTTATCGATTGGTCAAAATATTCAGAAATACATATTTTGCAAACTGCAAATGCTGAATGCTGATTGGCTCTGACTGGTTTGTGATTGTTCTACGAACAGACCCAATATTATGTACAAAACGAAACAGTACTGGAGTAGATACTTAACAAAACAATAGGAAGTCCTACATGAAACTAGAACGAAGCTTAAAACAACAGATGTATAACAATTATTAGTTATGCCGAGAGTTATGCTATAATAATACAAATCATGCAGGTCAATATTCACTTGGACATAAATAAAGAGGAATAAGAAAGATGATAATAATTATTCGAACATGTTCTATTATATTTCGAAAGATTAGAAAAGTTCTGGAATATTTTTATGTATTTAAGAAATTAACAAGTAAGTATTTGGAATCTGTAGAAACAAGATATTTAATTAAATGGTTGCTGGATTTTGAGTTTTAGGGTCGATAAAAACTCCCGAATTGATTGAAAACTTGTGCCTACGTTTTGACCAAAAGGGTTGTTTTTATAAAGCCTAGATGAAGGTGTTATGTACACCAAAACGTTAACACAAGCTTTCAATCAATTCTGGAGCTTTCATTGACCCGAAAACCCACAATCCAGAAACCTTAAAATGATAAGATTGGGTCTAAACATGCGATAAAAAAAATATTTAGTTTTGAAAATCATACTTTCTACCCAAGTAGTAGGATGCAACGTGACTGAAAAAAATGATGATGATTGAGATTTTTTTATCGTCCTTTGGATAGTATAGTTTTATTACTTTTATGTCTTATACCATTACTAGATTTAGCAAAAAAAAAAAAAATCACGCGTATATCTAGGTAAGCTTTGCATCAATGCTTTTCATTAGTGAATCCCTATGATTGTCGAACACAAATGGATCATAGCCATGGATAAGTAAATTGGAAAAACATTGGAATTTACAATATAATGTGATTAAACATTTACAAATCTCAACCATATAAATATTTCAGTGGAATCGACACAAATTTCATATTCCGGTCCTGTATTATGCTATACCAACCTATGAAATGTGATTTCAGTCGATTTTTTCCTATCGATAGCGTCTCTACTCGCACAACTTCTCAGGGCACATGAAACAATAATTGAGAAATGTAACAACATACAAAAATCACAAAATAATAATCACAACACAGCTTAACCTGAGAAAAACCGTTCTACATATGTAAACTGATACTTTGACAAAACGATCTCAGTAAGATGGCGAAAGTGATCCCATTTTAGTCACATGATGTCGTCTCCACCCCTTTCTACCTTCATGATTACAGCTTATTGAAGAACGAACGCGCCAGATCAAACGAGCTCAAAAATCTCTTTATCTAGCTGTATTTTTTATTATGCTGTCGCGTGGTGCGAAACCGCAGCAAGAAGCGCGCTCGTTTGTTATAGTGATAAAAACTATCGATATTCAAGCGTCTCGCTGCAGCGGCACGGATAATCGCTTCAAGGCAGCGGGCCTGCGCATTGCGCGTATTGTACTTATCGATATTATTTTTCTTCGTGAAACGAGTTATCAGGTTATTTACGCACAATACTCGAATTTGGCAATGCACGAAAAAAATGCTCAAAACTGGTTTTGGCTAAAAAATATTTCCCAAACCCGAAATTGTACTTCTAAACGGGTATTGAGCATGACAAAATAGTCAGAACTAGTACTGTGAACTTTGAATTGGACCGAAATAGTTTTGTACATTTCTGAGTTACAAATACTAATGGATCGAACCCTTCATTTGACTTCTCCCTCAAACTAGGTAACTCAGAACCACATTTTTGGACAAGTAAAACGCTACAGAAAGCTTGCTGCTTGACTGACATTATTATGTTCACACAGTTTTGCAAATTCAGTAACATAAAAGTGAAATGTATCATATAGAGAGATGATTACGCTAAGGCGACATCAAATTTTTTGCCAAACCCAAACTTACCCAAACTGAACCAATCTAACCAAAACTCACCCAAACAACTCAAAATCTGAACGTGAACAGGAAAATTAAAAATGACCTTACCTTTAATTCATTGGAAAAAAAAACGCGAAACAGCTGCTCTGCCTTGAATCGATATTTGGACCGCTGCACACAGACGCTTTTTATTTTTTGGTGTTACCTTATTTGATTCTACTCAAAGTTTGTTCACGAGATAAAAGGAGTTTCAAGTTTTCCTTTAATCATAAATTTACGTGTTTTGAG
Source organism: Orchestes rusci (assembly GCA_958502075.1). Lineage (NCBI taxonomy): Eukaryota > Metazoa > Arthropoda > Insecta > Coleoptera > Curculionidae > Orchestes > Orchestes rusci. Next base: position 58,446,641 of record OY293305.1, on the reverse strand, counting down.
TGTTATTTATTATGGCTGGTTCAGCGAAAAGACAAAAAGTGCAAGAGTAAGTGTGCCAGAGAATTTCAAACTTGGTGGACTGAAAAGTATGGCATGATTAGTAAAGGAGACAAAGCGGTATGAGTTTTATGTTCTGGAACAGTGGTGTGTCGAACATCGTCAGTGAAACGACATTTTGAGACTAATCACAAATTGGTCAATCGAAAAATCCAACCTGAGCAAAGGGAATTGATTGCAAGTGCGATGAAAGACAAAAATAAACAGTCGACATCTATGAGTAAGTATGTTGGCAAAAATTGTCAAACGAGTGCGGCAAGTTACTCGGCTGCAGATGTCATTGCTCGGCATGGTAAACCATTTCAGGAGGGTGAATTTCTGAAGAAAGCCTGGTTAGCATGCGCTCCCACACTTTTTGATGACTTCGAGAATAAAGAAAAGATAATCCAGCGCATCAAAGATACTCCTCTAACCAGAAACAACATAAAGGAACGAATCTTAAAACTAGCCGGAAATGTGACAGATCAACAAAAAATTGACATAAGCTCCGCTCCTTTCATATCGCTATGTCTTGACGAAAGTACTGACGTCACTAAATCTGCGCGTTTAGATATTTTTGCTCGATATTGCGTGGGAAACGTCATCAAGAAAGAATTAATTGCGATAACATCGTTGCTAACAACTACAAAGGTATATTTGTACGGCTGTCAAAAAATCTAATGCTAAAAAATAAATTGATCTGAAAAAAATTGTTTTTAGTAACAACTGATGGTGCCCCAAGTATTGTGGGCAAAAAAAATGGTTTCATGGGTTTATTTCAGACAAAAGTAGGACATTCGATTCTTGAATTCCACTGCATCATTCACCAACATGCCTTGTTCGCCAAGAGTGGCTTAACATCTCTTGATGATGTTATCGCGATAGTCACAAAAATAGTCAACCTAATTTCATCGCAGGCGTTAAATAAACGAAAGTTTGATGCTTTGTTGGATGAAGTCAACTCGGTGTTTAATGGTTTACTTATGTATAACAATGTTCGCTGGTTAAGCCGCGGGAACGTACTTCAAAGATTTGTCGATTGCTTGGAAAAAATCATACTGTTTCTGCAAAATGAGGGGAAAATTGACCATTACTCACAGTTGCTGGATGTTATGTGGCTTTCAAAATTGATCTTTCTTACAGACATTTGCTAACATTTCAATGAATTGAACGTGCAGCTTCAAGGCAAAGATAAATCAATCATCGTTATGATAGATCTCATCCGGGATTTTGAGATGCTAAGCTCCATGTTTTCAGGAACGATATCAACACCAGAAATTACAAGTATTTCCCAAACTTAAAAAAATATATCAACGCACATGAGACACCAGACCAAAAAAAAGTATCAGAAGAATTTATTTCTGTGATTGATTCTACAACCAAGGAATTTTCAACGAGATTTTCTCAGTTCAAAAAATTATTTGAAACAGTCAAGTTTATTATGTACCCTGATGTCACTACATTCGACAAACTGAATCAATCTGCACCAGTTCAATTGGTTGGCAATTGAAGAATTTGAAATGCAGCTAATCAGTGCCGTATCTAGGGCGTGGCGAAGGTGGCATTTGCCACGGGCGTAACAGCTGAGGGGGCACATCAGAGCACGATCATCCATTTTAACGCCCAAAGTTTTCATTTTCAATATATCGATGATGCTTCATTGCTTTCTCCACTTCATGTTTTATTTGCCCCGAATCGACAGGCTGAAGACAATTTGTCAAATGTCATATGTTTGATATTGATATCCGGAGAAGAACTCGAGTTTCCTAGTTTTGAGAGAAAAACATGAATATACTAGTACTAGTCGAATTTTTTATCGGTGACGATATTGTTATACCCAAATATTAATAATTATTCCAAATCACACTTTTAATGTTCCTTCTTTTATTGATTTATGTTTGCTCTTATTTTTACTGTTACTGCAATAAGACTTGAGACCTGCCAAAGAAATATCTATTTACGTTTAGTTTTTACGAAGAATTATTTTGGTATTTTTGGTTTGTTCAATTCAATAAATACTCTATTTTTACTGAATAATTCATAGGCATAAAGAAACCTTCTTTTCTCTTTGTCGGAAGATTCTGTTGTTTTTTTATATTTTATACACAATACCTAAACATTATGGGCAAGAGCGCATAGGAGTCATAGATGACATTCCAGAACAAATCTCGTTTTTTTGTTTGAAAATTTGAAACCACTTATAATGTATTGATTGATTTGGGCGGAATTTAATAAAATGGCGAATGCGTCTCAAAAAAATATTTGCCTGCGGCGCTTTTTTATGCACCTTTTTATTTTATAGGGGCGCACATTGACTACTGCCACAGGCGCAAACTAGTCTAGTTACGGCCCTGCAGCTAATTGATTTCCAGTCTAGTTCAATATGGATTCAAAAATTTATTGAAGCAAGAATGGAGTTGGAGATAATTGAAACCGAAAGATTAAAAAGCAATAAGAGTCAAAATGCCAACAATAAAATTTTAGAAACATGGGATGCATTACCAGACACATTTAACTGTTTGAAGAAGCTGGCTTGTGCTATTTTGTGCTATTTTGATATATTTTCATTGGCCTATGCCTGCGAATCATTATTCTCAGAGATGAATTACATTAAAGACTCGCTCAGAAACCGCTTGACAGATGACTCCAGTTCGGCATGCATTCCGCTACACATAACAAAATGATATACCTAGCATGTGCTCAGCATCTTCTCCTTGGTTTAAGGATATTGAACATATGTTCTGAGCATGTGCTAAGAATAATACCTGGGGAGGTGCTGAGCCTTATCATTTGGCCGCGAGTAGCATGTGCTATGGAACTTTGATCAGGAATGTTCCAGGAATATTCCAAAATATACCAAGAATATCCTCTTTTATATATCTCAGCATATTCTGTGAACATTCCTAGAAATAAAATCAGCTCATATACTATTTGGAGTATTTTATTTTCGCCAAGTAACAACAACCTATAAACAAATGAAATTCAAGTCACGAATTTGTCTACTGAAAATAAAAAGACATTCTAAATCTATAAATACAGATCCAGATCTATTGTGGGAACATAATACCAATAAGTATTACCATGATTAAATATCAACTCTGATTATTCCATTCCTAGTTAGAAAAAATATGATCATGCACAATTTTAAAGATCAAAAATGCAGAAATAGGTAAAGAGAAACGTGTCAAAGCTTGCCAAAAATGTAACCGTTTGAATTTTTACATAATTTCATTGTCAACATCAATAAGCTCAATAAGTACAAGATCGCTAGAAAAACTGATACTTACAATCAATATTATCACTAGACACAGCTATGAGAAATTGGGGAATCAGGTAGAAAATTGACTCTTCAAACTTGTCATCCAAAGAAAGCAGTCCTGCCTCGCGTGTTTTTCCAGCCATCATGTAGGGTGCGAGTCTCTAACTTGGAATAAATTCAGTACACAAAAGACCGTTTTTTTTTCGGTAATATGCTCGGACACGTCGATTGGTATTTTAAATTGCGCTCTTTTTCATGTAGAAAAATTTTATACAGCGTGTCCCAAATTTGAGATATGACGTCATCGACTATTTTTTTAAATGGTAGCCCTAATTTTTTTATGACTATTCTTAAAGAGCATATCGAGTTACACATGCGTACCAAATTTCATGATTTTATTCCTTGTCATTTAAAAGATATTTAACAAAAACATTAACTAATTCGAAAAATGAAGAAATCTGATTCAACTCAATAATTTTTCTTCAATAAATGCTCAAAATGTTGTCCATGTACTAACTGACAATACCCTAAACGGAATTGAAACTCGTTTTGAACATTTCTAATTACTTCAGCGGAAATTAGCCTACACTCCTGTCTTATTCGTTCTTTCAACTCCTCAATATTTTCCGGTTTGGTCCTAAAAGCTTTGTTTTTCAAGTACCCCCATAAGAAATAGTCCAGAGGTGTTAAATCCGGAGACCTGGGTGGCCATTCAAAGGGTCCTCTTCTACCAATCCATCTGCCTGGAAATGCATCATCCAGATACTCACGGACAGGTCTAGCAAAATGAGGAGGTCTTGTTGAAACCAGATGTTTCTATTCGGGACATCAGCTTCAACCGGATCAGGAAATAGAGTGGCCAAATTCGGAAGTAGTTCTTCCTGCAAGAATTCTATTCCATTGAGATTTTCTTGGAAGAAAATTGGTCCTATTACTCGATCACCAATAATCCCTGCCCAAACATTGACTTTTTGTGGACGCTGAGTATGGCCTTCCCTCATCCAGTGTGGGTTGTTGTCTGCCCAATAACGATAATTTTGTCGATTTACCTCCCCATTTAACATAAACGTTGATTCGTCAGAAAACAGGACGTTTTCTATGTTTAGAACATTTCTGTCTAGTAGGTCCATCATTTGTTTGCAAAACTGGAGTCTTCTATCCGGATCATCTTAGTTAATGTTTTTGTTAAATATCTTTTAAATGACAAGAATAAAAACTTGAAATTTGGTACGCATGTGTAACTCGATATACTCTTTAAGAATAGTCATAAAAAAATTAGGGCTACCATTTGAAAAAATAGTCGATGACGTCATATCTCAAATTTGGGACACACTGTATAAAATTTTTCTACATGAAAAAGAGCGCAATTTAAAATACTAATCAACGTGTCCGAGCATATTTCCGAAAAAAAAACGTTCTTTTGTTTACTGAATTTATTCCAAGTTAGAGACTCGCACTGTATATTGAGAGAGCCCGGAGAAAGCATTCATCATTTTCCAATAAGCCTGATTACAATCAATCACTTACCATCAGGTAATGGTCTATCAATCCAATCCGAAGAAGATACAAGGTTATAAGGCTCATGAACTTGACACTAATACCTAATACCTACTACCATAGACTATTATAGCAAATCTTTGGCAGAGGACACTTCATAAAACTCCTGATTCCACATTTTAATCACATAACACACACAAATGTATCAACATGAATCACACAAAAGTTTAGAAACCAGATACAATCAACCGATCAATACTTTTTTGACAAAACCGAGGACAAAACAAACCACACTACTCTACTCACTTCACAAACATCAAAATATCAAAATGGCGTGCCCCACAGCCGCGTGCGCGTTAGCAACTAAGGAAATAAGCGGCACTGTTGTCATATTTTCCACTTAAAAAAGAACCCTCATTATTCATTCTGGAATTTTTAATTGTGTTAATCCTATTTGACGTTACATTTATTCAGTATTTATTAAAGAAATTGACATTGACTTCTACTTGAGTGTAGGGATCATTCTTTGCTTTTACCATAGTACCTATTTTTTTGCAAAAATCTAGAACCATGATCGTAATAATTGTTATGCCAAGCTACACTTGGCAACGCTGTTCATGAAAATGACGAGTACGCAGACCCGCAGATGGACGACAGACGAAGTAGAAAATATTGTAGAAGGAGAACTCCTTCTATGGAGAACTCCAAGTTACACACTTTTGATAATTACGTATACACCGTATACAAATAAGATTGTATTATATTTTAGTTCATACAAGAGGTACCTATAGATAGGTACTTAAGTACATAGGCCTGTCTACTTTGAAAAAACTGGATCGGGTGGATTGAAAGGGATGGTTTTTTTCATTTTATATATTAGAAGCATATTCTAGGCACGTTCTAACATATGGTGAACATTATATCCTGCCAAGCATTTATAAACCTATGGTAAAATGTTCTTGGCACATGCTGAGAATATATGTAAGCGCATATACGTTAAAGAATATATTTGGTACATGAGTATATATTCGTAGAGCATGCTAATGATATGCATATGAGTTGACGCACGTTCTAAGTACATGCTGAAGATATGAATATGCTTTCACTGTTATGTGGGAAGTAACATCTTACAATCCTAATTTGAGTTATTTGTCATCCAATATGCAACAACAGAAGTCACACTAATATTACCGTTATTCAAATTAGGCGTATTATCAGAGGAATAAATTTGAGAATGACTTGAGAGCTGCTGATTGGAACAATTCCATAACAAATGTGAATGTATTGGCGGAATCTTTGATTTTATCGATAACCCAGTCGCTTAGGGAGATGACTGTCACAGAGATGAAGAATAATTGTCCAAAACATGAAGTCAACAAACGGATAACACCTGAAATTTTGAAAAAAATGAAAATAAGGGATGCGAAATATAGTCAGCCGTGTTATTGAGGGTTGATGACATCTGGATTGAGTATAAAATACTACGTAATGAGGTGAACTCCATGATTCATGAAGCCAAAAACGCATTTTTCAGTGATATTCTGGATAATAACAGAACAAATTCGCAACAACTGTGGAAGAATCTGAAACAACTAATGCCAAATAAAATGAGTGATAATCAAAAAGTGATATGGAATGGATCTGTGATAGACAATAATTGTGATATTTCGAACTGTTTCAATGAATATTTTATCAATAGTATCGTCCAAATAGTGTCGTCCATTTCACCAACCCACGATTTTAATTATATTTTAAGTTTTATTAACAACAAGGACTTATTCACTAATTTTGAGACATTGAGCATGAGTCAAGTGAGGAAAATCATCAGAGATCTGAAAAATACATCGGGGTGTAACAATCAAATTTCGTCTCTGATATTAAAAGATGCCTTTGATATTATAGGGAACCGATTTCTGGATGTTATGAATACATCATTGAGAAATGGTAGCTTTCCAGAAGAATGGGCAACGTCTGTAATAACTCCTGTCCAAAAAGTGACAAATAGTTGTAGAGTGGAAGACTTTCGTCCAATAAATAAAGTGTCACCTTATGAAAAAGTCTTAGAGGTTGCTGTGAAGGACCAATTGCTAAGCTTCTGTGATAGAAATCATGTGTTGAACGAGAACCAATCTGGATTTAGAACAAGTCACTCTTGTGAAACAGTGCTACTCCAAGTATGTAAGGAGTGGATGGACTCCATAGACAAAGGAATGTTCGTGATATCTATTTTTTTGGACTTCAAGCGTGCCTTTGAAACTGTAGATAGAGAGTTGTTATTGAGTAAACTATGGAAAATAGGGATCAGGAACACAGTACTACAGTGGTTTCATTCATATCTCGGAAATAGGACACAGAGGGTCAAATATGAAGGTATCTACTCTGATATACTACACACTACTTCGGGGGTTCCACAGGGGACAGTACTTGGACCACTGCTGTTCACACTCTATATCAATGATATTTTCAAGCATGTGAAACACTCCACCATCAAACTCTTCGCAGACGACACAATGATATACATTTATGGCTTCAATATAGATACCATGCTTGAGAATATTAAAAAGGACCTACATGAAATTGAATTGTGGTTGGGGGACAATAACATGGCTTTGAATGTGCAGAAATGCAAATTCGTGTTTTTGGAATGGCACAAACAATCAAGAAGCTGGACGATGTTGATATCAAGATTACCATCAGTGGGCAAGATATACAAAGGGAAAAATCAATCAGATACCTGGGTGTGATGCTGGATGAACAATTAAGTTTTAGTTTGCATGCAGACTATATTTGTTCAAAAATGTCTAGGAAGGTATATTTCATAAAAAGAGTAGGAAAAAATCTGTCGCCTTTTGTTAAATTGCTTCTTTATAAATCGCTCACATCACCACATCTCGAATACTGCCCTACAATTTTAGTCAACTTATCAAAGGAAAAAATTAATCAGATACAAAAAATTCAAAATAGAGCCCTACGTTTCATATTGTCATGTAATCGTTATACGTCCATTGATTTTATGTTAAATACCGTAGATCTTTTGAATGTTATAGATACGTTGAATTATAAATGTTTCATTTTTATATATAAAATGAAAAATCATCTTGTACCTGAATACCTGTGTAGGGAACTAAAATATGTAAACCAAGTACACAATTATCCGACAAGAAGTGGAAGTGATTTTTATATATCGAGAAGTCGACTCACCAAAACAAATGGCTCTTTATTTCGTAGTGGTTTAATAAAATTTAATTCCCTGCCAACACACATAAAAGATGCAACTGATCTCAATAGCTTTAAATCTAAACTGAGAACCTTTATTATAGATCGTTACATTATGAAATGATTATTTTTTGTAAAAATGTTTTGTATATTCAAATTTATAACTATATTGTACTATATCTTATTTATAAAATTATTGTAAATTGTAAAGCTCTGCTTAATAAACGATTATTTATTATTATAACTGGGAGATTGCAGAATGTTTTTTTTTTGTGATAAATAAAGACTTTTGAGTTGAAAGTATTTGATATTATTTTCCCAATAATCCCGCAAGAAAAGTGGTTGACGGCACGGTACGTCATTGCATCATTGGGCATATTTTTAGAAAAAATGGCACGTTGATACATAAACGTTCGCCACCCCTGCATATCAATTATAGCATAATACAGGACCGGGATATGAAATTTGTGTCGAGTTATCTGACATATTTATATGGTTGAGATTTGTAAATGTTTATTCACATTATATTGTAGATTCCAATGTTTTTTCCAATCTTCTTATCCATGGCTATGATCAATTTGTGTTGGACAATCATAGGTATTAACTAATGAAAAGCATTGATGCAAAGTACCTAGATATACGGGTGTTTTTTTTTTAAATAAATCTAGTAATCTTTAAGCTAATAGTGGGCATAAGACATAAAAGAAATAAAACTATATTATCCAAAAGACAATAAAAAAATCTCAATTATCATAATTTCTTTTTATTAGTCACCTTGCATCCTACTACTTGGGTAGAAAGTAGGTTTGTTCTGGTTCCTAATTGAAGTAGTTCCGAACTGTTCTACACATGCGCAGTTCAATATTGCCATGGTTATATTGAAGTGCGCATGTGTATAGATAGTTTAAGGACACTCAGCGACTGTTATAACTTCGAAACCAAAACAGGGCTAGTATAATTTTCAAAATTAAATATCTTTTTTATTGCATGTTTAGACCCAATCTTATCATTTTGAGATTTCTGGATTGTGGGTTTTCGGGTCAATGAAAGCTTTAGGATTGATTGAAAACTTGTGTTAACGTTTTGGTGTACATAACACCTTCATCAGAGCTACATAAAAACAACCCTTTTGGTCAAAACGTAGGCACAAGTTTTCAATCAATTCTGGAGTTTTCATCGACCCTAAAACCCCAAATTTAGGAACCATTAAATTAAATATCTTGTTTCTGCAGATTCCAAATACTTGTTGATTTCTTAAATACATAAAAATATTCCAGAACTTATCAAATCTTTCAAAATATAATATAGAACATGTTCGACTAATTATTATCATCTTTCTTATTTCTCTTTATTTATGTCCAAGTGAATATTGACCCGCATGATTTGTATTATTATAGCATAACTCCCGGCATAACTAATAATTGTTATACATCTGTTGTTTGTAGCTTCGTTTTAGTTTTATGTAAGACTTTCTATTGTTCGGTTGAGTATCTACTCCAGTACTGTTTCGTTTTGTAGATAATATTAAATTAAGTTTCACAATTGGAAAACACTTGTCGGATTGTTTTATAATACTTCACACATAATATGAAGAATAGTAAATAGTAAATTGAAACAACTATGATTAATAAATCAAAAATATAATGTTACCGTGAATAAATTCAAATAAAGTTTAAATCTAGAGTAATAATTCGGAAGTTTTTTTTATCTGTCGGCAAGTTTGCCCCTGTCTACGTCGCCATATTGCAGCTACTCTAAGCTCCACCTACCGATCCCATTTTTCTATCACTGTTTGAATGTTCCTTAGCGACTCTTATGATTCTATATATAATATTAGTCTATATCGATGGTTTGGAAACAGCTGCTGCCTTTCAGGGATACCAACCTTTGTTATGACGTCACACTAATTGAGTCTATGGTTGTTCAACTTCTATTGAAAGCATGTTCTCATTAAACGATTGTCATTCAATTCGACAGCGATTCTACGTTGACCATCAAAAATCGCCTAGTGAGAACGGGACAGAACGATTGTCATTCAATTCGAAAGCGATCTCAAGTTGACCGATAAAACTTGCCTCGTGAGAACCAGGGTTTAAAGCCGTTTCAACATCAAAAACACAAATCGCTTGCTATTTTTGTTGTTCAACAAAAATCGTTCGACAAAAATAGCAAGCGATTTGTGTTTTCGTTGTTGAACGGCTTAAAACCCTGGTTCTCACGAGTCGAGTTTTATCGGTCAACTTGAAATCGCTTTGGAATTGAATGACAATCGCTCTGTCCCGTTCTCACTAGGCGATTTTTGATGGTCAACGTAGAATCGCTGTCGAATTGAATGACAATCGTTCAATGAGAACATGCTTTCAATAGAAGTTGAACAACTTTTGTTGAACGACAAAAAGTTGCCAGGCTCTGAACTTTGAATCGGCTGGTCGTCGTCAACCGAATTCAAAATTGTCATCGTGACAACCTCCTGTCAGAAGTTGAAGTTATCAAAATTTGTTCCGTTGAAATATTGAAAATATTGCACGAAAACATCACTTCCCATGAAAAACATTTTATATGGATTGATTTTTTGACCCTCAAGTTCCTAGACCATTATCAGCAACTAGAGTGCCTGTGGAATCACACCATCGATAAAAAACAAGGATGCCAAAGAAGAAGTTTTGTGAATATGGGCTTGCTCATACTGTTATCAACTGATGTTTGATGTGGGCATCTCACTGACGTCACGCGCCCCGCCCTAACCGAAAATCGATGCAGTTGGCAACAGCGGATGATGAGTTGGATCTTAGATCATATGATCTGAGAGTTGGATTGGCGATTATTTGAAAAGTGGGCGCGTATTATTGCTATGGTTTTGTTATTTTGTTGAAGGGAGATAAATTCTTCTTAATAAATAGTTAGATTATAGTTCAGGTGTGGGGTGAACTTTGAAACCTTTCGAGGTGGGGCCGTTAGAACCTTTTTCTTTGGTGAATCCTTTATTGTATCCTTGAGGTTTTGTGTGTATTGTATTGTACAGTACAGAAGTTTGAGTGTTTGGTAAAATGGGGAAAACGAAAAGATTTCGAGATCGATCGAGTAGTGCGAGCTCTGATACGAGTAGTGACAACAGCACAAGCTCATCGAATACATCAGGCAGAACTCGTTATCAAAAAACCAAAAATGAGAGACATGTGAATAGGAAAGTGAAAAGAAGCAGCAGGGACAGGTCCGTTGATGGTTCCAATAGGCATAGAGATTCTAGACAGTTAAGTACGTATTCCAATAATAGACAGTTAGGTACGTCTACCAAGAACAGACAGTTAGGTACGTTTTCCAATAACAGGCAGTTAGGTACGTCTACCAAGGTCCGACAGGCAGAAAAGGCACATGATTGTCAGTCCCGCAAATCATCAGTAAGTCCTGCACGCATTCTTGTACACGTGAAGAATAGTAACGCCTCCGAACAACCTTCCACTTCACGCAGTATTACACCACCACCAAATGCGGAGTTTTATGAGGCTCAAGTGGCTAAACTAGAGGGTAGTATCGAAACTATGGTTCGACTGGGAGACACCTAATACAGACGGTTTGCTGTAAATACGGATTGTATCCCAGAATTTTCACCAGAAAATGAAAATATTTCGGCAGCACTATGGCTAGCTGAAATTGACCAGATAAAAGAGATAAATAGCTGGGACGAAGTGACAACAATATACAACATGCAATCACGTCTTTCTGGAATGGCCAGAACATGGTATCATAATTTGCCGTCTTTGATTTATACCTGGGCAGAATGGAAACAAATGATTTTAAAAACTTTTCCTGACCATCTGGATTACGCTAAAGCCCTACGGAAAATGCTCAATCGACAAAAGCTACCAGGTGAAACAATGTCCACATACTATTTTGAAAAAATGGAGCTCATAAGAACCTGCAAAATTACCCAAAAAAATGCTGTGTCCTGCGTCATCGATCGAAATGATTGAGATGAGGGCCCAGTTTGAGAAAACTATCAGAGAGGTCGAATCAACAAGAAATAGTACTCTAAAAAAGCTAAAAGATATCTCGGACCTGAAAATATATTTGGAGGGGAAAGTACAAGAACAGGAGAAATTGGTCATGAAGCTTCAGGAGGAAAACTCAAAATTGAAACTGCACGCAAACTCATCACAACGGGAGACAGCTCACTACATCGACGAATTCAAAGTGCAAATTGTCAAACTGCAGGAGGAATTATGAGAAGTAAACAAGGAAAAAGATTGTATTCTTGAATCACGAAAGGAGTGCGAAGAAAACACAATAGGACTTAGATCGACTATTTCTGAAATTCAAATGAAATCAAACGATCGATGGAGTGAGTGTTTCGAGATAATCCAAAATTGCAAGAAAGAAACTAAGGAGTTATACGTTTAGGTTGATGAACTCAATAAGGAAAATGAAGTTCTTAAAAGATTGAAAAGATCTTATTCAGATAAGGCTTTGAAGCTAGATGATCAAGATAAGTGTCTCAAAAATCGCACCAAAGAAAAACAAAACATAGGCAAACAGAACAACAGTAAATCAAACGACCCGGCCACTAAAAAACGTCGTCTTCTCTTGTTAACGGACAAATGTTATGGTAGATTCTCCAGAGTACTCCCGGTACTTCTTGAGAACGATTGGGAGGTTATGGAGTTCACTAAGACAAATGCTAGTTTTGCGCAGCTGATTGTAGACTTATTGGATCTTGGAAAGGATTTTACAAAGGACGATGTGATTGCTATACAGGGTGAAATGGTAAATGCTTTGAGAGCCCACTCCCTCAGTCAAAACGACCACACCTTACTTCTGACAATGAGCTTTCAAACAAACATAGTGCTGCTTACTTTTCCAAGGTGGCAAAATAGGCCCGTTCTCTCGAGGTTTATTGATGAAATAAATTGTGCCCTTTTTTCTCAAAGACCATCAAGTGACCTGTCTGAAAGTAAAATGTCCATATTGGATATTAATGCAGAGTTACGCCCTAATGACTTTACGTACAACAAAACATATATAAACCTTAAATCATCTGCCAGAGATAAGCTTGCTCAATCTCTGGTTAATCATATCAATCTAACTATATTTGAGGGCTACCCACATCTAGTTGTGCCGGATTTTGATAATAATCATATTGAGGTTAATGTGAACTTTGAGGACCGGATTAGGGTATTATTGCAACAAACTGGCACTGCTGATCACAATGGGACTTCGGAAGTGCATTCACTTGCCTGCTCGGCTGAGGAAGCTCTACCAAATCATAGCGTGAGGTCAAACGCTCAGACTCAACGAGCGGAAAGTAAGCTTACTTGTGGTGTGGACAATGAACAGGGTGTGGATGAGAATCAACGGATGAGAAAAAATTGTAAGTCTTTTTTAGAATAACTTCTAAGCCAACATTCAGCAATATTAATGTACCTGAGAGTCATCAGCCTGAAAATTACCTCAATGTTTTTTATACAAATATACAGTGTATAAATAATAAAACCGACGACCCACTTCTACTACTGGAAGCTCACGATTATCCGGATATTGTGTGTGTTACCGAACATTGGCTTAAACCAGCTCAAAGTGTATACCTACCGACGTATGTTAGTTTGAGTAGATTTTGAAGGACAAACTTCAAAAATGGCGGCTCTTTAGTACTGGTCAAAGAGAAAAGCCTTCTAAAATACCTATTCGAGGGTACTGATAAGTATAACCACCTGAATGAGGAGCAAACATTTGAAAGTTCAGTTGTTTACTCACGAAGGTACAGTCTGTATGTCATTTGTATTTATCGCAGTTCTGGTTCGGATGTATTTGATTTCTTGTCAAGACTTGAGGAGCTTCTTATGAATCTTCCAGCCAACTCCAAAAGTATTCTCACGGGCGATTTTAATATTAACTTTTTTGAGAAAGGCTGCAAGGCTACCAACTGTTTGAGCAACCTATTGGTGTCTTATAACTATTTCATGCACATTGATAACCCAACTAGAATTACTTCAACATCTGCAACTGTCATTGATTATATGTGCACAAACTTCAATCACAGGAACATTTCTTGTACTGTTGTCTGTTCTGGCATATCAGACCATGAAGCGATTGTAGGAAGAATCCCACTGAGCGCTTCCTCGTGTAGTCACAAGGAAAAACAAAAGAGGCGCATATTCTCGAAAAATAACTATATGAACTTTCACCGCTTGTGTTCACTTGTTGATTGGAGCGAGGTCGTTAATAACGGAAATGGCCTTCTAATGTTCCATCACAAGCTTACTAATATCCTTAATGCTTCCTTCCCTATCAGGAACATCAAAACAAAGAGAAAAAAGCCATGGGTCACCAGTGGTCTTAGAGTGTTCAGCAGGAATATGCGAAGTTTGAGCAAAATTAGAAAATTCTTCTGCAATAACAATATCTTCATGAATTATTATACAAAGTACAGAGTTGTCTTTAGGAAAGTTATCAAAGCAGCAAAACGGAGGCATTATGACGAGATTATAGAAGCAGCTCCCAACAAACAACAGGGAATTTGGAAAATGGTCAATGAGTTCAATGGTAATAGAAAAAAAAAGCAACCAACATCAAATCTTGGTCCTGAGGAGTTTAACGCCTACTACTGCTCTATTGCTGAGCAAATTTCCAAAAGCCTTGATCAAGCGATTGATCCACTATCATTCCTAAGAGATACCCATGTTTCCGAAACTTTCTATTTTGTTCCTGTGGACGTGTGTGAATTGATAACAATTATAGCGGAGATAAGGAATAGAAGCTCGGGCCATGACGAAATCTCTATTGATGTTTTTTGGAACTTCTCGGAGACCATGTTGATTGCGCTCTGTGATGCTATTAATGCCTCCATTGGAACAGGATGTTTTCCTGCTTCTCTTAAGATGGCTTCCATAGTTCCACTTTTCAAGTCTGGAGACATGGATTGTCCTTCAAATTTCAGGCCAATCTCTCTTCTGCCAACTTTGAGCAAAATTATTGAAAAGGCAGTAAAAACTAGAATGGTAAGCTTGCTCAGTGCCCTTAAAATACTGACTCCTAAACAGTTTGGATTTCAATCTGGGATCAGCACTGACGATGCAAATTTTCACACATTGGAGGAACTCTATTGCTCTCTCAACTTGCTCTCTCAAAAGGCAGCTTCAGCAGTTTTCTGTGACTTAACAAAGGCCTTTGATTGCGTCAATCATGGCATCTTGCTTCGGAAGCTTGAAGTTTATGGATTCAGAGGCACATTGCACCATTGGTTGAGGTCTTACCTCTCACACAGAACTCAGAGGGTCACGTTTCAGGAAACGGTCTCGGGAGAGGAAAGAATCTTGGCTGGCATTCCACAAGGATCCGTTCTTGGCCCCCTTTTGTTTCTGATATACGTAAATGATCTCCCTACAGTTGTCAGGCATGGTCAATGTACATTATTTGCCGACGACACAACTCTGTTGTGGCATCATAAAGATCCGAGCACCCTGAGGGTTATGGTTGACCACGACCTTGCTGCTGTTAAGGGTTGGTGTGACTCAAACTGCCTCTCATTCAATGTATCCAAGACTAATGTCATGCACTTCAGATGCAACACCATCAATAGTATCTCAATTGAGGGACAAGAGGTGAAGAACACAACAGAAATTAAATTTCTTGGATTGCTCATTGACAACAGGTTGAAGTTCGAGTCTCATGTCTTGGGTCTTTGCAGTGAGCTGTCTCGGGGATGTTATGCGGTTCGTTTGGTGAGGAGAGAACTGGGTGCATCGATAGCCAGGAATGTGTATTTCTGTCTCGTGGAGTCTAGGATGAGATATGGAATTTGCTTTTGGGGCTCATGCTCCGTGGGACTGTTCAACAGTATTTTTAAAATACAAAAGAGAGCGATCAGGTTTCTTTATGGCTTGAACCAAAGAACGTCCTGTAAGCCATACTTTAAAAGGCAAAGCATCCTCACACTTCCCGGTCTCTTCATATTGGAAACATCGTGCTTGATGCACAAGAAGTACGCCCATACAATCCATTCAGCCTCCAATAAAAGAACACGCAGCTCCCACCTCATAAATCTCCCTATCCCGACATCGTCTTTTCTCAAGTCCTCGATATTTTATGACAGCAAGAAGATTTTCAATCAACCGCCCATTGAATTGAGAAGAATCCGAGTAGCAAGGGTATTTAGAAAAAAAGTCAAGTCCCTACTTCTGAATCATGCTTTCTACAGCGTGGATGAATATTTTTCAACCAGTCTCGCATGTTAAATTGTTGTTTATTTGTTTTTATTTATTATTATAAGGCCAATTTCGCTTTGTCAATAAGTATGTTGTACTTGGACAATAAAGCTTATTTTGATTTGATTTGATTTGATTGATGGACTGCCCGATGAATATATCCAAAATTCTGCCAGGGCGGGCCGTTATGAAACGCCCGAGACACTTTTCGAAGAATACCTCGCCATGTTACGGAACGGAAGTAACCCGCCAGAGACCAATTTGCCAGAAAATAATGATTCGTCCCCTAATTTCAAGTCACGACGAGTAAATGATCTCCGCAAAGTGCTAATGACTTGAAACAAAAAACATGGCAGTAAACCATACACTAGGCCCGACTTACAACAGATAAAATGTTTCAATTGTAAATTGAAAGGACATTACCAATCAGCGTGTCCAAAGCCGAAGGTAATATGTTCAAAATGCCACTTATTAGGACATGAGGCGGAACGTTGCCAAAGAAAGGGTGAGTCAAAGTCAATCTTACCTGTTTCATATGAGCAATCTGCAAACATTTGTTGTTATTTCATAGATTGTGTGATAAATAATGTACCCTTACGAGGCTACGTTGATTCAGGTTGCGCGGCAATAACAATTCGGCAGTCAAATGCAGACAGTTTGAATTAAAAATCTGAATCGACCCTTGTACGTCTCTGTGGATATGGTGGAGGATCTATTATATCAAAGTCGAAAGTATCTATTTATTTAAAAGTTGATTTAGGGTCAGCAGATGTTGAGGCACTTGTTGTCCCTGATTTTGTTCAAGCAGTTCCAGTCATTGTGTGTCAGCCGTTCATAATTAATAAAAATGTTATAGTTTTAGTAAAAGGAAATCAGATACGTTTATTCAACCAAGATGAAATATCTGCCGAAAGAAAAAATGAATTGCTGAGTGAGAAAATAAATTTGTGCGTTAAAGAAACTACTATCATTCCACCTAATCACATGGGGCACATTGCTTTGTATTCGGATAAGAATTTTGAACTAGGAAATAGGGATATTTGTATCGATTTCCGTGTTCGAGATTGGGATGATAATATGCATGCGATTTTGCCTTGTGTCATTAACTTACAAAAATGTTATGTTCCTATCGTAAATATGTCGCAAAAAGATGTTTGTTACGAAAAAGACAAAATTATTGCTCATGGTTTCACGTGTTACGAGGATGATGAAATAAGCACCGTTCAATGTTTGTCAACAAGCATTAAGAACATGAAACATTTCACTATAGAGAACGTGAATAATTTAGTGAATCCAGAATTAAGTGACAGTCAGCGCTCTAATTTACTTCGATTACTTAACGACTATCGAGATTGCTCCGCAACTTCTTTAGGAGAAGTTGGGCACACGACTGTTACGAAAATGTCGATTAATCTGAATGATAAGCAGCCTGTTACGTTTAGACCTTATCGTATGCCTTTGTCAAAACGTGAAACTGTCCGCGGGATCGTAGATGATCTCCTTAAATCTGAGATTATCCAAGAGTCTGAGTCACCATATGCCAGCCCGATTGGGTAGGTGAAAAAGAAAAATGGGGAGGAAAGGATGTGCATAGACTATAGATCGTTGAACCGCAACACAATTAAAGATAAGCTTCCACTTCCGCGTATCGATGACCTACTTGACAACCTGGAGGGCAAAAAGTTCTTTACTTCTCTGGATCTTGCGTCAGGATATCACCAGATTCCTATTGAAGAAGAGTCTGTGCAAAAGACTGCCTTTGTGACTCCTGACGGTCACTTTGAATATTTGAGAATGTCGTTTGGACTTGTAAATGCACCTGCGGTATTTCAAAGAACCATTAATAAAATACTAGGTCCATTGCGTTACGATACAGCGATGGCGTACCTGGATGATGTTTTAGTGCCTTCAGTTTCTTTTGAGGAAGGTGTAGAGCGGCTGGAGACTGTGTTGAAGCTGTTCAGGGAAGCAGGATTGACACTTAGACTGAATATAAATGTAGATTTTTGCAAAACAAACTAGAATATTTAGGTCATGAAATTTCTGGAGAAGAAATAAGACCTGGAAATGTTAAAATAAAGGCAGTATCAGATTTTCCACAGCCTAGTAATGTTCATGAAGTTAGACAATTTCTGGGATTAACAAGTTACTTTAGGAAATTCATAAAAGGATTTGCTGCTATTGCCAAACCGATAACGAATCTAACGAGAAAAGATGCAATTTTCAAGTGGGAAAAAGTTCAGGAAACTGCGTTTGATGATCTCAAAAGTAAACTAACTCAACGACCTGTTTTGGCAATGTATAAGAGAGATGCGGAAACAGAGGTGCATTGTGACGCCAGCAAATTTGGATTAGGCGGTATTCTTCTACAAAAGCAAGAGGATGGCAGCATCTAGCCCTAACAATATTACAGTAGAGTAACATCCAAGGAGGAGCAAAACCACCATTCCTACGAGCTGGGGACTCCAGCGGTCGTTTGCGCTCTAAAGAAGTTTAGAATATACTTGATTGGCATAAAATTTAAAGTAGTCACAGACTGTAATTCCTTGCGCCATACCCTCATGAAGCTTGACCTAATTCCACGAATAGCCCGCTGGTGGTTAGCTATTCAGGAATTTGATTTTGATGTAGAATATCGCCCAGGAACAAAAATGAACCATGTGGATGCTTTAAGCAGAAACACTTCTGATAACATCGATAAAATATTGAACGTCATGATTGTCAATGTGGAGGAGGATGACTGGATCCTTTCTGCTCAACTTCAGGATACTAAATGTAAAGGTATGATAGACATTCTGTCAAAAACTCCTCAGACGAAACAAGAACAGCAAGTTTATAAAGAATATTGTCTGAAAGACAGCTGATTATTCAGAAAGACTGAAAATGGAAGGAGATGGGTAATTCCTAAGAGTGCAAGGCGGAGGATTCTGATGTATTACCATGACGATACAGGCCACTTTGCTGTAGACAAAACCATGGCATCCGTCGGTGCAAAATATTGGTTCCCTTCCATGAGAAAATATGTCAGCAATTACATTAATAAATGCTTAGGTTGTTTATACAATAAAAACCTTGCTGGAAAGACACCAGGAGCCTTACATCCGATCGAGAAAGAAAATGTTCCAATGGACAATTTGCATCTGGATCATCTAGGACCTTTTGTAAAGAGCACCAAGAAAAATTCTTATTTGATTGTTGCTGTGGACGCATTTACAAAATATGTATTTATGAAAGCAGTTCCTAATACAAAAACTGTACCAGTGACCAAGTTCCTTGATCAAATAATTGAGATGTTTGGAGTTCCCCGAAGATTCATATCTGATCGTGGAACTGCGTTCACGAGCAATACTTTCACTGAGTATTGCGAAAGTTTGAGAGTGAAAAGAGTTTTGTGTGCTACTTCTACTCCAAGGGCAAACGGCCAAGTAGAAAGAATGAACAGGTCAATTCTTTCAGCGCTGATGGCTTCGACCGATGACGAAAGTCGTTGGGATGAAGCTGTTAGTCGAGTTAGGTGGGGAATTGATTCAACGATTAATTCTACCACGGGGAAAAGTCCCCAGGAATTACTTTTTGGCTATCGGCCGAGAGGATTGAATTTGGAGAAACTGCGAGAAGAGGTCTCTCAGCGCATAATGTCGCGACAACAGTATCAAAAGGAGTGGTACGATAAGAACCATGCGCCTCCAAAAAGGTTAGGTGTTGGGCAACACGTGCTCATTCGAAGGGCGAAAGGTTCCAATGATGGAAAAAGTAGGAAACTCGAGTCACGATATCGAGGTCCCTTTGTCGTAACAAAGGTTTTAGATAATGACCATTACGTGGTTAACGAATTGCCGGGTTCGAAACGTTCGAGAACGGCATATACAGGAATATGTCCTTCTGAGCGGATGAAATTATTTGTCACGAGAGTTTCATCAAGTAGTGATGACACTGGAGACGAATAAGTTAATTTGCGCTGGGTTTTTCTAAAAATTTAGCTAATGTTTTTTTTTGTATTTATCGTTGCAGGTAAGGAGAAGGATTTCACGAGGACGTGAATTGCTGTCAGGTAGGCCGACTGTTATCAACTGATGTTTGGTGTGGGCATCTAACTGACGTCACGCGCCCCACCCTAACCGAAAAATCGATGCAGTTGGCAACAGAGAATGATGAGTTGGATTGGCGATTATTTGAAAAGTGGGCGCGTATTATTGCTATGGTTTTGTTATTTTGTTGAAGGGAGATAAATGTTCCTTAATAAATAGTTAGATTATAATACGTAGAGGATTTTTTATGTAGCCTCATCTCCAATCAATAACTCTTTTGAAAGCCTCTGTAAAGTTCCTAATCGGTCCCTTCTTGAAATCCAACCTCCTAACCAAAATCTCTGTTTCTTTCTGGAAGTTTCTTTTGGCAACATCATTCTTTATTCCTGAATCAAGATATTTTTTATTTCGGGCGACAAGTTTGAACAACCTTGCTAAGAGCAATTTTCAAGTTTGACAATGTCATTCCAGTCCGATAATCGTTTCAACACGATTTTTGTTGATCAACAAAAGTCGTTTTACTAAAATCGTCTTTTGAGAACACAAATCGCTCGCGATTTTTGTCGTACAACAAAAATCGTTTAACTAAAATCGCCTCGTGAGAACCGTACTTAATGTGGAGGAAATGTAAGCATAGTATAATAAACAACAAGTAGCGACAGCTCCATATATCTGGGGTCAATTTTCGTTCTGTCTCAATGACATAAATTCGCCTCATTCATACCCTGCTAACATTTTGTAATGTAAAACTGTTTTCTGAATCAAGACTTTGAAACTTCGCATTAATCTTTAGACATACTGCATAGTGGGTGATCGTATTGTATAACTTGATAGATAATTCACCTATGTATCAGTATCATTGAAGTCATGAAATCGGCTACTGTATGGTTTCATTTTACATTTCATAAGGTTAGCAGTGTATAAATGAGGCGAATTTCTGTCATTGAGACAGACGAAATTTGACCACCTTTAGGTATATGGAGCTGTCGCTACTTGTTGTTTATTATACTATGATGTAAGTCATGGCTGTGTATGGACAAAAATGCTTCACCAGAAATAAGGTTAGTGCTTTTTGTAGCATAGCTGGAAAAAGCATCTCTAGAGCTCAAGTTGAATATCCTTCTTCGCAGTTCCATAGGCAGATGGATGTGCTGGTACTGAGCTGGTGCGGTGCCTGTTAAGCGTCTCTTCTCTGATTGTATGCCCATCCACTTTAACTGAACATCCTGATTTTGACTCTATCTTTCAACATTAAGTCATTGTGCCATTTGAATAGACGCCGCTGCATTAAGTAACAACCTTTTGATAAATAATGTTGCAACAAAGTTACAAAATTTCCGGATTTTACAAGTTTTCAAATCCGTCTCTGATCATTTATTTCATATTTTCCTGTAACTCAGTCATTTATCTATCAAAAG
This sequence comes from Orchestes rusci, assembly GCA_958502075.1. Lineage (NCBI taxonomy): Eukaryota > Metazoa > Arthropoda > Insecta > Coleoptera > Curculionidae > Orchestes > Orchestes rusci. The sequence goes on along the minus strand of OY293305.1, from coordinate 58,424,989 downwards.
ATCCCGTATTTTTTCTACAATAATCTTGACCGTGAGATAATTGATAATCTATTGATTAGTTTCCAACCGGAATATTCCTTCTTAGTTTTCACGCATCAAACAATTGATTGTTTTAACTCACAAAGCAACCGACAACGATATATTTCGCGCAGCATTCAAGCAGAGATTCCCCACTTTTGGTCTGAATACGAAAGCCGAGCATCGAGGTGAGTACCAGTACCGAGAATTGCTGAACAAGAGTAGGAAGGCACTGAGCATCATCGTTGGCATTCTGACAGGACACTGCAAGCTCAACCGACACTTGCATTTATTAGGAATAGGCGAATCACCCCTATGTCCCTACTGTAGAAGGGCAGAGGCAACTTCCTACCATCTAGTGGGAGTCTGTGATAGATGGGGTCGCCTGAGGAGGAGGGTCTTTGGAGCGGCAACCATTCCTCGGGTGGAGTTGGGGGACCTGAGCTGGGATGACCTGCTCCGCTTCATAATGAAGACAGGACGACTGGAGTGAAGAGGGTTGGAAGCACGGGGTTGGCGAAAAGGGACACAGGGCCTACTCACCGGGCTTTTGTCCCCCCACCCTTACCATTACCATGACCATTACCAGTACCGAAACAGACACGACAGCCTGCAGCAGTGGACTTCCCGGACCCGCTTCGCGATCTTTCTCATCAAACCGTTTTTTTTTGCCAAAGTTTTTTTTTTTCATTCTTTTTTAATCCGAACACGAGGTAGAAATTATTCATCGACAATTATGACATTTTACCGGAATTCTCCCAAACTAGTGCCGCGTTGTAGGTAAGTTAAGTGAAAGGGGTGGGAAAATAGTTACGATATCTGGAATGAGTCTGTATTTTCTTCAACTCACGGAATTCTTTCAGATTTCTGGAAATTTTCGGTGAGCCGGTATTTTCTTCAGGTTCACGGAATCCTTTCAGATTCGTTTCTGTTATAGGGGTTTTATTATTTTATTTTGACTGTCTGGGGAACAAACTTTGCTGGATGGGAGATCTCAAAGTAATGTTCAACTCCGCGGTTTTTTTCAACCGTTATTTTTTTTTCTATAATTTTATTGAGATAGATAGATTAGAGATTATATCAATTGATACCAGTCTATGAACGTTCTGTCGTTCTAGCCAAGTTTAGTTTTAATCAAACATACTATGTGTGTACCTATTCTCAAATAGCTGACGGATGAAAATAAACAGATCTCATATACGGAGTATCAGAGATTCGAGGTCGAATAAGTGTGCCTCGAAATTTCCGTGACTAAAAATAGTACCGAAGATTGGCCTGTCTCCACATTGTGTGGAAATGCAGGCGGTATTCATCATTATAGTTAGTATTTGGGACAGAAAATTTGTTTTCATGAATAATTAAAAATGTCGGCGTTCAATATTGTGGTTCTTTTGTGTTGTTGTTTATGTGTCGGTGGCTATAGCGGAAACTTCGTTGATGAATACTATATTGGTAAGTTGGATTATTAACCTATTTATTTTAGTGATAAAGGTATGACAGCGAAAAAGTACCACTTACTTGAGATGTTGTGACATTATGAAATGAAAATGCGTCAAAATACATCACCAAAGTGAGATCTGTGGAATAGTTAGGTATTTTTCTTTGAACCATAGTAGCAAGTTTGACAATACAAACCGAATCCAAATAATACTGACCTCATTCTTATATTCGAGAGGCATATTTTTCCTACATAATGGCTTTTTTTCTCGCTAATATGAATATAGGAAGAAAAAGATCCATTTTATATTGCCTGTGAAGAGAAACAAAATATATTATTTTGGGCAGTTTCCTTATTTATATCTATAAAAGTTCAATTACTTGTAAATATGCATTTGATTGAGGTTGCATATTCTCAATATAATGTAATAATAAATAATAACTGAATAAAGTCATGAATAGCAATAGTTCGAGAAGGCAATACAAATGATTAAAAAAGTGATAAGCTCACCTATTTTCAAATTTCATGTGTTTGTCCCTAAAAAAATAAAAACCAAGTATACTAAATGTATAATGTACAGGGTTTCTCATTATATTTTAACAAACACCTACAGCTTTTATTATAAGCGATAGAAAAACCTTAAATACAAGAGATTGAGTCATATTTTTTTAAATGGAACGCCCTGTATGTTATTGGCAAAAATAGATATTTTTTTTCTTCTAATTCCAAAATCATACACATTCGTCGTCCTCATCTGCAGAATTGTTATCACCTGAAACAACGAGAATGGACACTTCAGACAACTACACACACCCCCAAAAGTCTTGTACCCCCCTTGTTTTTTCCCCATTTCTACAGATATCGAAAATATGGTCTCATAAATGAGAACTCTGATCTTTTCACTAGTTTGGGTGCTCGTGCTTTTTTTTTTGTTGAAAAGTCATTGTAGTTTTTTGACTTCTGGAAAAAAAGTCACTCTTGACGGTTTTTCGAAGTGGTTTAAGTAAAATATGAATAACTCCATTCGAAAGAAAGGCAAAAATTATACCAATCTTGAAAATTACACTACGATTGACAATTTTATAGCCTAATTTTGCGGTGTTGAATTTGCTTGAAATGATACATCATTTCTAGCCAAAAGTGCCAATTTTTGGCAATTTATGACTTCTTCAAAATCGCATATCTAGTCTATCAAAAGCTCAATCGTATTATTGTGATTTTTAGAATGGGTATAATCTTTGGCCCTCTTTCGAAAAAAAGTATAGAAAAAGTCAATATCTGCATTAAGCATGGTCAGTCCTCCGGTATACCGGTATTTTTAAAAATACCAGATAACGGTATGACTTTTTAAAAACCGGTTTACTAAAATACTGGTACACCTGATACCGCTACCGGAGTCTCGTAACATTCCGGTACCAGTACCGGTCCCATCAGTACCGGAAAACCGGTCCCAACCGGTACAGGTACTGGATAACCGTTCCCCAACCTTCACTGGTACCAGATAACTGGTCTCGAACCGGAACTGGTACCGGATGACGGGATCAGAACCGGTACTGGTTCCAGAAAACCAGTCCCGAACCGGTTCTGGTACGCAAGAAAAGAAAGCAGCATTGCTCTCTCAGGCTTTTCTCGATGATACTTGAAGGATACTGAACAAATGGAAATGGTTTTTCTTTTACCGATTTCAAAGAACGAAGAGACCAGCTCTTATTTTTCAAGAGCTCAAACATTCCACTGCCGAGACCACGCTCCTGATCCACAGCCTGGTTCATCTGAATAGCGGATCAACTGCGATCGCACTCCAAAGCCTTATGCAGGTATTGACTTCTTCGTCATCTCATTCTGGTTTTCTTTTTCTTATAATATTTTGCAAATACAATTTATTTTTTCCATAATGAACATGAACTGACCTTACTCCCCTCAATTTCTTAAATGTAAATGTAAACCAAGGCGCACCAGATGTTCATAAAATAATTGATGTATTATGTTGATAGTAGAGTACCAGAATAACATTTGCGACGTTCTTAGCAGAAAGTCAAGAACATTGATTTTTTCCACACGACACAGCTCAAGCAGTTTAGAGGTACATTGATTGCTAACTAGTTCTTTTCAACAACCGTGGACATATTCACCTACGCACAAGAAAAGTGCCACAGGTCTAAAAACAAAATTTCAAAGGAGAGGCAATCCAAGATTTGATACGACGATAAAATGATAATACTTGAAAAGTTAAATAGGTGAATTTTATCTTGAAATAGTATAAGCTAAACTATTGTATAATTCATAGATTCTGGGGGCGTGTGGGTTCTTAGCTTTGGTGTGAATTATATAAAAAATGGTTTTCGTACCATATTTGAGCTTTGTCGTCATTCTAGAAAAACTAGACATTTTTTAAAAAGTATGATTTCGCCATAGAAGAAAGTCACAAATGCAAATATGTCGTTTTTCTTGACACACATATCAAAAATATCAGGCCTCTGGTCAAAATACCTATGTCGTTTCTGCTGAATAACTTCAGCTCATTCCGTAGCAATGCTCGGGATGCAATCGAATTATTTTGAATAATGTCATCTTTCGCGATCGGGCTACCACGATTTGGTTCGCAAAACTCACTTACTATGCTGACGACACTACACTTTCCCTTGTATCTGACCCTATCGAGAGATCGACAGACAGCATGAAAGACGCGCGAGAAAAAACGAAGGAGTAGCTTTATCTGAATAGACTCCTATTGAATCCAGATAAAACCATACAAATGGATTTGGATCTGGATCCTAAACTTAGATGGAATCTGCATATTGAGAACTTGAGCAAAAGATTGGCGAAGGGATCATTCATACTCAGGAACCTTGTCAAAAATGACTCACAGGAAATACTAATTACATCATACCACTCTGTCTTCCACTTGCACCTTGTGTGAGGATACGCAGCGGACACCAATTTAGTTTTTGGATTGCATAGAAAGGCCATTGTGGCTATCAGTAATTTAGACTCTCGAGAGGACTGCAGAGAAGCTTTCAAATCTCTTGAAATATTGACTTTCCCATCTCAGTATGTACCGGGATGTCCCACTAAGAATGACTGTCGGCTGTATCTCGGAAAGTATAGGCAGTATATCATGCGGAAAAAAAATTAAATAGTAAAGAGGCCATTAAAATGGCTGCAAATTATTTTCAAGTTTCGAGAACGGCTGGTAGAGGGCGTTACTGCTATGGCGAAACAAAAAATGGGATTTTCACAAAACTCTGCCTTGATAATGGGTATTTCAAATCATAGCATCATAATCTTTAGCAAATTTGAAATATTTTTTGTATGGACTATTTTGCCCTAACTGCCAAAATAAAATGGTGGGGGGAAGTTAGACCTGTTTTTATTCAAATGTCAATTACTCCGGACCGAATAGTCGGAATCAAACGAACAAGGTCTCTTTTGAAAATGCGTTCCTTAATCTTTATTTTACTATTTGACCAATAATAATATGCATTTAACACTAGACGCCAGAGGGCACTGTCTTACAACTTCACAAACAAAGTGCGATTTTCAAAAAATTTCAAATGCAACACTGTCGTTTTTTTAGCTCAAAGTAAAGAGGAATGAAAGCTTCAGAAGTCTACGAAACCGCAACTTGATATCTCTATCCAAACCGGAGATATTGGCAAAAATATAAATAACTGACAAAAAATATGGCCTTCAACCACCTTAGCGCTCTTCATTAGGTATAACCATTGCAATAAAATATAAGAAAAATACGATCAACTTGTCATTGGTAGGCAACACGCAATACGGTACGGGCAAACACAGAGCCGGACTAAAAGAGATTTTACACTCATTACCAGCAGATACGAGTGATAAAATATATCTATTACCTAAAAGCAACCTGGATAGAGGGGAAAGTGGAGAAGAAACCATCATCACGATGATGAGAGAACGGCGAAATGCTTAATGGAATAAAAGAAATGAGAAGAGAAGCGAGAGAAAATCAAAAACAAATAACAGAACTGAAAAAGGACAACATACAAATAAAGAAAGAAATGAAAAACTTACATGAAAAAATGGAAAGAGAAAGTGAAAGGGAAAACCTGATTATAACAGGAATAAAAATTGAGTCGACTGACGACAAGCTGATGAAAAAAACGATGGAACATTTCTTGGATAATGAAGTCAAGGTCAAGGTAAAGCTACGGAATACTAAGAAAATAGGAGACAACGCCTTCGTGGTAGAGAGAAAGTTTCTCTGAGAAATTGGACATCCTAAAAAATAAGAAGAAGCTAAGGAACTACACAGAAAAAGTATACATAGATTCAGAACTAATAGAAAAAGAACTTGAAATACAAAAAAAGATACGTGAAATACACAGAACACATATACAAAGTTTAGAAGAAAAACGTAAATGGAGGGCGGGGCCTAAGTGAAAGCTTTGATTCGCATCCACGGAGAGGCGCTGATGTGCCTGAAGTTCATCAGATCTCGAGAAGATGGCGGTATGTGGAATGCCACATGACAGCTTATTAGCTTGTGATGATGATAGATGAAGTCATTTGAACGTCACCCTTTATCTTCATGTTGTCTTTCATGCTTTGATTCCTCCCTCCCTTGATTAAAAAAATGCCCTGGAAATCCTCATCAGAAAACCTTTAAGAACGCAGAATACAACCCGGAATTCAAGAGGCTCATCAATGTTCCAGCCGCCATCGGAAAAGTTCCGGAGAAATGCATCCTCCACAAAATAAGGAGTCACGATGACAAAAAACTTTCTGCCAGAAGAACAAATGGGATTTCACCCAGTGTATTCTACAACAAATCAATCAGTGAGGCTTAGTGACATTATCCTGAAAAGGTTGAACAAAGGGAAAGAAACAGAAGAAGTGTTTCTCGACGAGTTTCGTACAGCCCAGCCGTCCCACAACACATGGAGACTTCCCGAGACCTCCGAAGTAAGTGGCATTTTCCATAATCACCATCACACATGGTCAGCGCCCCGCAGAGCTTCCGCAGATAAAAAACCCACACTGACCCCATCCCCAGATGGTTCTGGACATTCAAGAAAAATCGAAAAAACTACATTTATTCAAAGTTTTTGTCTTTATTCAACAAATAAAGACATTTTCAACGTCAAAGTTAATGTCAGTGCTTTTATGTAAAGCAAACTGTATAATATATTACATAAATCTTTATTCTACAACAAATCAATCAGTGAGGCTTAGTGACATTATCCTGAAAAGGTTGAACAAAGGGAAAGAAACAGAAGAAGTGTTTCTCGACGAGTTTCGTACAGCCCAGCCGTCCCACAACACATGGAGACTTCCCGAGACCTCCGAAGTAAGTGGCATTTTCCATAATCACCATCACACATGGTCAGCGCCCCGCAGAGCTTCCGCAGATAAAAAACCCACACTGACCCCATCCCCAGATGGTTCTGGACATTCAAGAAAAATCGAAAAAACTACATTTATTCAAAGTTTTTGTCTTTATTCAACAAATAAAGACATTTTCAACGTCAAAGTTAATGTCAGTGCTTTTATGTAAAGCAAACTGTATAATATATTACATAAATCTTCAATAATACATTATCCAAGTCTGATAGTTCGATTCGCATCCACTTCATTCCGTGGCGCATTGTTCCGTAAAATTTTATACGTCAGTTTGTCTTCTAAACTTTGTAAAATATGTGTTCTGTGGTGAAATACTAAGGGAAGAAATAAGTAAAGGGAAGCAAGTCAATGTAGGTTACAAGAAACTGATTGTAAACGGAAAAATACGGAAATGGGATGAAAAAGAAAAAATAGTAGGAGGAGAGTTTGAGTACAGAAGAGCAAAAAACTAATAAATGCACCTAATAGACAAGTCAATACAAAATATACGACTATGGCTGTGAAAACAAATACGAAAAGGGAACAAACAACGGAAGGACAGATAAACAAGACCAAAAGAAACAATATGAGAAAAATTGGAACATGGAATAAGTGTAGCAGGCAAAGAAATAGAACTAGAAGAGGAATTTGAAAAGATGGAATGGGAAACGCTAGCAATACCAGAGGCAAAATACGTAATATTCTACGTATGATACAGTGCTTTTATTTGCCGGAACGTGCAGTCTTGTCAGGCTATCGAGGATTTACTAACATTTAGGAAAAAAAACAATATGTTGGTAAATTTGCTTCAAAAACAAAAAATTTTAAATTGAATCTTGCAAATATGCGTATTTTTCAATGTAAGGGTCAAAGTTATTGATTTTTGAAAAAAGAATCGCTATAATTTGTATAGGGTGTTTTCTACAGCAGGCCCAACTTAGCAGATTTAGAGACGAGGAAACTCAATTTGTTCAAATGGAACACCCTGTGTGCTGTTATCTAGTTTTGTTAACCACTCAAAACCCTGCAACTTTGCCATTACAATACACGTCAAAATGTGTCGTTATCTCGCAATCTTTGATTATGTCAAAATAGTTCCTAATTGGGATTTCTGGTTCATTCTTGGTACAGGTTACGCGACGAAACGTCATTGGCTGAGTAATCGGACCACTTGTTGAAATTCTCTAACAGAACAATGACTGAAAACAAAAGAGGTTGAAGATCTTTATTCAAAATCGAGTTGAATATCCACTATGGTATAATCGAAATGGAACAGCTCTTATCATTAACAGAATCAACAAAAGGATAACTACGGAACTAGAGTAAATGTTCAAAATGATCGCCATTATTTTGAATGCAGGCCTGTACACGGTTTTCAAATGATCGACCAACTTTAACTAGCATGTTGTTATTATTGTTTATATCCTGGATTGCATCCCTTATCCGATCTATTGGATTGGTGTTTCTGGTTGTCATGGTGATCAAATCGGAGTCTTCTGCCATAGCAACGATCCATTAACACGTTCGAATTTGTCATCTCGAAGCCCAATCAAGGGGTACTATTTTGACATAATCAAAGATTGCAAGATAACGATACATTTTACGACATGTGTTCTAATGGCAAAGTTGTAGTGTTTTGAGTGCTTGACAAACAGGGTGTTCCATTTGAAAAAATTGAGTTTCTTCGTCTCTAAATTCGCTAAGTTGGGCCTGCTGTGGAAAACACCCTATATAAATTAAAGCGATTCTTTTTTCAAAAATCAATCACTTTGACTCTTACATTGAAAAATACGCATATTTGCAAGATTCGATTTAAAATCTTTTGTTTTTGTTGCTTCGGCGGTTGCTCACCATAACCTTTAAACTCACATTCTAGAAGTGAGAATAGTTTGCATTGGGCTGGCTTTGCTCATAGGCATTGGTAGCTCAGTTGGTAGAGCGTTGTCCTGGTGTGACGAAAGTCGTGAGTTCCGCCTGGTGTCAACTTTTCTCATTTCCCTATCTGTCCCTTCGTCACGAAAACTCCCTTCTTCACATGATTTGGACAAAGAAACTTTCCTTGAACCTATAAGTTTTGTCTTCAAAAATTTTTCCTATCTCGATTGATAAGGGAGAAAATGGACTTCCACACACTAACGCGCCACCCTATATATGGACCAATTATTCTTCCGTTGAGAATGCCGCACCAGACATTTACACTCCATCTTCCCTAATGTTGTAGTTCCCGCATCCAATGAGGATTGTCCGCTGACCAATAGTGCATGTTGTTTAGGTCTACTCCTCCGTTACTATGGAAAGTAGCTTCATCGGTCCATAATATTCTGGAAAACAGATTTCTATTTTCCAACATCATATTGAGCATCCAATAGCAATGATCCAGCCTTCGACCATAATCTTGCTGGGACAATGCCTGGTGAAAAACAATACGGCAGGGATGTAACCTTAAAGAAGAACTATTATCATTAGATTTGAGAAATGTCATGGTTGGTTTTGGGTTCCAATAAGTATCGAGTTATTTAATAAATTTGTGGTAGATTTGTATAAATTACCTAACTTTTTTTTCTCAAAATCCTATGCACAGTAGTGCTAGCAATGCCCAAATTTCGGGAAATTTTCCTGGTACTAAGTTAGGGATAAAACTGCACGTAAGCCAAAACATTTATTCGGTTTGCTGCAGTTCTACCTATACATCTTCTTGGAAAAACAGGGCTATGAATACTTCCGGTAATACAAAAACGGTAAGCCAAACGAGTAATTACTCTATACTGTCGTAGCGGCGTCTTTGAGGATATCGCCCGGCATAAACCCTTGCAGCAATGACTGGATTGCACAAGAGCACAAGCATTAAAAATAAACCGCAATCATGTCAATCGCATCCTCAAGTGATAGAGACATTTTGAAGAAGCAATCGAATAAAATAAAACGCAAGTGAGACGATCAACACTTTATTCAAATATGAATACATGACTGGTTTGATTAAAACAAACTTCACTATTTTCCAAAGCCTACTTAACTTCACGGATCCGACTTTTCTTCTTCACTGTCCTGGTATCTCAATTAGTATGCATTATCGAAATTCTTTTATTCACGAATATCAAGGAATTAGCCACCATTTTCTGATAAATATCACACACAACATACAAGGATAGGAGTATAGCATCTATGTTACCTACAAATATAATATTCCCTCAAAAATCTACACAAGAAACAATAAAAAGCGCGTTCTGCCGGACAACGTTGTCAGAGCATGAATACGCGTCTGTGATGATATCAAGAATATGATGAGTTAATCATTATATTATTAATTCATCTGACATTCTGGCATATTATCAATATTGAAAGTTGATTAATCGTTTTTTCCTCATATTTTTTAAAACCGTATAATGATAATATGAAGAAGATATACTTGAGCAGGTTTTTTCGTATTTATTTTTGTTTTTGCCAATATGTCCGGTTTGGAAAGAGATATCAAGTTCCGGTCTAGTAGACTTGTGAAGCTTTTATTTCTCTTTACTTTTGGCTAAAAAAAAACACATAGTTGCATTCTAGTCCAGTAACCATATACATCAGACCTTGCGTTAAATCCGGTAGTTCTGATTTTGTGCTGACTTGTTAATGCTGTTGGCCCAATTATTTAATCCAAGTTTTCGACCTCGAGCGCCAAACGCAACATTGTCAAATTTAAAAAAAAAATCCAAAATGTCTACCTTTTATCCAGTTTTTGGCAATTTTAATCCAGAATGACTAAGTCTTCGATCAAAACTATCAAACACTTTTTTGAAGTGGACTGAATCTACTATGATTTCAGATCAGAATGGTCTCTGTAGACCTAATAGTTTTTAAGATACAGATTTTCAATATTTAGTTTAATTTTTTCACACTTGCAAATTTCAACATAATACAACAACATTATTCCATTATGGAAGGTGTCTCCAGGCTAGTTACCATACATTTATTATTCTGTGGAAATTTCGACCCCCTAGACATGTTTTCTTTGGTAATTTCACGCCCTACCTATTCCGAAAGATAAGAAGAACTATGCATAATGGTTTTGATCTCATTAAAAAAAGTAGATCAAATACAGGTTTAACTCAAAGTAGATTTTGCCCTCTTTCAAGGACACGGTTGAGTTTCGAGGGTCTTCCCACTCAAAACATATCTACAGTAGCAGGGCTTAACTTTAACCCTAAGATGGTCAAAAAAATAGAGTAAAATGGCCGCAGACTCTTTCCAGGTAGATATAATGTTGTTTTATTACCGCAGAAAATAGGTTCAAGTTATTAAAACATTTTCAAGTTTCAAAATATAACGCTAAATTTTGGAAAGCTGTAGCTCAAAAACTATTGGGTCTACAAAGACGGTTCTGATCTCAAATTGTAGCAAATTTAGTGTTCTAGAGTTATTAGCAAAAGCTAAGTCGTTCAGGATTTAAATTGCCAAAAACTAAATAAAAGTTAAGAATTTGGGGAAATTTTGATATTTGACAATGTTGCGTTTGGCGCTCGAGGTCGAAAACTTGGATTATTTATTGGGCCAATATCATAAACAAGTCAGCAAAAAAATCTAAACTACCGGATCTAACGCAAGGAACCCCCCTTTTCAGACGACATGGTTACTGGATTAATTCGAAATTTCTTGAAAATCGCGTGATTTTTTGAGAAGTTGTGAGATAGTGCCCAACTAACACAGATTCTTATAGCATACTAAAGTAGCAATGTTATAAGAGGAATTACTCTCTTAGTCTAATTTGTTGTATTATTGGTTCATTATTGTTTTAAAGAGATCTTATAAGATGGTTACAAAATATTTTTATTAGAGATTCATTATTATCATATATCTTTAATAAAACAGTTAACTCGCAAAAGTATTTAAGACTGAATTGGCTTAAGAGAATATCTTATAAAAATGTTTTATAGGATGATTGATCCTGAACGTACAAAACAGCTCTATAAAACCAATATAAAACACTTACAAAATGAAAATGGACACAAAATAGCAACATTGTCTTATAGTGTGTCTTGCCCAAAGATGCCCACCCCGTTTGCGATAATACCGTGAAATTCGCGTCTTCTTTTTCATTTGTTTAGTATATTTCTGGGTATTTTGAACAAATGTTTTTGATGGTGACTTTCAAATGATGTCTAGAATACGTATATAAAATTTGAAATCATATGAAAATGTATGCAAATTGTCCAATACCTAAATAAAAAATTTGTCGTAACAAGCACAGTTATAAGAGTTGGCCATATTTGGTAGGCGAACTTTGTCGGTCTTTTTTTAGGTTTGGGAACGAAAACCAAATATTTATTAAGGAAATACGATAATAAAAACGTCATTATAAGAAAAACATTGTAACTTTCAGACAATTTATATTTAATAGAGTAGTTTTTGTTTTTAATCAAGATCTTGAGGTTATGAAATTTAAAATATCAGGGTAAAAAGTCTTGAATTGCCTCAAAATGCAAGCGCATGAAAATTTAGTTCATGATGTACCCATATATTAACAGTAAAATCAAATTCGCAAGTCAGATCAACATATTATCATGCTTGAATCTTTAATATTTTGCAATATGCTACTTGTCTAATAGTAGGATAGACTCCATTAATTTTTCGTCATATTCACAGTTGATATACTTTTGCAACAATTCTGATTTATTCTGCTCTGAATATACACAAAATTGCAGTGTAAATACCGCGAATATATCAACAACAAAATATATTTATAACTGTTTTATGAATGTAAAACTTGGAACAACTTCACTCTAATCAGAGCTCTATAGCAGTAGTAAAGTAGCTTTATAGTTGTTACCTAGAACCCCTATAAACATTTTAATACGACAAAAATATTTTATAAAGTGGTCCTTTGTCGTGTTTATAAGTGTGTTATTAATGTCTATGAAATTACTTAAAAAATATTTTTACGAGCAAAATGTTTTACGAAACTGTTATATAACGGTCTATAAAATACTTATAAACATATTAAAATTTGTGTTACTCGGGTGCCCTCTAGCGTCTACTGTTATAAGTCAACTGTATAAAGGCAAAAATAAAGTACTTGATGATGTCCGCCAGTTGGAGGTTTGTCCAATTCTATGAGACTAGGTGTTATTTACTGAAAAATGCTTAAAATGGGCTTAGTGACATTTGCCTGAACGCCGACGAAATTTTGTGCTGAATGAATTTGTTTCATAATTTCACAGTTATTCGGGGCGCAGACATAACAAACATATAAAAAATCATAAAAATCGTCCCAGCGATTCTTCAGTTAGGATATGTTAAATATCTGGCAACATTTCTGGGGTATTTTTTTTTAATGTTCAAATTCTTGTTATAGCACTTCAAATCTCAAATGTAATTTGAACAAAATCCTCAGGAAAATAACAAAATTAGGCAAACATAACCTCACTTGGTCAATTTTTGTTAAATTTCTTAATCAAACTCCTAATTAGAACCCACTGTATTGGCCATCGACCTTAAATTCGAGAAAGTTTTGGCCCTACGTCAATTACCATTCTCATTTTTGAAGAAATGTTGGAAAATGGGTAATTTTTGCCAAGCTCTAGAATTTATATCTGGGCTCTATTCTTTGTTCGATTATCAAATCAACTCAAATATGCTTTATTTTCGAAAGAACATAATCTTATTGACAAAGCTTCTGGCTGAAGTAAACATAACATAACGGTAGTAAAACATAATGCATTGTTAACAGATAATTACATGGTTAATAAAAACGTTTGAAAAAAAAACCAAAAAAAAATACACCACACAGGTTAAATGTAAAATAACATATCAGTGTAGCATTAACATTAAGGAACAAATTTGTCTTCTAGGAACTCCCCAATACTATAATAGTATGGCCTCGTGAGTGGAAACGTTTTGACTTTCTTACTTAACATTCCGCAGTCCCTAGTTTCTCGTAAATATAATGGCAAATGATTAAATAAATAGCGGCCTCCATAGACTACTGCGTCCTTAATCAGCGTACAAGTGGGAATGGGTAATCTTAATTTCTTGATATGCCTTGTTTCACGTTCCGACCTTTTATGAATAACTCCTTGGAATTGTTTATGGATCAGACAGACCATCTCCAATATACAGGGTGTTTCCTGAAGATTGGTAAAAAATTCGTTGTGTGATTCCTGGGGTATTTTCATGAAGAAAAGTTCCTATAAACATTTGCCGAAAAATGCTTCCTAAGGGAGCTACGCCCCCTTAAATAGGGCACCCCGAAGACGGCTTTTCCTCAATATTTCCGAAACCTTACATACAAAAATCATGAAATTTGGTACATCATACAAACTTTTAATGCTGAATGAGAATTTGAGCTCAGAATTTCAAAATTTTAATCAGGGGCGTACCATACTGGCGGGGTTAAAGGTTAAAAGAATCCAACCTTTAACCCCGCCAGTATGGTACGCCCCTGATTAAAATTTTGAAATTCTGAGCTCAAATTCTCACTCAGCATTAAAAGTTTGTATGATGTACCAGATTTCATGATTTTTGTATGTAAGGTTTCGGAAATATTGAGGAAAAACCGTCTTCGGGGTGCCCTATTTAAAGGGGCGTAGCTCCCTTAGGAAGCATTTTTCGGCAAATGTTTATAGGAACTTTTTTTCATGAAAATACCCCAGGAATCACACAACGAATTTTTTACCAATCTTTAGGAAACACCCTGTATAAAGACAACACATCGTAGATATCTTTCGATTTCTGAATAATGGTTCACAACTATCTCTTGGCTTCGCTCCACGTATATATCGTAAGGCTTTTTTTTGCAATTCAAAGAGACTATTCAACAGTGTAACTGATGCCGAGCCCCAAAAACAAATCCCATATCTGAGATGCGACTCAATCAAAGCAAAATAAGAATTTCTCACAATCGTGCTATGAAGCTCTCTAGAGATTACTCTGAGCGCATAACAGTTGGAGCTCAATCCACTGTGGAGAGCTCGTATATGTTGATCGAACTTTAATTTGTTGTCGATAAACAGTCCCAAATATTTGCTGTTCAAACAATTATCAACAGACTTGCATTCAATACAAACACCATCAATGCTACATTTGAAAGTGGAAAAAGGGCACTTAAAAATTTGGAAAATATCAAAACTATGCAAACATAACCTCACTATTTATTTTTTTATTTTTAATTTGATCAAATCCCAAATAGACCCTACATAATGTGATTTCAACAAAATCCTTTGAAAAATAACGAAACTTGCCAGACATGACCACACTGTCATTTTTTTTTAAATGTTTTGTTCAAAACTCAAATAGAACCTACATATTCTATTTGGAAAAAATCGTTTTGAAAATGATAAAACTATGCAAACCTAACCTCACTATGTCATTTTTTTTAACTTTTTGATCAAATCCCAAATTAAACCTACATAATAGATATCTAATTTGAACAAAATTCTTTGGAAAACATCAGAACTATGCAAACATCCTCGCCAAGTTAATTTTTTCAGAATTTCTTGATCAAGTCCCAAATAGAGCCCAAATCTAAATAGAATCTACTTCTCTAGCCTGAATATGACGTATGTGCTGTAGTTGTCTTGAACAGCCACTGCCAACTTTTGGCTCGCAAATTTCGCGAAAGAAAAGTTGTGCTTTCAGTTTTTTCCGGGAAATGTTCTCAATTTTTTTCTTCATAAGATCACTCCTCAGATTTCGAGGAAAATTTTTAAAAAAATCAAACAAATTGCTTTAGCCGTTCTCAAGTGATGGAGTGAACAAGAAAAACGGGTTTCAAATTTATATTAGATAAAAGCGTGGATAGAATCAACATTGTCACTGTTCTAGTTTTATGTTCATGTTCACTGAATGCACCTATTTTAACATTATAAGGGCTTTCCAAGAACGGCACCTGGTGCGCACCCGGAACGACTCACACTTGATTTTGATCGTTCCTGTTATCGGGGCTTGAGACACCAATCTTACCTTCCCCTTTTCCCTGGATGTTTGTTTTAAGCTAAGTTCGAATAGTCCACATTCGAATTCACAGTGACATCTGAGGATGTTCGATCACGTGACAGACGATTTTATTTTTTACATCTTCAGAAATCGAACGGCCGAATCGAGAAATGACGAATGACCTGAAATGACATCAGAAGTAGCCTAACCACACATTTTTTTGGGTTTGTTTTGTTCGCTGCTTTTTGTTGCTAGCTTAAATTAGCGACTCCATTTTTATTTTCAATCACAATCCATTCCAATTTGGATATCAAATAACGTCAATAACGGTAAAAGTCCAAATCAAAATTCAAAACAACAGAACGTAACCTACAAAACGTATTCCCCCACCCCCAACATCTATAAAATCTCCTTTTCAGCATTGAGATGTGAAAAATGTCATTTTCGGATCGCATTTGGACTAAAAATACGCAAGTCAAGATGTTATCGATGAGTACAGATGGGACTAAAAAAACGACAAGTCGGTCGAAGATGTAAAATATGTTGAAGATGTGGACTATTCGAACTTAGCTTTAGTATCATGGATCAACCCCATATTGACAGTGGGTAAATGCCAAAAGTCCCTGTTGCGTTCCAGCAGAGCCGTCCATATTGTAATACAAGCCATGAAGTAATGACAAGTCATGACGTGCAACGTCGCAATTTGGACCACCGTTGACGTTTAAACGGTGGTCGAAATTTTGCATTGATTGAAGGTGCTTTCTTTAGGTGAGTTCGAGTTTCGCTCCGAGCGCGAAATTGTCCATTAAAGCGCGTATACAATTTTTGGCGCTCCGAGTATTCATAGCGAATACTCGAACTCACCTTTTGAAAATTAAGGTATTTTACGATTACGAGTTACGGAAAATGTTCAATAAAACAGTAACTTGAAAAAATAACTTATACAGGGTGTTTCAGAATAACATGCTAATAATAAAGGGGGTGATTCTTGGGCTCATTTTAAGAAAAAAAATTCATATGAACGTATGTCCTAAACGCCTTAACTTTTTTCCCAAAAAATATGCAAACCAAAACCCGCATGGACGGCACTGGTCAGAATAATATAATTGTTGGTGCATCAAAGAATGAGTATTAATGCCTAAAATACATGACTCAAATTTCATAAAGATATCTACAGTAATGACAAAGTTATTGTAAAAAAAGTATCTATTTTTTAAAACTTTGACACCCTGTATCTCAAAAGTTAAGGCGTTTAGGACATACGTTCATATGAATTTTTTTTCTTTAATAAGCCCAAGAATCACCCCCTTTATTATTAGCATGTTATTCTGAAACACCCTGTATATTATCGCAACAGGTATGATGTTTATCAGATTATAACATATGATTTAACATAAAACATATCCTAACCTAATGACAGTTTTATGATTTTTTGAGAAAAAATATTTATTTCAAACAATAAAACATCAAAACCGCCAGATAAGTAGATGGTTAAAGATTTTGAGATGTGATTTCCTCAGTTTCTGGAGGACAGGAGTTGATAATTACTATTATTAAAACAGAGAAACCAAAAAGCACCATCTCCGTCACGCACCAAAATGTTTCTCCAAAGTCCTGAACGAAACAGCACTCGTTTTCTATGATTTTTCCACATAACATAGAAGCTGGTGCATATATACAGGGTGTTACAAATTCGATGGGATAGCATTGCTAATTCCTAAACCATAAGAGATACAGCGTCGGTTAAATGGAGGCAAAGTTGCGCATTTTGGAACTCAATAATATGCCATTGAGAAACTTGAAAAATTCGGAGCACTTCCGGAGATATCCGGAAAAAATCAATTTTTTCAAAATTCTTTTTTATTTCCTCCTGAGTTAGTTTGAAGGAATTATTGAAAACGAGTGGCACATCTCCGTGGCCACTTTTTCTTCTCTTGAAGGTAGGGTGGTCGGAATTTATATCCGACGTTTCGATTTTCCGCAACCATCATCAACTTAATTTTTTCAAATACAAACCCAACTTTTTTTATGCATTTTTGGATAGCTCCTGACTTCCTGAACATCATGATGTGTCACACTTGTCATTCCAAAATATGCAGAATTATAATCCGAGTTTTTTCAAAATCAAACCTCTTGATCTCTTTGTAATGCAATGCGCGTATCGTAGTCATGGTAACAATAACAACTTGTCACGCCTGTGGATAGTTTTGGAGCTTGAATAATAAAACTCCAGCTTAAAAACAGTTTCTCGACTAGTTTTTGATCATCAAAACTATTCATAGGCGTGACAAGTTGTTATTGTTACCATGACTACGATACGCGCATTGCATTACAAAGAGATCAAGAGGTTTGATTTTGAAAAATCTCGGATTATAATTCTGCATATTTTGGAATGACAAGTGTGACACATCATGATGTTCAGGAAGTCAGGAGCTATACAAAAATGCATAAAAAAAGTTGGGTTTGTATTTGAAAAAATTAAGTTGATGATGGTTGCGGAAAATCCAAACGTCGGATATAAATTCCGACCACCCTACCATCAAGAGGAGAAAAAGTGGCCATGAAAATATGCCACTCGTTTTCAATTATTCCTTCAAACTAACTCAGGAGGAAATAAAAAAAATTTTGAAAGAATTGATTTTTTCCGGATATTTTCGGAAGTAGTCGGAATTTTTTTAAATTTCAAAACGGCAATTTGTTGAGCATAAAAATTTGCAACTTTGCCTCCATTTAACCGACGCTGTATCTCTTATGTTTTAGGAATTAGCAATGCTTTCCCATCGAATTTGTAACACCCTGTATGAGGAATTCAGGATGAGGCATTGATTCATCCATTTTCCCTATTTAAATATGTATTTTTTTTTCTTTAGTACCCACCCGCGCACCTACCTTATTCTTAAATTTTTAGAACGCAGAAACCACATTTTTTTACTGAGCTTCTTTCTCATTCTCACATTCTCAAAATACAATTTCAGGTTGAATGAGGGAAATTTTTTGTGGTTGAATGAAAACACTGAAAACTGAAAGCAGTTTTGGTTTTGAGACGTTGAATGCCTGGGAGCCTAGCCTACATTCAATTTTATTTCGAAGTGGAACTGTCAAATTTCCGCTTGGCAAACTGAAATCATATGCTACCATCTACATATGATTCCCGTAGCATATGATTCCCGTTCATAACTCACCTAAAGAAAGCACCTTAATCAATGCAAAATTTCGACCACCGTTCAACGTCAACGGTGGTCTAAAATTGCGACGTTGCAATTGTTGACTTCATGGCTTGTATTATGATATAGACGGCTCTGGTTCCAGTAAACATGACAGCTTGAAAAATCGGTGGGTCACGCACTTGAGCTGTACCAGGGTCACTCACTCGTTCCTGGAAAACAACTTATGTCAACGTTGCTTTGTCAGTCCTAACCTATGATTCTGTTTCAGTTTTGATGTTTGAATGGACCTAGAATAAACTCTGAAAATGCATCCGGACTTTGTCTGTAACTCGCATTTACGGGTAGTTGTTTTAGCATTTCCTTTATGGGAAAAAATAGAACTACTCTTCACTCATACAGCTCATTTTTTATTTAAAGTTACAGTGACAGATCAAAATTGTAGGTTAAAGGTTGGCAAACATGTTCTATTACGATAGTCATAGATTGAACTGTGATTCGTTCTATTTTGCTATGTTCAAAATGTTTTTGATTTGATAGAAAAAAAACGTTTGAGAATAGACAGTGATGATACTTTTGAATTTGGTGATCAAAACCCTTCTTCAATCGAGAAAATGAAGTTAATAATCAAATATTATATCTCTACATTTCAATTAGCAAGCACTTTATGGCATTTATTTTTTTTGCCAACCTTTAACCTTGAATTTTGATCCGTCACTGTAACTTTAAATAAATAATGAACTTTATTGTCAGTTTTGTCTTGATATTGAAAATGGCCGCCACTTCTATGCTGTAGAGTGTAGAGTCTCTTTCATTTCTAAGTTCTATGATTTGATTTGACATTAATAACTATAGTTTGAAATACGAGATGATAATGCACCCAGAGCTCCATCGTTGCCAAATCAAGCGTTTTTCTTGACAATGTCACTTCCAGTTGTTATTATTTAAGCAGGGTATTTGAAAATCTAGATTCGTGTTCCAGTTGATCGTGTTTTATTTTGCTATGAGGAATAAGACTAATAAAAGAGCCTTCTGACAGAAAAGTATTATAGACTATCTCGGATAAAAGAGGAGACGGCTATATGAAGGTTTAAACTATAGTACCAAGCAAATATTATGTGAATATTCTGTTCACGTGGGTACAAGATCAGAATGACGTCTGATTTGTTTTCGTAGATACTAAAGAAATACCTATTCAAGACAAAGATTTCATAGAAAAGGGGATGTAGAAAAAGCACTTTATTGTGCTTATCTCTTATTTATTTTCAAGTTTACAAAAAAACCTAACTGAATAGCGATCAGCTCCAGACCTGTAGGTATACCAGATCAAGATACCTGATCGCTGTATGCTGTACCTATAGGTTGATTATTCTAAAAAAAAGGTAAATATGTAGAAATTAATCAATTTGTCATAATTCATAAACTAAACAGATCAAGGAAAAAGAGACCAGAGACATTGTATACTTATATGTATAATAATATGTAGTTCATATTAAGACTAGCACTTTTATCCAATAACTAATTCAAAGTGAAAATATGTGAGCCAATAGGAAAAATAATCAATGAGAAAAACTGAGTGCTTACTAAACTGTTTTGAACAGGGGATAGGTTAGTCAACTTGATTTCAAGTCTAATATACAAGGTGTTCCCGAAAGGTCTCTACAACATTCTACCACTGATTCTTTACGACAAAAAAATCGATAAGACCCATCTCACCTCCGTACAAAAATTCATGGTTACGGAGATACTGGGCGTCAAATTTTTAATTTTATTTCCAATTTTTTGGTTTATTTCTTCCGCGAAACATCAAAAACTAACGAAAATTGGAACTCGAGAGTTTTTTTGGGTGAACATTTTAAATATTGTGGCAGTTTTGTAGTATGGTGCAGAGGTCGCCACACACTGCTTGAAGTTCCTAGGAGAAACCGTTTTGCTGAAAATGCACTTTTCTGAAATCATGTACGAATTTCTTGCTCTGCAAGTACCGCAACTATCAAGCACTCACAGGTCAATGTAACTTTTTGACCGTTGTGTTTTGTAGCTTGAGGCAACCGTTGTTTACTCACTCAAATACCTACTGTTTACCCGTTCAATAATGGCTGTAGCTTAAAAATGCCGGAATGACTGACATGTTGGTCTTTGGGTTCTGTCAAGGTGATGCTCGCGAAAGTGTTCGAGTTTACGGAGAGATTTCCAAATCGACCAACTCCAAATCATCAAACCTTTGCCGCTGTTGAAAGTCGTCTTCGTAGAACTGGCTAATTCTCCCCATCCACTGCTACGTGGATTAATCATCAGGACACCTGATGTGGAAGAAAATATTTTGGAACAAGTTGCGGCATATCCAACGTTAAGCACAGACGCTTGAGTCTGGAATTGGGAGTGAGTAAAAACGTGATCAATCGCGTGTTGAAAGAACAACTTCTCATCACGTTCAAAGAGTACAAGACCTTATTATTCTCGAAGACCGTCTTCACTGCCTTGCCTTTTGCCAGTTTAATACCGAAAAAAGGACTCAAAATAATAATTTCGCAACAAAAATTTTGTTCACCGATGAGGCTTGCTTTATTTCACAAAAGCGGCATCACAAACTTTGCATAATGAACATGTTATGCAGATGAAAATCCACATGCAATAAAGGTCAGTCATCATCAGCATGAGATAAGAATTATTATTTGCGTCGTTTGAATGGTGCGCAGTATCTGGAGCATTTGCAAGTAACGTTACCAGAATTTTTGGATGGTCTGCCTTTGTTCCTTCGTGAGGATAATATGTAGTTTATGCATGACGAAGCGTCTCCAATTTTCACTTTGAATGACCGCAACCACTCAAATCAGCATTATCTGAATAGGAATCCGATGAGTAGAGGTGTTGAAGCTCTGCGAAATGGCCACTTCATTCGCCAGACTAAACACCTATGGATTTTTTTTTATGGGGTACCCAGACCCATAAATAGCGAGAACAAATTATTGAGACGTTTTCAAGATGCGACGAACACATTGAGACAATATGAAGAAATGTTGCAGAAAGTTCTGTCCAGTTTTCTTCGACGTGTCAATCTCTGTGTTTATGAAAACGGAGGCCACTTTGAGCACTTACTTAAGATTTTTTTTGCTCATTTTTTATTTAATTTGATAGTCTCGGGATTTTTTTCTTTTTAATTTGCATACTTGATTTATCATGGATTTTTGTCAGAATGTACTTTATATGCATTTTATTCTTTCAATAACGGTCGCCTCCAGCAACAAAAATGAAATGTACATTTTTTCTGCTTCAACATATTACTTCCAGGGAACGGTAAAAAAGTTACAATTTCCGGTAGCGTATTGCATGGAAATGCCTAAGCGTTACCGAACCTCCGGTGAATGATGGCTTCTGATTGGTTGGCGCCTTGACGGTTCTTGAAATTTGACAATTCGTATTTCCTCTCCGCATATTTCACTTAACCTCACTTTTGTGTTAGCATGTTAACAATCATCTTACCTCTGTATTTCTTTTTGGTTTTTGTGAAAACTCCAATTTGGAATAATTTGCATTGAAATAGATAAGTGATTGTGTACAAAAACTAAAAACCAGAAAAATTTTGAAAAGATACGAAATGATTGAAAGCACCTGGACAATATGGCACTTTAACAAAGAATATTATGTACCTACCTACATTATTTATTTGATAAAATCAACAACTTTTTTTTCATATAACAAAATATAAACAGTTGACACATTTTTATAGAGAGAGTGCTGTTTTCAATGATTCAAACAATCTATTTTCAAAATTTGGCTTACCAATTCCATTTTATAGCCTTCAATATGTTCATCAATATACAAAGGCATAGAATTATTATAAGATATAACTTCCAAGATAGCATGATTTTGAAATTATTTATGTTTTTTTTTCTGGATATTTTCATGAAATTACCCAATATTTCCAAACACTTCATAACTTCTCACTTTGAAACTTATTCAATAAAAAAATCACATGGGCAGGGTTCGTCCGACAAGATTCATTGATCTATATGATTTGCAAAAATTATTTCATCAATTAACGCAATTTTTCTAGACACTCCATTACTTTTCCACTTTGAAACTTTTTTAATGAAAAAATCACCCGGGAAGGGTTCGTTCAACAAGATTCATTGATCTAATTTGCAAAAATGGTTTCATCAATCAACAGATTCTGAAAAAAGATTTTCACAGCCTTTCGGCATCTTTTGTTCCATGATTCCAAACAAAAAGTTACAGTCAGGATTTGCATGATGTTACGCGAAATAATATACTCATAGATTTGGGTTATTTGTGATATTACAGGGTGTTCATCATACATGGGGTTTTTCTTTTGACATGAGATTTCCCTCATAACACTTTCTCGAAAACTCAAAAATAAAGGTTATGTTGCTACATAAAAAAAATCAGATGAGTCCCTGTAGAAGAGAGAACTCTAACAAGAAGTGAACTGGATCTAAAAAATCATGGAGATGCATAATCCTCATTGCAATGTCAAGTCTAAAAAAACTGTTCAAAATTGTCGCACAGGGACTTATTTGATTTCTTTATTTAGCGACGTAGGTTTCCCCCCCGACATCGCATAATGCGGGTTTGAAGTATACAGGAATTATGCACGCATTTTGCACAATTTTGCACACATATTTTTAAATTTTGCACACCTTTTTCCGAGAGACTAGAGCCCTTTGTTTGATGGGGGGGAAACTTGACGGTTCCCCCCCGACATCATCCAAAACCATTTATTTTATCTAGATCTCTCCTTTGAATTTTGCACAATTTTGCACACATGTTTTCAAATTTTGCACTTCCTCCCTAACCGATCTATGCCCTTAAGAAAATGTCAAGTTTCCCCCCGACATCATCCAAAATCATTTTTCTCTATGTCAGTCTCTCCTCTAGTTTTTGCACAATTTTTCACGACATGTTTTAAAATTTTGCACACCTCCCCTTACCAATCTATGCCCTTATGAAAATGTCAAGTTTTCCCCCCGACGTCATCCAAAACCATTTATTTTATGTAGATCTCTTTCCTGTATTTCGCACAATTTTGCACACATGTTTTCGAATTTTGCACACCCTCCCTAACCGATCTATGTCCTTATGAAAATGTCAAGTTTCCTCCCCGACATCACCCAAAATCATTTTTTTCTATGTAGGTCTCTCCTCTGAATTTTGCACAATTTTGCACACATGTTTCCGAATTTTGCACACCTCCCCTTACCGATCTATGCCCTTATAAAAATGTCAAGACATCATAGAAAACCATTTTTTTTATGTAGATCTCTCCTCTGAATTTTGCACAATTTTGCACACCTATTTTCAAATTTTGCACACCCTCCCCCATCGATTTAGGAAATGAAATCTTTGACTTCCAGTAAGAAATAATTGGAAAATAATAAAAAAGTGAAAACCATATATTACATAAAAAAAGCAAATTGTATAGAAAACTAAACCAAAAACAGATTATGCTAAGTCACAAACTTGATATACTATTGAGGGTCATGGGGGTATAAAAGTTTTAGATTTTCATTCGAACTTGTCAAGAATGTCTTCAAAGAAAAGAAAAGGCTATTAATAGTCCAATATTCTTCCATAACTTACATTTTTTCAATGTAACCCTGTGTTTAATATTATAAATTATGAAAGCTAATTCCCCAGATTTCAAAAATATATAGCTTGATACCTTTCTGGTGGGCCGTTTAGAAAATGTTTGAATTTAAACATGTTTATGAAATAAAATTCAAATCTCGATTGTCATAGATAAAAGAATGAAATTGTAATTATAAAGCTGGTATTTATAGCAATGGAGCACAAATCATTTGTATTTCCTAAATATTTACGAGTTAATAAATTGGAGCGATTTAATCCATGGCAACATCCAAGCATCAATTTTTGAACATATTTAAACTGGAATATTTCCTGAATGGCTAATCAAGAAGATATAAATTTACATATTTTCGAAATCAAGAAAATGAGCTCTTCCATAATATATGATAATATGATATGATATGTGTGTTTTTGTTTTTTTTGTGTTTTTGTAAATCAATGTCTCTTTAAAAAATGTAACTTATGGAAAAATATTAACATTTTGATAGTGTTTTGTCTGCTTTGATAAGATTTTTGAAATTTCCCAAAAAAAAAACCTAAAACTTTCATATCTACAACATTTTCATATCTTCATGGATAATGCCAGGGTTTTTCCTTATAATTTGCCAACCCTTTAGCAACTCTAGTTAAAGAGATTCAAAAATATGTCGAAGATTACGGGAATAACGGACAGTGTCTTGAGTCTTCCTTTTAATAAACAGCTACAGTTTCGATGCTATGTTGCATCTCCTTCAGGCTAAAAAATTCGTACATATGAACACTAGCAATTGAACAGTCATCAAAATTGAAATTAAAATAGCAGAAAAAATAAATAATAAAAACACAAAACGAACATTGTCATAAAAACATGAAACCTACCTATTAAAAAATTGGAGACCAATATTGACAGAAATTTACATTTAAACTCGAAACATGAATACAACGAACAATTAAAATATGTATATAGTACATCACTTATAAAATTATAACGGTCAATAACCAAATAAATCAATACGCTTCAAAATCACAATGTTGCAATGTCTCTGATCAATTACATAAATAAAATGTGGTAGAATACAAAGTTTGTTCTGGCATTCAATTATTGGCAACGTTGGACACATTATTGTCAACTGAGCGCAACCAAAACAATCCTTGATCTATATGACAGCGGTATATATGTTTCGAGTTTAAATGTAAATTTCTGTCAATATTGGTCTCCAATTTTTTAATAGGTAGGTTTCATGTTTTTATGACAATGTTCGTTTTGTGTTTTTATTATTTATTTTTTCTGCTATTTTAATTTTAATTTTGATGACTGTTCAATTGCTAGTGCTCATATGTACGAATTTTTTAGCCTGAAGAAGATGCAACATAGCATCGAAACTGTAGCTCTTTATTAAAAGGAAGACTCAAGACACTGTCCGTTATTCCCGTAATCCTCGACATATTGTTCATAACCTTTTTCGGACGTTAACCTACTTGAAGATTCAAAAATGTTCAAATGAGAGTTTTATGATTTTTTCTGAAGATTTCATTGTAACTATAAGCGAAAGAACAAAGCACCATTGGGAATCAAGAAAAATCCTGAAGGTTTTTTTCTCATTTTCCGCTTTTCAAAAATATATAGTTTGCCTATGATTGTTCTAACCGTTTTCGAGTTATTTGACTTTGAATAGCTCTACAGTTTCAATGCGGGCAAATGATGCAATAACTTATCGCAACATCCATGGAAAACTAAGGTAAACAGAATATTTGATGACAGGAAAACTACTTGTTAGGAGTAACAGTTGTTTTCCCTGGCGATCCATAGCAGGTGCAATAAACTATCGCATTATTCGCCCGCATGGCAACTATACTCTGAGTTATTTATAGTGAATCAACTCAAAAACGGGTGGTTTAAGCAAACTATATATTTCTGAAAAGCGGAAAATGGGAATATCTTGAATCTGTAATGAAGTATAGGGCATTCCATTTGAAAAAAAATGAAACTTTTCCAAATTTTCCCGATTTCCAATTGTTTCCAGATAAAATCTTCAGGCAAAATCATGAAACTTTAATTTTTTTCTTGTAGGTATCTTATTGAATAAAGTTTTTAAAGAAGTGGCAAATTATAAGGAAAAACTTCGAAAAATCCTGTACATTATTTACCGGTTATGATGTAAACAATAAAATCTGTACTCTGACGTGTTTTTGAGAAGAACAAGGCATATATTTTGTATTTCTATCGTCGTATACTTCCCATAAATTGTTATGTCTGTAAGAAAAACAGATGAAATGGCCCAATGAGTTATCAGGTCCAACATATCCAATAACACCTCTCAACTGATATAAAAGTCCATTTCTTTCATGACCAATTATTCAGTAAAATAGAATCATCGTGACACTGTACCATCTATATTTATAAAAGAGCTTGTCCTGACTGCGTCATCAACGCCGAGCCAAAACTATTATAGATAGAGCCATGAAATTTTGAAGAGATGTTCTGCTAAATATTTCTTGGTGTGCTAAGAGAGGATTTTGCGAAATTTTATCCCTGAGGGGGTGGAAAGGGTGAGGGTAGAAAGATGAAAAATTATGTATTTTTGGCCACATCGACTTGAAACTTCATAATAATAATCTTGAATGAAATCAATGAAATACGTGTTTCGTTGTTTTCCAAAATTCAACCCTTAGGGAGGTGAAAGGGGTGGGGGTGTGAAAAATCATAAATCAATAAAAACACTTTATTTTTGATCAAATCGACTTGAAACTTCATTATGATAAGACCGAGACATTGAGTTTCTTTCCCTCATTATGATGATCTTTAGTGAATTTAATAAAACACTTGTTTCCGTCGTTTTCCAAAATCTAACCCTTAAGGGGGTGAAAAGGGCGGGGGTGTGATAAATAATCTATCATCAACGCCGAGCCAAAACTATTATAGATAGAGCCATGAAATTTTGAAGAGATGTTCTGCTAAATATTTATAGGTGTGCTAAGAGAGGATTTTGCAAAATTTTAGTCCTAAGGGCGTGAAAAGGGTGGGGGTAGGAAAAATCATATATTGATGAAAAATAATGTATTTTTGGTCACATCAACTTGAAAAACTTGATTAAACACATGTCTCGTTATTTTTTGAAATTCAACCCCTAAGGGGGTCAAAGTCGGGCTCAAAGAAGATGAGGTGAGAAAAATCATTAATTGATAAAAGATTATGTATTTTTGGTAACATCATTCTGAAACTTTGTATAAATAATCACAAATTAAATGAATTAGATACTTGTTACGTTATTTTGCGAAATTCAGCCCCTAAGGGGGTCAAATTCAGACTCAAAGGAGTGGGTGGAAAAAATCGTTAATTGATAAAAGATTATGTATTTTTGGTAACTTCATCTTGAAACTTCGTAAAAATAATCTCAAATAAAATTAATTGAATACGTGTTACGTTATTTTGCGAAATTGAGCCCCTAAGGGGGTCAAATTCGGACTCGAAAGGGTGGAAAAAAAATCGTTAATTGATGAAAGACTATGTATTATTGTTAACATCATGTTGAAACTTCAAATTAACAGTCTTGAATGAAATTATTGGACATATGTATCGTTGTTTTTTAAAATTCAACTCTTAGGGGGGACAAAGTCGGGCTCAAAGGAGATGAGGTGGAAAAAAATCATCGATTGATGAAAGATTATGTATTTTTGTTAACATCATGTTGAACTTCGTATAAATAATCTTGTTTGAAATTAAGAAGCACGTGTTTCGTTTTTTTTTTTCTTTAAATTCAAACCTTATCTAAGGGGGCGAAAGCAGTGAGTGGCAAAAATCCGAGGAAAAATCATAAAATAAATGGAGAGTTGTATATTATATTTTTGATCACATAAACTTTAAATTAATAATCTCAATTTAAAGTGTTTGAAATTTTATATGACACCAGCAGTAGCCGTCACGGCTTCGCCCGCAATGATCATCATAGTGAAGTTTCAAGTGGATGTGACAAAAAATATATAATTTTTCATCAATATATGATTATTCACAACCCTACCCCCACCCTCAAAGTGGACGGAGGGTTTTGAAATTTTGAATTCTCACTCAGTTTTTCATTAAGAACCACTTTCTTCAATAACTTTTTGTCGTAACTCTTTCAGTCGTGAGAAAAATAACGTTTGAGTTTATTTTCAGGACACTTGATTTTTTGGGACTAAAATTATTACACAAATTGGTTTCCATCCAAGCAGGGCTGAACCCCGCGACAAGAGCAAATGCGAAAGGCGTCAACCACATATAGAAAAAAAAAATCTTGTAGTACATCATGCAGCTGCAGCTAAGTATCAGCAAAGCCATCTTGAGGACTATGGATCAAATCGCCCGCAATTGTTTGAATGTTATCAAATATCAAATTTAAAAGCAATGAAAGCTACACTCATAAACTTGGAAAACGACGTAACACGTGTTTTATTAATATTATCAAAGATCATCATGATGAAGTTTGTGACCAAAAATATTTTGTTTCCATTGATTTATGATTTTTCACACCCCGACCCGGTTAAGGGATAAAATTTGATAAACGACGAAACACGGGTTTCATTGATTTCATGCAAGATTATCAATATGAAGTTTGAAGTCGATGTGACCAAAAATACAATTTTTCATTGATTTAATTAAAATTGCTGTCGAAGCGGGCGAAGCCGTGGCGGGTTTAGCTAGTATACCTATAAAACTATATACCGACCTGCCAAATTGAATCGGGACTGCAGTTTCTACGCATGAACAGAATCTTGATTTTTTGATTGGTAGTTTGCCGTGGCGCGCCAATATACTGCATTTCGAAAACTTAATAGAAAAATAGCAACAATTCGAGATCGAAAAAGAATATTTGTTTTCCAGGGCGTCTTGATAAACTTCACAAGTCAAATAGGTAATAGTTGGCCACTTAAGTGGAATATCAGGCTTCGGAGGACGAAAGCGGTTTTTCCGAAGTTCAAACCAAAGCTTTTGCCGCCCGCCGTTGCGCAAGATGGGTGGGATTTGTACCGGAAACTGCTTTGGAGAGACTGCGCAGAAAATCTCGTCCCATTTTCATAGGTATATGCTTTGTATATTGTAGATCAGTGATACCACTGTTTACTGACTGCCAACCTCATCAAAATAATATGTTTATCAGACGCAGAAGTCTGGACCTTTTTTTACTACCCACTACCTGTTCCAAGTGCGCGATAACAATGATCAAATTCAACTTCGCATGTAATATCACCTATCTTTGTACAGAAGTTTTCTATTTATACAAATATAATGATTCATGCAATGTATCTCAAGCATACTCAAGAACATTTATTTTTAAGTGTTTTAGTACACAAGGGAAGGTGTGCAAAATTCAAAAAAATGTGTGCAAAATTGTGCAAAATTCAGAGAAGAGATCTACATACCAAAAATGATTTTTGGTAATGTCGGGGAGGTGCAAAATTCGAAAACATGTGTGCAAAAAAAATGGTTTTGGATGATTTTGGGGAGGGAAACTTAACATTTTCATTAGGGCTTGGATCGGTAAGGGGAGGTGTGCAAAATTTTAGAACATGTGAGCAAAATTGTGCAAAATTCAGAGGAGAGATCTACATAAACAAAAATGGTTTTGAATGATGTCGGGGGGGAAACTTGACACTTTCATAAGGGCATAGATCGGTAAGGGAGGGGGTGCAAAATTTAAAAACTTGTGTGCAAAATTGTGCAAAATTCAGAGGAGAGATCTACATAAACAAAAATGGTTTTGGATGATGTCGGGGGAGAAACTTGACATTTTCATAAGGGCATAGATCGGTTAGGGAGGGTGTGCCAAATTCAAAAACATGTGTGCAAAATTGTGCAAAATTGTGCAAAATTCAGAGGAAAGATACACATAAAAATATGGTTTTGGATGATAAGGGGGGGGGGGAAGAAACTTGACATTTTCATAAGGGCATAGATCGGTAAGTGAAGGTCTGCAAAATTCGAAAACATGTGTGCAAAATTGTGCAAAATTCAGAGAAGAGACCTAGTAAAAAATGATTTTGGATGATGTCGGAGGGGAGACTTGACATTTTCATAAGGGCATAGATCGGTTAGGGAGGGTGTGCAAAATTTGAAAACATGTGTGCAAAAAAAAATGGTTTTGGATGATTTGGGGGGAAAACTTGACATTTTCATAGGGGCTTAGATCGGTTAGGGGAGGTGTGCAAAATTTTGAAACATGTGAAAAAAATTGTGCAAATTTCAAAGGAGAGACCTAGATAGAAAAAAATGATTTTGAATGATGTCGGGGGAGAAACTTGACATTTTCATAAGGGCATCGATCGGTTAGGGAGGGTGTGCAATATTAGAAAACACGTGTGCAAAATTGTGCAAAATTCAGAAGAGAGATCTACATAAACAAAAATGGTTTTGAATGATGTCGGGGGGGAAAACTTGACATTTTCATAAGGGCTTAGATCGGTAAGGGAAGGTGTGCAAAATTTCAAAACATGTGTGCAAAATTGTGCAAAATTCAGAGGAGAGATCTACATAAACAAAAATGGTTTTGGATGATGTCGGGGGGGAAACTTGACATTTTCATAAGGACATAGATCGGTAAGGGAGGGTGTGCAAAATTCGAAAACACGTGTGCAAAATTGTGCAAAATTCAGAAGAGAGATCCACATAAACAAAAATGGTTTTGGATGATGTCGGGGGGGAAAACTTGACATTTTCATAAGGGCTTAGATCGGTAAGGGGAGGTGTGCAAAATTTCAAAACATGTGTGCAAAATTGTGCAAAATTCAGAGGAGAGACCAACATAGAGAAAAATGATTTTGAATGATGTCGGGGGGGAAACTGGACATTTTCATAAGGGCATAGATCGGTTAGAGAGGGTGTGCAAAAATCGAAAACATGTGTGCAAAATTCAGAGGAGAGATCTACATAAATAAAAATGGTTTTGGATGATGGTTGGGGGGAAACTTGACCTTTTCATAAGGGCATAGATCGGTAAGGAAGAGTGTTCAAAATTCGAAAACATGTGTGCAAAATTGTGCAAAATTCAGAGGAGAGATCTACATAAAAAAAAATGATTTGGGATGTAGTCGGGAGGAACCCTCAAGTTTCCCCCCCATCAAACAAAGGGATCTAGTCTCTCGAGAAAAGGTGTGCAAAATTTAAAAATATGTGTGCAAAATTGTGCAAAATGCGTGAATTATGCCTGTATATTTTAAACCCGCATAATCTGTTGTCGGGGGGGAAACTTGACGGAGCCACGTATGTTTGAGTTTTTGAGAAATTTGCTTTCAAGTCCTCTCTCATGTGTAAAGGCAAGCTCCAACTTAAAATACACCCTATATAAGTAGTAAAAATGAATAAAATAAAAAGTGATTTTCACATGATCACAATAGTACTCATGTACTACGAGAGTTCTTGATGTTTCTCTCAAGAAATAAACCAAAAAATCGAAAATAAAATTCAAACATTGACGCTCTGCGACGAATCTCCGTAACCATAAACTTTTGTACTGAGGTAAGTTACGTCTAATTAATTGTTTTTGTCGTGAAAAATCAGTGGTGGAGTTTTGTACAGACTTTTCGAGTACACCCTGTATTCTTTATTTGGGTCTCGTTTGTTGATCTATTGATTTTATTCAACTTCTATATTGGATATTCTTTATTGTAGTAGTCACCCCAATTTCCATACACGCCGCTATTTTATATAATAAAGTATGGTCAATTTGAAAGTCAAGTCCATCCATTTGATAGTTATTTTTGTCGCTCTTTATTTTTGTAATTTCAAATAATTGTTGAAAATAGATCGTTTGTTGGAAACCTGTGTATTGAAAACTCCCACATCCTAGCTGATCGCTACAGTATATTTTTTTTCTTAAACTTCGGAGAATAGATTTAAGAGCACCATACAAAGTGCTTTTTCTAGATATCCTCTTTCTATAAAAACGTTGTTCTAAAACAAATCAGACCGCATTTTGATCTTGAAGTACGTAAACAAAACATCCACATAATAACTGCTTCGTGTTATTTATGGAGGACTGTAACTAGGAGATGAATCGACATACGAATATCCTTGAAATTTCCGTCCCTCTTTTTCGTTAGTTCATTTGAGGGCGCTGCTGATAGTGACGCTTTTGTTTACGCGTTGTCATGGAGTCATGATAATGTTTATTGCTCGTCATATTGACACATAATTGTCAAGATTCTTTTAACACTGCTTTTTTGCTCTGTTTATTTGATAAATCGACATACATTTTGTTTAAACAGTGAGACCATGAGTTCAAAGAAACGTCTAAATAGAACCTGTTTTGTACCTGGCTGTAACACCGGTTACATTTCGGCTCTAAAACGTCAAAAAGAAATGTTCCAGAAGTCGCCAAGTCTTTTCAAGGCACCTGAGGTAAGCGAAATGCGAATAATTTTATAAGTTTTCGTGATGAAATTATTGAATAATAGGTACCTAAATACTATTCAATTTCATGACATATAAACTAATCTCATTTCGAAGTATTTTTTTGAAAAAATATACAAACTACTAGATTAGGTACTTAATTATGATACTTCCTATTTCGAATGATTTTTTTAAGGATACTGTTCTTTTGAAAAAATGGCAACAGGCAATTCGAAGAGCCGATAAAGAGATAAGCAGCAACAACGTCGTTTGTGCACTGCATTTTACAGAAGATGATATTTTATATATATATATATATATATATATATATAAGCAGAAGGGTAGCACGACTGGCTAGTTAAGAAAGAACTAGAGGTTAGTGGGGATGCAGTCTTGTAGATTCTTCTTTACGAAGTGGCCATGAGGTAAAAGAAAAACCCTTTGAGGTTATGTCAAGCTTTCGAGATTTATTTGGTCTCTTCTTCAGGACTACTACAAAAATTACTTAAATTAGTACTACTAAAAGAATATTATTTAGAATGAAACTCACCACACGTGGGTTATATAAATGAACTGGAAGACAAACTCCACATATCGGAAAAAACCGTAAGAATTTGCAGGAGCAAATCTCTCTCAAAGATGCTTCATTGCCCGTGGTTGTGTGTAAAAAGGACAAAGGATCGGTACCAGCTACCCAATTCAGAAAAGTACGCAGGCGGAAACAGTTTTTTGGTAACGCGTTAGTTTGCAAGTTGGTGTATGACATACGTTCTCATTAATTGGATGTGTGGTTCCGACCTGTTCCTGTCTAGGTAACTGAGATAGACAGTGATTATTCATGTTATGAATGGATCATATCGAAAAGCGGGCAATTACGCACGTGAATTATATATATATATATATATATATATATATATATATATATATATATTATATTAGGTAGGTAGCAAAAATATGTAAAAGACATGTCGTGCAATGTAATAAATTATCAATTGTGGAGAAATAATAAAAAACGGGTTGCATTTTCATTGAGCATTCCCTCCCATCTCCCATCTCTCTGAACGTACTTAGTTTCATTATGTTACCCAAGTGATCGTTTTTGTTTGACATGAAAGCGGCAACGACTCTTCGCCATCTGGGGGTAACAATTGAAGCTGAATTACGATTTAAAATCTGGCCCACTTTTTATGCATTCGATTCATCTCCTAGTTACAGTCCTCCATAGTGTTATTGAAAAGCTCAGGATACATTTTGTAATTTACTATAGAATACACCCTCATTTAAACGTCTTCTCTTTTATCCAAGATAGTCTATAATACTTTTCTGTCTATTATAGGCCCTTTCATTGGTATTATTCCCTAAAGAAAAATAAAACACGATCAACTGGAACACGAATCTAGATTTTTAAATACCCCGCTTGAATAACAGCTGGAAGTGACACTGTCAACAATAACGCATGATTTGGCAACGATGGAGCCCTGGGTGAATTATCATCTCGTCATTACTCATTACTCATTGACATTAGTTTGTTTTGTCACGGAAATGTAAAATCCCGAATGAAAAGTTGCCTCAGCCGTTCTCAAGTTTTGGATCTTCCAGAAGAAATCGGTACTTATTTTGATACATCAACAAATAGAGATTGAAGGAAAAAATAAGAAGCACATTGCAATTATAATTGACATTTATCATTCTTAATGGGCGAGGTTTAGCTGAGCTATTCATCGTTAACCCTAACTACAAAATATGATAAAAGAAATATGTACAGTGGAAAGCATTTGAATTCGCACACAATATTTTAAACAACCCTCGTAAAATGCCAAACTTTGTCATAGTGATACATCACTTTTGTCAAAATGTCATGAGTTAACAAAAAAGCTGATTTTTGGTTTCGGGATTGATTATTTCAGCTAAGTTCAAATAATCTTCATACAAGAAGCTGCACGGTTCCTCAAATCCATTATCCAGTGATGCGAAGGGCGAAGGGCAATTGAATTATTGGCCAGTATGTAAGATATTTATGTAGAAAACAAAATGTTAGAAGGTACTAAAGAAACATTTATTGCGTCCCTTTTATATCAGATTACTAAATATATCACCTCAAACAAATCCCAGCGCAGATACTATCCGCAGTGGCTTGATGGTTTTTGTTATTCATGGTTTGAAATCAAAAATAATCGAAGTAAACAAACGACACGTGATCAGAGACAGTGGGGGCTACGATTGAACGTTTTATTCCACGTATGCATTTTACGAGGGTTGTCGAAAAATAACTGTGTTTGCGAATTCATATGCTTTCCACTGTATATATCCCGGGTTTATATCACTTTATGACAACTGAAAATAACAAATTCTCTAGTCATATTTTTTCATATTTGCTATGAAATCATAGTAATTTTTCTATAGAGTAAAGTGAGGATATGAAAAGTTTTAAGAGTTTTTTTCAGAATTAAAATATCTCAAATATGCGGGATCTGTGAGCGAATAGGGGTGCTGGGTGGAGTGAAACAGTAACAGTTGTGGGGGAAATTTTTTTTATCAAACAAAAACCAACCGAAACTTATCAAAATTGAACAGGACTAACCTAACCTAACATTTACAATATACTAAATGGCGACGTCAATCTTTTTGCTATCCCAAATTAACCAAAAATGAACAAGACTTACCTAACCTAACATTTACAATATACTTAATGATGTCACTCACGCAACATCAATTTTTTTATCAACTCAAACTAACCTAAACTGACCCAAACTAACCAAAATGAATTCAATTCGGAATAAATCTCTTTCACGAGCACGAGACGTTATTTAACCTCCGTTCCAACGTTGCCAAATGTGCTATTATCAACTAACAGCTGACTCTCGATATTGCTTTATTCAGATACTGTAATATTTGGGTTATTCATTATATGTATGGTTTCATAAAGTGTATCATAATAATGGGCAATATGGATTGAAAAAGGTTCCCACTTTATGTGCTTCTAAGATTAATATAATGCTTAAATGTTAACCTGTTGCTAACCAACGAACTGCTGCATATTTTTTACAGTGTATCTAGTTCGTATACTACGTGATATACTTTACCGCACCTTTTTACACGGGCAGGGGCAGCCATATGGGCAGGAGCGTTACTTTTTAAACGATATTCAAGAGAACATCCACCGGCTACGCTGGGCAGGAGCGCACCTTTTTACTCGGCCAGGAGCAGCCATATGGGCAGAAGCGTTACTTTTTAAACGATATTTAAGAGAACATCCACTGGCTACGCTGGGCAGGAGCGTACCTTTTTACTCAGGCAGGAGCAGCCATATGGGCAGAAGCGTTACTTTTTAAACGATATTTTAGACATGTTGTTGAACTTGTTCACATCCATGAGACAGCGTCAAACGAAAATTGAGAAAACGAGCAGTCAGAACTGTCAGATGTCAGGAGAATTAAAAAGTCAAAAACCAAAGATGTGATACATTGGCAACGTTGGATCGGAGGTTAAATAACGTCTCATATCTCTTTCGCCAAAATGTCAATTTGATAAAACGCGAGGTAAAATGGCACCCACGCGGAACAGAGTGTCGTTTGCTCGAATGAATAAATAAAACCAAAGTTAATACATGTTTTTGAAGCTACCTATTAAAAAAGGGTAATAAATCCAATCATTTTTTCATTCAATAGAAAACTATATTTTGAAAGCAAAAGGAGCTAAGCGATTATGTCAAATGAATCTCTTCCGCCAAATTGTCAATTCGCCATAACGGCATACTAAATACTTCGATATTCCTACGCGGAGCAACATTCCATTTGCCCAGATGCATAAAATAACACCGAATTAAATAGCTTTTTTTGAAAATACCGATTGAAAATCTGAAATAATCCTCACCTTATTCTATCGAAAAGTATGTTTTCAATGCAAATATGAAGACCTTTTTATAGAAAATTTGTTATTTTCAGTTGCCATAAAGTTATATGTTACCCG
This sequence comes from Orchestes rusci, assembly GCA_958502075.1. Classification (NCBI taxonomy): domain Eukaryota; kingdom Metazoa; phylum Arthropoda; class Insecta; order Coleoptera; family Curculionidae; genus Orchestes; species Orchestes rusci. The sequence goes on along the minus strand of OY293305.1, from coordinate 58,388,184 downwards.
TATCCCCGAGTGAAGCTCACATTACATTAATAGTTTATTTTTGACACTTTTCCGAAAAGTAAATATAGTGTTACATTGGAAATCCCCAGGAAAATCCCCTAAAAAAATGTTTTATTATTATTGTACTGCATTAAATGTGAAACAACCCGTAAAAATAGCCGTGGAATGCTTTGGTTGTAACAAGATATTATTGCGCACTGGAACAGTGTCATTTCCGTCAAAGAACTCAATTTCTCCTAAGATAATCTAGTTCGGATGACTTCAAAACCTTGGATACAATTATTAACATGATATATTTTCATTGCACATCCATTTTCAACCACCTCAATTCCTGCAATTTTGCTGATACATGATCATATTTACTGGACCCATAAATAAACCTACAGAAGCCATTCTGAATTTTCTGCCGATATTCAACCACTGCCGATAAAAGTGGATAGTTGCTAATGCTTGTGAAGACATGTCCCATATTATATTATAGTATAAGTTAGGCTGTGTTAAGTGCTATCGTATCTTTATATTATTATATTAGGTCTGTTCGTAGACCAATCACAATTCGGTCAGCGCTTCATCGATTGGTCAAAATAACCAGAAATAGTTTGCAAACTGCAAATGCCGAATGCTGATTGGCTCTGACTGGTTTGTGATTGTTCTACGAACAGACCTATTATTGACTTGAGTGAACTGTTATTGTTCTGAACATGAATAAATGAATTTGAATTTGAATTTTGAATCTGACCAGATAAATCATGTTGTAATTGTTGAAAGTAGGATAAGAGATTGATACTCTATGCCTTTATCGGCAAACTCTCGAGATATCAAGAATTCTACTCTAGGCTAATCACGGAACTAGAGACACTTTTTCGAGAAATTTGATTATGTGCTATATAAGAAGTAGAAGTACACACAAATGTTACCACATAACAGTGTTACCATCATCATCGCTGTATTTGATAGTGTAATAGAGTGAAATGCATCCAGTGATGATCACCCTGAGAGTCACCATGTTAATCATATTCTAGATGATTGGTAAACGCCTAACGCCAAAAATAAGTATAAAATAGGATGTGATATACGAGACACCAAGACCTAGCTCCTATTCGAGAAAACTATCACCGCCTATTAGCATACTTCCTCATGTCTATTGATAGTTCACAATTACCTATTCATATTTGTTGACTGGAAATTGATAGGACCCTTTGCGAAATGGTCCCATAAAATTATTGAAAACCAAGAACGTTCATAAACAAACAAATGAAGGAGTGATATTATGTGGTATGCATTACCAAGAAAAGATCGTGATGAAACCGCGCTACGTGGCGGTGGGGTGCTCGTGACTATTAAGAAAGAACTCAAGTTCGAAATGGTCAGGACTGAATCTATTTTAGAATGTCTAATTGCCAATATTTTTATTGGGGGTGGGGTGAATTTATTAGCTGTAGTTTACTTTCCGCTCAACAGTCCAGTCTCTGACTATATAGATTTTTATGATATGCTCGAATCATTTGTTAACAATAACTCCAAAATTCTAATTGTGGGTGACTCCAATTTGCCCTATTTCGCAAACAATAAGTCTGAAAAAAGTATTGCATTTTTGGATTTCTGTACACTTAACAATTTGAGCCAACATAATAATATATCAAATTTTATGTCTAGAAAGCTTGATCTGGTACTGGCTAACTTCGATGTTGATGTTGAGAGGAATCTTGATCCTCTAGTACAAGTACCACCCGTCTTTAACATTAGTTTCTCATTGTTGGCTAATGTTCGCTCCGAAAACAAGTTGCGGTCTGAGTTTATCTTCGATTATAGTAAGGGGGATTTTAAGCTCCTTTATAAGACTGTCGAGCGAGTCGATTGGTCTCTCCTAGAGACTATCAATGATATAGACCTTTGTGTTGATGCTTTTTATGGTGAAATGTATTCCTGTATTAGTCAATGTGTTCCTATGAAGAGAACTAGAGTATCTCAGTTCAGTCGCAAATTCCCTGTCTGGTTTTCTCCTGATTTGATTTATAAAATTAAAAAGAAAAACCGTCTCCATGTTTGGATAAAGAGGAAGCGTACTAGCGATGTCCAGGTTATGGAATACAATGAGCTACGGAGCTGTATCAAGATGCAGACTAAACTAGAATACAGCCAGTACAAGAACAATATTGAGCTGAATCTAAATGCGGATCCGCAAAGCTTCTGGGACTTTTTTAAAACTAAAAACACAACAGGTATTCCAAAAATTATGAAACTCAATGGCTCGGATCACTGTGACTCGATGAGCATTGCGGATGAGTTTGCCAGCTTTTTTAAGTCTGTTTAAAAACCTTCTTCATCACAAGGTTTCAACTATAATGACTTCCAGTTTGGGAATACAAACATAAGTCAGGTGAATGAGGACACAGTCAAGAGTTGCATCAAGAAATTGAAATCTTAAAAGTCCACAGGTTCTGATAACATCCCAGCCCACATCTACAAGGGCTGTGCTGACGATCTTCCTACACCTATCGCGCATTTATACAACCTCTCCAATAAAAACCATTGTTTTCCTGTTAAGCTAAAGTCTGCGGTTGTTGTTCCTATTTTTAGGAGTGGATGCGAGAATGGCACTGCCAATCACAGACCTATTTGTCTCCTGGATTGCTTGGCTAAAATCTTTGAAATGGTGCTTTATGAAGATCTCTTAAGTGATGTTAAGGACAAGATTGTCGATCAGCAGCATGGGTCTACCTCATGTAAGTCCACTATCTCAAACCTGTGCAACTTCACCAATGATGATGCCTTTGAGGCGGTTGGCAGCCAGTGTCAACTCGACACTATAATATACAGATTGCGCTAAAGCCTTTGACCTTGTTGACCATGTTACTCTCATTAAGCGGCTGAGCGAATTGGGTTTTTCCGGACCAGCTTGTGGATTTTTGCAACATATCTCTCAGATCATTGTCATATGGTCAAGATTGGAGACTCCTACTCTGAAACCTATTGTGCAACCTCCGGAGTCCCCCAGGGGAGTACGGTTGGCTCCCTTCTCTTCAATATTTTTATCAACTCCCTACCCGACTGCATTAGATTCTCATCGTGTTTGATATTTGCCGAGGATTTCAAGGTCCTTAAAAAAATATCTTCAATATCTGATTACCTCCAATTACAGTTAGACCTCAACTCAGTTGCCGACAGGTTTGTTCAAAACAAAATGCGACCTAATGTGGGAGAGTGCTTCAAGGTTACGTTCTCCAGAAAAGTTAATTCTAGAGACCTTGTTGGTAGCACTTTAATCAAGCTGTATAATGCTTTGGTGAGACCCCACCTCAAATATGCGTCAATTATTTGGTCACCTATGGCCATATGCCATAGCAAACTTATTGGGCGAATCCAAAAGAAATTTTATAGATCTTCATATACCGAAGATAACAACGCTTACCCTTACCTAGTCTCCTATAATACTATGTTGGTCTCATACAAATTACAAAAACTCTGTGATAGAAGTTGACTTCAGGCTGTAATTTTATATACTATGTACTTAACAACATTGAATATCACAAATGTAAACTCATAAACTATATAAAACTGATTGTTCCTGAAGCGTATCTTAGGTTTAGCAAGAATCCTTATTTTAGTATTCAGCTCCCTCTGGACAATCCATTGAGTCAAATGCTGGCAATTTGTAACAACCTTATTAAAGTCCACGATGTGGATTTTCTCAACACTAGTGTGAAAGCTCTTGAAAAACTAATTTAACTTCCCACTCGTACTGGATCTGCCAATGCAACAGGGGCATTGTTGTTGAACTGTACAACACTGTTTTTTTTCTTTCTTCAAGTTGGTGTTAGCTGTGATGTCTATTTTTACCTGTGATACCTGGTCTATTATGTGCTAAGTCTTGCAATATGATAACTCTAGGGTGTTTTGTATGACTTTTAATAAATAAATAAAATAAAATAAAAACATTTCTGGCATAGAACTCAATATTATGTTATCACACCTTGCGAAATCCATGATCATGATATTCTATCTATGTAGTTGAGAACTTGTGTTGATAAGACATCTGTTATACAGTGTCATTACTTTTTTAACAAACAATTGAGATCCAATATTTCTGAAGGTGGGACTTTTAGCGATCCCGTACATCAGGCTGCATTCCAAGTTGTCGTGAATAATCTCAATAACGAGCATGCAGGATCAAATTTCGAACTGTTGACCGACAGCTTCAATGTTTCATTTCACAATAGTCTTGAGACTTTCAAAGGTAGTATATGAGCTCTTCAAAAATCACCTGATCTGAAATATTCTTTCACAGCCGTCTGTAACCTAATGCAAAGAGGAGTTATAGCGTTATTTGGTCCAAACTCAAAACACACATCAAATTATATACAGTCGGTTTGCGATAATCAGGAGATTCCCCAGATAGAAGTCCATTTTGATCCCGCAATACAAAACAACAGATTTGTTGTCAATTTGTATCCTTATGCGGGTGATATTTCTCATCTGATTCTGCATCTGGTGCGTTGCGACTCTTCTTCAAATTGAATTATGATTTTTAATAGTATCTTTCTAGGTCACACTATATAATTGGCATAAAGTGATAGTTCTATTTGAAAATGATGATAGCCTTTTGAGAATAGCTACATTATTGGAACTGAATACCATGTACGGTGCACACTTCATTTTTATTCAACTGGATAAAGACATATCTGGGAGTTACCGACAAGTAAGTACTAGTACTCGTAGTTGTTTTGTTCGTTATTTTTTATGTGTGATAGTTTGGTGCAATGTTCGCATCTGATTAAAAGTTCTGTCACTTCTATAGGTCTTGAGTGGTATCAAGAAAATGGAGGAGAAACACATCATATTGGAATGTTCCATAGAAGTTCTAGAAGAAGTTTTGATACAAGCTCAGCAGGTTGGAATCATGACAGAACAATACAAATTCATAATAACGAATTTGGACTTATCTTCCATCGATTTAGAGCGTTTCCAGTATGCGGGCACAAACATTACCGGTGTAAGAAATTTAGCTATTATGAACGCATGAAAATTGACAATCAATCTCACAGATCCGGATGTTTGACCCACAAAATGAAGGAATATCCGCGTTACATGTCGAAATTATGCAAATTTTGGGACTTTCGCAAAAAGAAGCATCGGATACAAGAATGCGGTTATCTACTGCTCTTCTGATTGACGGATTGAATATGTTCTATGAAGTACTTAGAGATCTACTTTCAAAACAAAGGCGCATTGAAGTCAAAAGTCGTGATTGTGAAAATGTACCGGACTCTTGGAGATATGGTTTAACAATCGCAAACAAAATGAAAGCAGTATGCAATTTATTTCCATAGACCTTTTAGATCTTGAAACATGATTTGGGAAATGTATTTAGGATTGCTTTTACACTTTGAATAAATAGTACTAAGTGGTCATCGGTTAATGAAATAGTTAACGAATGAGCTAAGATCATTAGAGTAGTTAGGTGAAAAATTTGAGATCGAGATGTGACTTTCACAAGATCATTATAGTAGCCTTTTGGATATATATAAAAAGTTCAATGTGACGTTTATACTGTATATACAGGGTATCCCTATGAAATAAGACAGTGATTTTTCAAGACCGTCAACGTGTTCAAAAATTGTGTCTCATTTCAAGGGTGCATAAGCCCTTTTCAACAACTCAGAACGCTCCAATTGAATTCCAGTCACAACAAAATTAAAAATTACTCTTGGTACACCTACAGTGTAGTAGATTTGGTGTTTCTTAGTTGAGGTATAACTCAGATATTGATTATTCATTTGAATTCAAGGCCCCACTTGCAAGGCGTACTTCTCAGGAGTGCAATTTAGTACATAGGTAAGTCTTATCCAGTACAATCTTCCTTTTCAGAAAGACTATGCCGGTATAACAGGGAACATTCGCTTTGATTTTGAAGGAGTCAGAAGATATTTTGGGCTTGAGCTTGTCGAACTTACAATGGAAGGTTTGAGGAAAATTGGGCAATGGGATACTTCAAGTCAGTCACTTGATATACAGAGGTATACGTCAAAAATATCTCCGAAGGAACCAGATTATTATCCATTCAACAGAACATTCAAAATTGTGATTGCATTGGTGAGTGTTTACTCATTTTCATTCTCCATTTATGTACCAATAACTCGTGATAATATGTCACTTAAGTGATGGTGCAATAGACCCAAATAAAGTGATCTTTGCGAAGTTTCTTTTTCACTTTGTCAAGCGAGCACATCTTATACCATAAAATCAAAAAACCAAAGATCACAAGATCTTTGATAAAATCTGTTTTGCTCAATCATTGACATTAGCCTGTTATACTAGCAAAGCCTTATTATTGAAAAAGTCCAACATTATTTTGATGCTTTTTTTTATTTTGTGTCCATGTTCTAGACCTAGAATCAATAAACGAATCATGAAACTCGGTCGCGGGTTTTGCTATTGAATTTTAGCGTAGACATCAAATTTTCAGTGATACAACTCAACTAGACACCAATGCACTCGTTATTACACCGTCCGTCATATTTTATATTCTAATTTGTCAGTTTCAAACTTATTATACGATGTTTTTGATTTTGAACTTCACAATGATTCTTTGTTTTTTTTTGGTACCATCATTGCGAATTTGACTATTTATATCCAGAGTTTGTGTTCCAAGATGGATATATTTTTTAAATAAAATAATTTTAGACTGCACCATATGCAATGCTGAAGGAAACAACTGATCAGCTATTAGGAAATGACAGATTTGAAGGATTTTGTGTCGATGTTATAAGTGAGTTGAGTGCTCTTCTTGGGTTCAATTACACATTTATAGTACAAGAAGATGGTAATAATGGAAATCTCAATAGAACAACTAATCAGTGGGATGGAGTTATACGGAAGATTATTGATGGAGTGAGTTCATTCAGGAATATGATATAGTGCATTGCTTATACTTAATATGGTTCACAGACTGCTGATTTAGCGATAACTGATTTGACTATAACTTCGGAAAGAGAAACGGCTGTAGATTTTACATATCCGTTTATGAATCTGGGTAAGGAAAACTCATTATGTCACCAAAATTCAGGCATCCATCATCAATCTATAATTGCAGGAATAAGTATTCTATACAAACAACCAGAACCTGTTCCACCTAGCTTGTTCATGTTTTTATCACCTTTTTCTAGTGGAGTATGGCTTATGTTGGGAGGAGCATATATAGTTGTGTCAATAGCAATTTTTATAATGGGAAGATTATCTCCTAGTGAGTGGACTAATCCTTTTCCGTGTATTGATGAACCGGAGTACTATGTGAATCAGTTCACCATAAGGAACTCCTTGTGGTTCACCATTGGCGGTTTACTACAACAAGGTTCTGAGTTGGCCCCAGTGTAAGTTTTTGTGGTACACTCTTTTTCTATTCTTGTGTTCGCTATTTACGTTCACATCGATTTTCATACACTGGCAAAGATTAAGTATTATATGTTTCATATCTAAGCTTCACCTTGTGTATGGTATGGAGTAAAAATGGCATCAATGTGATGAAAGTTATTTAAACATGATCCAGAGTGAGTCATTTGAAAGCGGGCCACCCTCATAACAATTCAATTTATGGATCGATTATGGCGCTTTTTTTAAATGTGGGAACTGGAAAGGTTCATTTTGCGGCCATACGTCGCCCAGTTTTTTTCAGAAACCAAGGCCTACTAGAGCTTATTTTATTAGAGGCTGAAACATTCAGAAAACATATAAGCGATTTTTTAGAGAAAATATGGCAGTGTCACTGGAGTTTTAATCCCCTGAAATGGATCTGTACCACATTTCAAGCAAAAATGTTCATTTCAAAAATATTATCTCAGTCTGTACTTCTTTTTGTCAATTTTGTTTGTGTGTTTTCATTGTATTTTAACATTATTACTAAACGTTGTTATTTGATAAATCTGTTGTGATAGATTTGCTATCGAAAGAGTTGCGAGGTAAAATGCTTCTTGGTGCATAATTAAATTAATTGATAATTTTGAATATTTGTTCATGAAACTTTGTACAGATCTATTTCAGGGTGTGACAAATCCAGTAGCGTAGGCAGATTTTTTCTAAAAAAATCGCTGATATGAATTCTGGATTTTTCAGCCTCCAAATATGATCTAGTAGGCCTTGAATTTTGTAAAAACTTGATGCCACCTGGCCCAAAAAAAACCTTTCCACTCTCCACATATCAAAAAAAAAATATTCAAAACCGCTCCTGTTAGGATCTATTTAATCTTTATTACATAAAATTTTAAACCAATCCTAATGTTAAGAGACTTTTCGAACGAGATATAAAACAAAGCAACCGTTACCCATGACGACGGACGTCAAGACAATCAATCAAGAAAAGGAGCGAAGAACCGACGTATTATTCTCCTTATAAGCAGTGCTCCCCTGGAATAGTTTTTCAACTTTAATAAATTTATTTTTCAAACATCGCGGTATCATCCACATCAAGAGAAAATACAGTCCACTTCAGAATAATCAAACGCAACGAGGCAAGGTCTGAAAGAGTGTAAAGGGCTCAACCACAGGGCTTGCCTGTGTATGTAGGGCAGTTTACCCTCAAATCACATACATTTTTTGGTCCTTTAATCCGGATCACACGGAGGAAGAGTGAAGATACCTACAAGGATTCAGAAGTTGGCAAACCCCCGGAGCACGCAGTCTTATCAAAGAAGCTCAATTCGATGGTTCATTGGAAGGAACACAACTCAACGATGTGATAAGGTAGATCGAATCTGTTTTATATCCATTTTCTTTCATATGTACCAGTTGGGCAAAAGTTAAAGGTTAATATTCAGTACATTCAATTGTTTTTCTCCTACCGACCTACTTGGTGATTTTTTGATTAGTTGTCAAATTGCTGTCAACCTATAATATTCTGACAATTTGAATAGTTGTTGACATTATTCTGTTTTGCTTTTCTTGTCGGATTAAACCAGGATGCCCAAGAAAGGTGAGCGTGTTATTTCAAGCGAGTCGTCAAATGATGAGCTTGGAAACAAAATTTCTATCCTCATAAGAAAGAGAGATTCTTTGGGATTTAAATTAACAAGATTTGAAGCATTTTTAGCAAACGTGGATAAAGATGACGTTACAAGTTCAAGGCGAATAGAAATAGACACTAGATTGAAGGATCTAGAGAGTAATCTTCTATCAGAGTAAAACGAAGTTCAGTTTGAATTAGAAACAATTGACTTTGACCGGTTCAAAGAAGACGATGATAATTTATTTCAAAACCTTAATTATTATAAAGTGATTTCAGACGCAAAGCAATTTTTGTTGGATACCTCGAACAAGCATACTTCATCATCTACCAATCCTCAAATAACTAGAGATCAATGTTAAGTTACCAGCTATCGATCTTCCCAAATTTTCAGGGAACCATGAAAAATGGTGGAATTTTAAGGAACTATTTTTATCGCTCATTCACAATGTTGATTCGCTTGACCCAGTGCAAAAGTTCCATTATCTGCGTACATCATTGGAAGGTGCTGCAGAACATTGTATTCAAAACATCGAAATCTCGAGACAAAATTATGAAGTTGCTTGGAACATTTTATGTGAGAGGTATGATAACAAAAAATTGATAATTCATAAACGCATAAAAGCTCTTTTTTCATTACAAGAAATTAAATCAGATTCAGCATCTTCTGTTAGAATATTGATTGATAATTTTTCAAAAAATTTAAGATCACTTGAAAATATGGGTATCAAAATAGATTCTTGGGATCCTTTCATCGTTTATCTTATTGATACCAAATTGGATGCAGAAACAGTTTCTCTTTGGGAGCAAAGTGAAAGGATATAGAAATGTCAACGATTTCTGATTTAAAATCATTTTTAAATTCAAGGGCAGATCTGTTAGAAAAACTTTCAATACATAGACCGAAACAAAGACTTTTTCAACCTAGAGAAAAGTGTTTTGCGTCAAATTCTAAATCAGATTCATCAAATAAACATTACTCTGGAATTTGACATGCTATTATTGTAAAAAGAATCATGCAATTTACAAATGTTCTGAATTTATGTCACTTTCGTATGTAGACAAGGCAGATAAGGTTAAAGCAATGCAACTTTGTCTAAATTGTTTAAGGAAAGGCCACGACAGCAATCGTTGCAAGTATGGAACTTGTAGGCATTGTTCTGAAAAACATAATACTTTATTGCATCCTTCAAGTAATAATAGTGTAACAAATGTAGCAGCCATAGCAAATGTTGATCAGGCGGATTCTTCCAATCTTGAGCATTGCAATACCCAAAGTTTCAGTCTTAATTCATTAAGTAAAATCAAGTTTTGCTAGCAACAGCCTTAATTCGTGTCAAAGATTTCAAGGGACACTATCACACTTGTTGAGCCTTATTAGATAGTGGTTCTATGTCCAATTTCATATCTAAAAATCTTGTTGATAAACTCAAATTGCCCCAGAGTCAAACAAATGTGTCTGTCAGTGGCAATAATCAACAAGTGCATGCACATATCTCAAATCAATGTGAGATTGAATTCAAGTCTTTCCATTCTAGTTTCCGATCAAAGATAAATTGTCTGGTGTTACCAAATATTACAGATGATTTACCTAGCGTTTCTATTGACCCCAAATCTCTGATGATTCCTGATGTCCACCTTGCCGCCCCTCCTTTCTTTGAATCTGAATCAAAATCATTGGGTGGATATGCTTATTCTTCACAAAAAAGCAGATTAGGATGGTTTGTTGCAGGATCAGTTGGTTCAAATCAAGTTGCTAATGTTTCTTGCCATTTTTCACCAACAAGTGATCTACATTCCCTATTAACCAAGTTCTGGGAAATCGAAGAAATATCAACTTCCCAATCATCACTGTCAAATGAAGAAGAACAAGCAGAAGTTCATTTTCAACACACATTTTCCAGAAATCGTGATGGTCGATTCATTGTTCATATTCCATTGAAAGACTCGACTACGTTGCTAGGAGAGTCTAAGCAGACCGCAATACGGCAGTTTCTATCCCTTGGAAAAAAAATCAGTTCTAATCCAGCCTTCAAAGAAATGTATACTGAATTCATGCAAGAATACAAGGATCTTCAACACATGTCAAGATTCAATTCTTCAACAGATCAAATAAAACATCATTCACCACATCATGGTGTTTTGAGAGAAGACAGTTCCACTACTAAACTGAGAGTTGTTTTTAACAGTTCGTCACCTACAAGCACAGGTATTTCTTATAACTCCTTACAAATGGTTGGCCCGCAAGTACAAGAAGATCTTATATCTATTCTTGTCAGATGCAGACAGCACTCTTATGTAGTCCTGGCAGATATTTGTAAGATTCATCGACAAATTTTGATTGCAGATGAATTTAAAGCACTCCAGTTGATTTCTTGGCGTCCTAACCCAGAAGAACCTCTTCAAGTCCACTCTCTAGATACAGTCATGTAAGGTACATCCAGTGCTCCATTTCTGGTGACTAGATGCCTCAAACAGCTTGCATTGAAAAATGAAGCTTCCTATCCTCAAGCATCTCGGGCTATTGGTAGGGACTTCTATGTTGATGACTTTTTGTCTGGAGCTTCTACAGTGAAAGAGTTAACTGATCTTTGTGCAGATGTCCTCTCAATTCTTGCTGGTGCAGGATTTCCATTGAGAAAATGGAAAACCAATGATCCAGAAGTATTAACTACTTTGCAGGCATCTTGCTCTTCTGCAGATAAGTTCTACTTTAATTCATCTGAAAAGTCTAAAACCCTAGGTATGCTATGGTCTAGTACTACACCTTTTCCACAAGTTATTGCGAATATATCACTTGATTTTGAGAATAGTAAAATTACATTGGGAATAAATCAAATGTATTTGAGAATTGCGAATTTACATTGCGAATACATCAGATATAATTGGGAAGATTGAAAATGAATTGGGAATATATCAAATGTAATTGGGTAAAGTTGAATGAAATTGCGAATAAATCATATGAAATTGAGAATAGTCAAATGTAATTGCGACGGTATCACATGTAATTGAGCATTTGTAATATTGAAATGTACCTAGACATTATGTGATTCCCATAATGTCTTTTCTATGTGAGGGGTGTCTCAATCTTGATGCTCCTGGATTTATGGTGCAAAGACGAGAAAATCTGTTTAATTAAATTGTGCTTCTCAGGTTATTTTTATTGCGTTTTCAATGAAAGCTCCATTATTCAAAGATATCTATTTCCATTATGTAGATGCGTAAGTGCGTCGCAACATTCAACAGTCCACCAGGTAACCGCAGTGGCAGAAGAGAATATACCAATAATAGGTCGTTGATTTTCCTCCATCATTTCAATACAATCAACCGTTCTTTTTTTTTATCACTATGTAGATATTTTTGTTTAAGAAGAAATACGGAAAATGTGAATTTTGCAATTTGTCCTACACCTTCTTGTATCTCCAATTTGCTGTTGAAAATTGCTTTTTTCACGGCTACATGCCAAAACGTGAGAATGTACATATAAAAACTACATAGTTCAGTGAAAACCAACACACATACAAAAACCATAAAAATCTTTTAAAATTTTGAAATCAAGTAATTTATCTATAGAATAAGTACTTGTTTAAATCTTAACTACATCCGACTAATTCGCAACCTAATTTGCTATATTCCCAATTCCATTTGACTATTCTCAATTACATATGATATATTCGCGATATAAATTGTCTATTCGCAATAACGTTTCATAAATTCGCAAAATCAATTGACTGGTCTAAATTTGATTTGATAAATTCGCAATATCATTAGATTATTCCCAAAACCAATTGATTTATTCGCAATATAACTTGGCATATTCGCAATTACATGTGGAAAAGGTGTAGTGATACCTTTTCATTTGATATCAAGATTTCAGAGATACCACAAGCTATAACTAAGAGACATATTCTTGCAGAGATTGCTAAGATTTTTGATCCTTTAGGGCTACTAGGTCCAGTAGTGATTCAAGCAAAATTATTATTGCAGCATTTATGGACTTTAAAAATTGATTGGGATGATAAGGTCCCACAAGAAATCTCTAATAGCTGGTTATTGTTTAAATCAGAGCTCTATAACCTTAATTTTTGTACTTTTCCTCGACACGCATCTTTTAAAACCCATAGAAAGCTGGAACTTCATGGATTTTCCGATGCCTCCCAGAAGGCCTATGGTGCATGCATATATTTGAGATCTATTGATAGCTCAAATAATGTTCAAACTCAACTACTTATTTCCAAAACTCGAGTTGCGAAACTCAAAAAGTTCAGCATCCCGCGATTAGAACTATGTGCGGCACTTCTTCTGGCTCATCTCTATAAAAAGGTACTATCTTCCTTAACAATTACAATGGACTCTGTATATTTATGGTGTGATTGAACGGTTGTCTTGAGTTGGATTACATCATCACCACACAAATTTCAAGTTTTTGTAGGAAATCGTATTACAGAAATACAAAGATATACATCTTCAGCAGATTGGAGATATGTACCGACATAATGAAAACCCCGCAGACATCCTTTCTCGTGGTATCTCGTCAAAAGAATTTTCCAAATATAAAGATGGGTTAATGGTCCTGTATGACTGAACGATTCTGAAGACAATTGGCCGACTGACATTAGTTTAACAAGTACAAAATCACTTAACTCATTACCAGAATTAAAAATCACAAACACCTATCTAGAATTGTCTCAAAATGTTTTATTCCCGTTCAATAGATACTCATCTTTTACAAGAATGCAGCGAGTAATGGCTTATTGTTTGCGGTTTGTTAAAAACTACAGGTCTAGCAAGAACCAAAGAAATTTGGACGATTTGAAAATTGAAGAACTGAGAGCTACTCAAAAATCAGTAGAGCTTTCACAACGCGAATCATTTGTCTCTGAACTTCAAGATTTGATTGAGAAAGGTCATGTTGGAAACAAAAGCAGCATTTTAAGCCTGACACCTTTTTTAAGGGATAAAATTATAAGAGTGTGAGGTCGATTGCGTCAATCAAACTATACTTTTGATAAAAAAACATCCAGCTGCCAAACATCACTTCACGTATTCACTGTTCAAACATGAACATACTAGACTTTTTCACTGCGGTCCCAATCTGCTTCTATCAAATATTAGAGAAACCCATTTGCCATGTGCAGGAAAAAATCTATCAAAAAGGGTGGTCCGAGAATGTACTGTTTGTTTTCGATTTAAACCCAAATTTATAAATCCTTCAATGGGTGAGTTACCTTCACCAAGAGTTTTACAAACACCTCCATTTTCACATGTCGGCATGGACTACGCGGGTCCATTTCTTTACAAAGATAGAAAAGGTCGTGGATCTAAAAATCTAAAATGTTATTTATGTCTTTTTATATGCCTAACAGTTAAAGCCATCCACCTTGAGCTTGTAACCGATTTAAGCACAGCAGGCTTTTTGAAAGCTTTTCAAAGGTTTATTTCTCGCAAAGGAAAACCGTCTCACGTGTATTCCGATGATGGAAGCTGTTTTGTTGGTGCCTCAAATCAACTAAAAGAATTAGGTCAATTTCTGAGATCAAAAAGGTCAAATATCATTCAAGATCTTGGTAACTCACTCGACATAACATGGCATTTTATTCCATCTTACTCCCCACATCAAGGGAAGCTGGAATAAAATCGGCAAAGCATCATCTTTTGAAAATACTTGTCTCGAATTCCACTAATTTGACATTTGAAAGTGTTCACGCGCTTTTAACTCAAATTGAAAATGTTCTGAATTCTAGACCGTTAACTCCTTTGTCTACTGATCTCAACAATTTAAGTGTTCTAACACCATCCCATTTTTTATTTTGTCGGTTTGCTCAATCACTACCTTATCATGACCTTGAGAAAGTTCCAACAAATAGACTGGTTTTGTATGAGCAACTTGAACAGATGAAGCAACGCTTCTGGAAGAGATGGTCTACCGAATTTGTCAGTCAGCTGCAGCAACGATGGAAATGGAATTCTCCAAATCGTAATTTAGCCATCGGTGAATTGGTGTTGATCCGGGATGATGGCGTTCCATCATTCAAGTGGCGTTTCGCGAGAATTGTAGCTGTTCATCCAGGAAAAGATGGACTGGTGCGTGTTGCTACCATAAGAACTCCAATGGGTTAAGTCAAGTGTGCAGTGGTCAAGTTGGCAGCATTACCGATGGACTCCGCTTGTTTGGATAAGATAATATAGGCATACTAAAATATTAAACCAATCCTAATGTTAAGAGACTTCCCGAACAAGATATAAAGCATAGCAACCGTTACCCATGACGACGGACGTCAAGACAATCAATCAAGAAAAGGAGCGAAGAACCGACGTATTATTCTCCTTATAAGTAGTGCTCCCCTGCAATAGTTTTTTCAACTTTAATAAATTCATTTTCACTAACATCGCGGTATCATTCACATCTAGAGAAAATACAGTCCACTTCAGAAGTTCAATCAAAACGAGGCAAAGTCTGAAAGAGTGTCAAGGGCTCATCCACAGGCTAGCCGTGTATGTAGGGCAGTTTACCCTCAATTCACATACAGCTCCAACAATAAAATGTTATCGGGATGGCCCACTTTCAAATGGGTCATCTCAGTATAAGAAAAAAAAGTTGAATGGATACCATTTGGTTAATCATTGTATCTACCAATAAATCTACATATTATTTTTTCAGGAGCATCTCAATAAGAACTTTATCGGGATTCTGGTGGTTTTTTGTTCTAATCATGTGCAATTCATATACTGCCAATCTAGCAGCATTTTTAACTGTAAAGACTGTTGTCACACCATTTAAGAATATAGATGAACTTGCTAGGCAAACTGATATAAAAATTGGTGCGAGGCATGGAGGAGCAACTGTTAATTTCTTTAGGGTAATATATCAATAATTAAACCGATATGTTTTGGAATGTTTTTGGTTTTTTATTGAAGGACTCAAATACGACATCTCACAAAATAATATATCATCACTTGAAAACTCATCCGGAAGAAATGACTTCAGATAACGATGTGGGGGTCTCCTTAGCTGAAACACAGAACTTTGCATTTCTTATGGAATCGACTTCTATTGAATATGCAGTACAACGTCATTGTACATTGGCTCAAGTAGGTGGACTTCTGGATGATAAGGGATATGGAATTGCTTTGAAAAAAAGTAAGGTTATTACATGTTACAATCAAGAACCTAAGCCTTATGATTTCTCATTACTTGACACTACGAGGTATCTTCTTATTTCAGGATCACCTTACCATAATGAGTTGAGTGTGGCTGTGATAAAACTTCAGGAAACGGGGGTTCTCTCGAGATTGAAAATAAAATGGTGGAAAGAAAAGAGAGGGGGAAGTACGTGCTCGGTACTAATCAACGTAACAGATAACAATATTTTGCAACAAATTAATTAAAGGTCAAGTCAAGTGAATCAGAAGCAGAAGCCTTGGACTTGCAAAACGTTGGTGGTGTGTTTTTCGTATTGGTTGTAGGATCAATGCTGGGACTGTTAGGTTCGTTTCTGGAAACCGCTGCTAGGATCTATTGGAACAGCAAAAGCGCCAATGAGTCATTCCTACAACAGCTTAAGAATGAGATGAATTTTTTCGTGCAGTTCAAAAAGAACATGAAAGAAAAGACATCGTCAGAGCATGAATTAAAGTAACGTTGAGTATATTCTTACATTTTCAGATAGTGACATTGCGACCCATAAAAAACATCGGAAAACATTGTTCGTGAAAGGTCATTAAAACTTGTATTAATAAACGAAGCTGAATTTCGAGTATTTGTTTCAATGTCGAGGTGGACCATCCGATGATTTTACATGTATTCATGTTCCAAGACCTAGAACAACAAGAGTCCATGAAAATACAGTTTTAAATATTCCTGCCAATAACTCTTGTTTTCATTATTCGAGTCAACGTCATTTCGTAAACCCATGGTAGTTGAGCAACTTTTTCACCTTGTCCTGGATTCCCATTTCATTTTTCATTTTGGGCAGCTCATCTTGCAAACTGCCAAGAATGCCCAGTGCTTGAGCTTTTTGAAGTGGAATGTGGAATTACTTCTTATTTGGAGAAATAGGTTATTAAAAAAGAGACATCCAAGACCACAACAAAATTGTGCAATAATTGAACTTTATTTCTTAAAGCATGCTCTGAGATGAGTGATGTGTCTGAGATGAGTGATGTGTCTGAGATGACGGCATTGTCAACGGAGATTGTGGCTGGGCATTGTTATATGATTTTTATTCTCAATAGTCACATCAACCGAAGGATTCCTGGCTTCTACTGGATGGCACAACCTGCGACAACTCTGATGAAACCTATGCGTTATTTAGCTAAACAAATCACTTGTATACTTCTAATTACTTTATTTACAATCAATTTTCAAGTGAACTTACTGTTATACTGATTTTGGTTTTAACTGCCCGTTAAGAATTTATGAAACACGACTTTTTCAAGACTAAACTTATCCGCCATTTACTGCACAATTGAACCAACTCTGGTGAGGTCTCCCTCATATAGGGGAGAGGCCGTCAAGGTGGCAAAGTCGGGTTAAATGGCATACCATGTTCTGCAGCCATAAATACCCTCAAAATTCCCAAATCCACAATATAATGCTTATTTATGTGGCAACAGTGAGCTGACTAAGTTATGTGAACGTAGCGATGACAGTTCACGATTTATTTGCAAATAAATGGTTGGAACTTGTTGAACTCCGAGCTATGCTTGTTACAAATACATTATTGTATTTGATTTTTGTTCATTTTTTCTTAGTTTTCATTCATATAAAAGATATGATTTTCCAAAAGATTGTATGCCATCTTGCCTGTCTCTCCCTCAAGCACTCCACTGACCACTCACACTTCGATTGTTGGCCAAAAAGGCTGGTTTTTCTAGATATGCAACTGAATAAATTTGAACGATCCACAACTTGGACAGTGGTTCGAACCTGTGACAAAAAGGACAAGAGACGAGATGTTATAATCACATATCTCTCAAAATATATAGGAAACTTGAATGGGAGCCAATGTAAATGAAGTTTTAGGCAACCAGTTAATCAAGTTGGATTTGTTTAAAGGTCTACCCGTTGGATGGCGCTGGAGACGAAGGTCTTCCTTAACAACGGTTGCAATAAATAACCAATCCCTAACCCTAGATGTCATCATGCTGTGCGCACTCGTATAGCAGCTGTGGAACAACAAATGTTTCTCACCAAGTCGTTAAGGTGGCGCATCGATCGAAATTAAATTGTCAATCTGACGTACAATGACGTTGGCATCACAGATTAGTTGTCACCTTTTGAATTTAAATAGTTTTTAGAAATCAATAAAATGATAGTGTGATAGAAGATTATGCACCCAAGTGTTCTACAATTCAACGGCGCGGCGACTGCCATAGATGCGTTAGCTTTTTCTGGTAAGTAAGTTATTTATTCGAAATTTTTTCAAATGATAACTTCATGTATGTGATCGTTGTACTATAAGGGTGTTACCTAATGATAGGCCGTTATTCTAAGGACGCATTCCTGAACCAAATTCAAGAAGGAAAGGTCCTATAAACATTTATCATAGAATAATGTTTAAAGGGGAATAGAACGGACTCTTCCATATTGACAATTGGAGCAACAAACTGTGCCCCCCCAGCAGCATGGTGAGAAACATCTTGTTCGTAGTTTGACCGGAAGATGGAGCTAAGAGTTCATGTGACGTCACAAGACTTGACAAGTTCACTAATTAATTTTCTTTTTATGAAAGAAGTCTGCGAATTTTGTAATTTTTTCTTTCATTTTTACTAGAACTAGCTTAAAATGCCATTAATAATTATTTATTGGCATTATTTTGTGTAGAGTTCTAGTTGGCATGAAAGAAAAATTTAAAAATTGCAGATTTCTCTCATAATTAATTGATGAACTGGCCAAATAAAAGTTCATAAAACCATTCATTATTTTTTTAATTTGGAAATTTCTCTCGAGAAATAATATCAATCCAGCTAATTGCCATGGAAAACGAATACACAGAGTAATTAGGGAAAATTAATCTTCGATCATCACTGTTTTCAAGTTTTTATTTGATTTATCTTTTTTTCTACAAGTAAGTACTTTGGTTTCAATATGTGCCGCCAACTCTTTTGATACATTTTCTGCGGAATTCTGAAATAAGTGAAATCGGAAATTTCAGCATCTTCTGGAAATCCCTGTGAAAGAGATTAATTAATGCTTGAATAAATACATCTCAAGTAGAATCAAGTGAGCCTTTGAGAAGTAAGACAAATTTTTAAGCTATCATCGTTATTATTAGCCCCAACAGACTGGAAATATGTCAAATTGTCAACCAAGAGGCTATTTAAGTCTTTAAGTAGTTGGTGGAAGCATTTTGAGAGAGATTGACATTCCTTGCAACTGTTTGCCTGATTTTTTGATAGAAAAGTTCTGGACTCCTATTCTCGAAAGTGTGATCACTAGATCACCGGTGAACCATATTGGTTTTGTACAGCACGTTCACCCGATGATCCCTTCGCCTGAATCGAAAATAGGACCCCTGGGGTATCCTGATTGAAAGTTTGGTTGGAGCATAATATTATGATTAAATCCCAAAGACAGCATCATGTTTCATAAATCTCTGATATTTTTAATTATTGTTTTGATCAACATTTTTTTGCTGAGCAGAATACATTTTTTGTTTCTTTTCTTTTTTTTAACAAAAAAATATGATCCCAATTTTTTAACTGCCTCTCCAGAATTTTGAGTGATGATGATTTTCTGACTTCAGTCCTGAAATTGGTTCCTGGAGAAGTCTTGAAAGATCTTCCATTCAAGCTATCGAATAAAAATAAATGATTAAGAAATTGAATAGGGGTGTAACTATATCCAAGCCACTCTTTTCTATCCTGACCAACTCATCACCAGTGTCAACAGTATGTAGGTAGGTACCTGAAACAAAAATTACTAATTGGATATGAAATCCAAAAATGCAACACACTTACACTAGACAATAATGATTGTTTTCGAAGATGAAATTAATTTAGGTTAATACAGGGTTTTACTTAATGATAGGTCGTGATTCAAAAGACGCATTCCCGAACCAAATTCAAGGAGAAAAGGTCCCATGAAAATGTGCTCTAAATAGTCTGATTTTCGAGATAAAGGGTGTTAAGGGTTTTGAAAAAAATCGAATTTAATATTATAAAAAAAAGTGCGCTACTGAATTTTTCTGAAAATTTTATTTTTTTTTTCAGATGAAACAGCTTGTTTGTCTCTTTCTAGCAAAGTTGAGTTGATTTAATTTTACCTAAAAAATTTCCGACATGCAATAAAGTGATTTTAATTTTTTTCCTCGATAACGAAGTAAATATACCCACGAAAAACTATCAAGATACAAAACAGTTGTATTTTTTGCTGCTTCATCTATAAAAAAATATAAGATTATCAAAAAATGTCAGTGGCGCACATTTTTTTGTCAATATTATTCGTGAAACTGCCCCTCGGGGCTCCACTGGAACTGATAATAACCATCTAGCATGATACTAAACAACACAAGATAAGTTCACTAGCTGGACGAAATTGAAACAGATTCGCGCATGGAGACCATTTGGATCACCTTGCATAGGAAAGATATGGGGAAATAGCTGTTAAAAACATAACCTAACAATGGGCACCGAACACCCTATGCATTTCAAATGGGCGGTCACCGGAAAAGATGCGCGTGAGCTTATCTTGTTTGTTGTAGTATCATGACCACCTAGTAAGTGCTAATTTAGCGTCTTAACACAATGAAAAATACTGCCAAAATTCAACAAAATTGGTAAAAGGATCTTGGAGAATTGAATCCGTTTTTTCCCATACTTTTATCACCTTGTCTCTCGAAAAATAGATTATTTGAAATAAATGTTTATAGGACCTTTTCTTTTTGAATTTGGTTCAGGAATGCGTCCTTAGAATAACGGCCCATCAACAAGTAACACCCTAGTACAACAATAACATAGGTACATGAAGTTATCATTAAAAAAAATTAAATAAATAATAACTTACTTACTTACCAGAAAAAGCTAACACATCCATGGCAGTCGCCGCGCCGTTGAATTGTAGAACACTTGGGCGCATAATTCTGATAAACTCCTTCTATCACACTACCATTTTATTTCTAAAAACTATTTAAATTCAAAAGGTGACAACTAATCTGTGATGTCAACGTCATTGTACGTCAGATTGACAATTTAATTTCGATCGATGCGCCACCTTAACGACTTGGTGAGAAACATTTGTTGTTCTACAGCTGCTATACGAGTGCGCACAGTATGACAGTTATCTGAAATAATCTATTTTGCGAGAGACAGGAGCCACCGCTTTCTTTCGAATCGATTTTTCTGAGCATGACTCATTGTCACATGACTTGTTCTTTTGGGCATGTTACGTTGTCACGTGATTATTTGATCCCAACGCGTTTTGATTTGGGAATCAGTTGCGAAAGAAAGCTGCTAGGGTGTTAAAGGTGTGGAAAAAACCGGATTCATATCTCCAAGATCCTTTTGCCGATTTTGTTGAATTTTGGCAGTATTTTTCATTGTGATAAGACGCTAAACCAGCACTTATTAGATGGTTATTATGAGTTCCAGGTTCCAGTGGAGCCCCGAGGGGCAGTTTCACGAATAATATCGACAGAAAAATGTGCGCCACTGACATTTTCTGATAGTCTTATATTTTTTTCAGATGAAGCAGCAAAAGTCCACAACTTTTTTGTATCTTGATAGTTTTTCGTGGGTATATTTCTTCTTTATTGCATATGTGAAAAATTTTAGGTAAAATAAAATCAACTCAACTTTGCCAGAAAGAGAGGAACAAGTTGTATTTTTAGCTGCTTTTTCTGAAAAAAAAAAAAAAAATTCAGAAAAATTCAGTAGCGCACTCTTTTTTATAATGATAAATTGAGTTGCTCACGTCTTTATCAAGTTACAATACAGCATAATTTCAAATTACACAAAAATTAGTAGGTATGTCGAGGTATTGAAAAAAAAATTGCCATTAAGAAAAGTAAGCTTGTTTTAACACCCAGACATACCTACTAATTTGTGTGTAATCTGTAATTATGCTGTATTGTAGCTTGATAAAGACGTGAATCAAACGTCGAAACGTCGCTGAAAGAATAATAGAGGTTTCCCATCAAACACAGTCCATTATTCCCGATAAAAGAGACCTTTTCTCGATGAATTCGGTTCGGGAATGCGTCTTTTGAATCACGACCTATCATTAAGTAACACCATGTTTTAACCTAGATTAATTTCTTCTTTGAAAACAATCATTATTGTCTAGTGTAAGTGTGTTGCATGTTTGGATTTTATATCCAATTAGTAATTTTTGTTTCAGGTACCTACCTACATACTGTTGACACTGGTAATGAGTTGGTCAGAATAGCTTGGATATAGTTACTACCCTATTCAATTTCTTGATCATTTATTTCTATTCGATAGCTTAAATGGAAGATCATTCAAGTATATATCATAAACTTCTGAATAATACAAGTTTTGAGGAACACATTTTAATATAAAAAATAAGAATTCTGTATTATTTAAAACAAACATTGGAAACAACAATTCAACATAAAAAAATTCTAGATTCAACTACACTATAATACGGTAGACGGGAACAATAAATTAACACAGAAGAGTCGACCAATTTTTTCTCTTAATTAAACTATTCATTTTTTAACCCAATGGTGCAAGGCCTTCTTTCCTCTCTATCCCCAGCAATGTTCAAACAGGTTGGTCGATTTTCACATTAGTGGCCTATGAAAAATGGAAGTTTGAATAATTATATAGAAAAAACATAACATTATCGGATAAAGTACCCCTCAACACAAAACAGTATTCATGGAAGAACTCATGTCAAGCTGTGAATCAATTATTAACAAAATAACAATTTGATGAATATCACGATATTTTATCAATTTTGTTCTACTGGAATATGATATAAGCACAAGTATATACAGTGGCGGACATAAGTATGGAAAAGTCCTCAAATTTGAAAAAACTCTGATCCTGCATTGGTTATCAAAGAAGTGATCAATCCATTTGTCACTTGTCAGTTTACCTGTCCTGACGATTTTTTTTTTCAAAAAATTGTTTGGTGTCCCATTTTCACGTTCAAAAAATGCTACCTACTTTTCTAATTTTTTTCTGTGCAACTTTTGATAAAAATTGCTAGCACCATTCAAAAGAGGGACAAAAGTTATATACTTTCTGAAAATTTCAAAAAAGAAAATCCAGGGGAAATTCTAGCAATAAAATGTTAAACTTCGCAAAAATGACTCATTTTGCATGATATGGGTCATTTTTGCCAACTTCAAAATTTTATAGCTAGACTATTCTTTGTTCAATTTTTATGAAATTCTCAGGAAGTAGATAACTTTTGCATCACTTTTGAATGGTGCTGGCCACTTTTATCAAAAGTTACACAGAAAAAAGTTACCAAAGTAGCTTTTTTTGAACGAGCAAAAAGGGAACTAAACAATTTAAAAAAAATCGCCAGGACCTCTTAACTGACAAATGAATTGAAGTTTTCAAATGCACCATCACTTCTTTGTTAACTGATGCAGGGTCAGGGTTTTATCATATTCAAGGCCCTTTCCATACTTATGTCCGCCACTGTATATGAATATAACTGAAGCCCAGAAGCTGATAGATTTCAAGTTTCAAACAAGATTGGAAATACATAAAATCTTGAATGATTATAGAGTGAAATGATTATACATTATAATGCGACCATATACCCAAATCTTGGAATCTAGAAATGATGGAATGATATTTATACTAGTATTCAAGTTATCATGCAAACCATTAATAATTACTTAAGCCTCTTGATTATAATTATCCATCATAACCTCTAAACAACGGATTCTTTCAATAAAATACAACTTACGGGAGCAATCCCTGAATCAAATTTTATACACAGTAAACACACACAACACAACCAATAATTATTGTACTGTCTCGAACGATAATTGATCGGAATCGGAATGATAGAATTAGACTGTTGCAATGGCCAACGCCACAAAGAATCCCCCATTTTGTGGCCAACGCCAAAACATGAGAGCGTGGCTTGGCTTGGTGCAACTACAGCTGTTTTGTGTGGCTTCCACTTACAAAAAGCGGGAAAATCGAAAACAACGAAACTAGCTCGCGGATAGCTGGTGATCTGCAAGCTCCCAAAAGAGTCGCGGAGTTGGCGATGGCGGCGCGCGACGTTTTGTAGCCGACGGATATCGAACTCAAAGAAGGCGCCCTAACGATGGTGGGCAACCGACTTCGTGCCGACTCCGATCAGGAAGCTCAAAAATGCATATCTTTGTATAGCATGATTTTAGCGGGTTTGCCGCTGAAGCCCTTCCGAACCGTCGCCTAGCCGACAGATTTGTCTAGCGGCCGCCACTCAACCGCCGGCTTAGTGTTTGTGGGGTTACTTTGTGTATTCGTTTTCCATGGCAATTAGCTGGATTGATACTATTTCTCGAGAAAAATTTCCGAATTAAAAAAGAATGAATGGTTTTATGAACTTTTATATGGCCAATTCATCAATTAATTATGCAAGAAATCTGCATTTTTTGAAATTTTTCTTTCATGACAACTAGAACTCTACACAAAATGCCAATAAATGATTATTAATGGCATTTTTAACTAGTTCTAGTAAGAATGGAAAAGAGAATTACAAAATTCGCAGACTTCTTTCATAAACTGAAAATTAATTATTGAACTTGCGTCTTGTGACGTCGCATGAACTACTAGCCCCATCTTCCGGTCAAACGAAAAGTTTCTCACCATGCTGCTGGGGGTCGCAGTTTGTGGCTCCAATTGTGAAAATGGAAGAGTCCGTTCTATTCCCCCTTAAACATTATTCTATGGACGTCATTTTCATTTCACATGTAATTTGAATTTTGTGCCGAAAGTTTCTTCCTTTCAGTTCCTAGATCATCTTGAAATTTGTGTTTGAACCTTGGTTTGAACTATAATGTAAGCTTATCGTGAGTTCTTTGAGAAATGTATCGTCCCCTGGATGTGTGAATATCTTTAACAAAACACATCCTTTCCAATAAAAGTTCTTCCACTGTTTTAGAAAAATTGGTTCAGCAAGGTAAATTCTATTTTGAACAACAAAACTGAAGCACAACTTGGTATACAGATCCTATAAATTTTGTGGTTGGCATTTTATAGTTACAACATTCGAAATTTAAATATTGATTCACATGGCTTATCAAAAGTTATAAATTGAAAAATATGCATAAGTTGTATTTGTCCGGGACATAGTTTTCAGACATTTTAAAATAAAGGGTTTTTAAAAATAGTAACCTATGCATTTTTTCAAAATAACTTTTGACATACCATGTGATGAATATTTGAATTCTTATTTCTAACGTGGGATAAATCCTATTTAGTCTTATAGATGGCTCCACCGTATGAAATGAAAACAGATTTTTTTTTACGTTTTTGAGAGAAAAAAGTCAAAAGTA
Organism: Orchestes rusci; assembly: GCA_958502075.1. NCBI lineage: Eukaryota > Metazoa > Arthropoda > Insecta > Coleoptera > Curculionidae > Orchestes > Orchestes rusci. Next base: position 58,362,714 of record OY293305.1, on the reverse strand, counting down.
CGATGACTACCCGTTGTAGGGCGCTGGCGAATTTTATTTCAATTGTATGGGAGTTTCCTATATATTTTGAGTGATATGTGGTTATAGTACATGTTTCGTCACCCTACTTTGCATGCACTGTTTCAGGAGACTTTACAGTGAAATATGTAGAACTCGTCCATGTCTCAAAGAGGTCCTTGGTCCTTATATTCAACGTAGACATATAAAGTTCGAAGTCTTTATGACTCAACACATATAATAATATAATAATATGTGTTGAGGCCTAAAAACTTTGAATTTTGTATGTCTACGTTAACTATACAGTGATAAAACATTTTTGTTTGTATTTTTTATGCGGACGAATTATTAGGTGGTGATTTAGATAGTGTATATTGGTGAATTTACCTCCCTTGATAGCTCCAAGTTGCTGGCTTATATTTCTCACCAATTTTGCGGAAATAAAATCACTGGACTGGAATCCCGGGCACACTTGCAATTTATTATAATTATTAGCAAGAAAAACGAAGCAGAACAAAACTAGGATACTATTAAGAACATAACTTTCAATACAAAATATGAAACCAAATTTCTGGCTACAAAAAATGGCGACTTGCCACCGTCAAAGCTATAGACGTACTTAAACTGGTTTTTCTTGATGCGCAACCGATAAAAAAAAAACATCACCAAGAGCGACAGAGACAGCCTAGAGCGTTGAAGTGATACGTCTTACCGGAATAACCACTACCAACCATAAAAATATAGACTATTGCCAACAAAACAAAAATATTCAAATAATATTTATGTCTTCTGACTGAACAAACCTACTATCTATTATAAATAAACAAACTGTTCACAACTTGGAAAAATACTTGAATATGCCTTTTGGTCGAACATGCCGCCCCTCTTGAAAGCTTGTCTTTCAACAAAACCTAACCTAAAGCGTATAATTAATGACAACCAAAAATTCAGTACATAACATTCCTTAAATCTAAGAATTTACAACACAATCGCCATGTCAACATTGCTCGACAGGCAAAATACACAACCGTGAAACAGCCCTTTTAAAAACGCCATTAGATGTTTTTATAGACACCACACGGACCATTCGGTCATCCCCCGGATGCAATTCAATAACTCGCGCACGCTGCCATTTTAACGAGGGCAGATTGTCATCGCGCACGATCACTAAATCTCCAATCTTGACAGAATCAGCTACCTGCTGCCATTTGGTACGCTGAAGCCGGTTTGGATTACAACCACTCAAGTCTTCTTGAGGTAACGCGTTAAAGGCAGTGCAAATTAAAAAATGTCCCGGTGTTAAAACTTCTAAATCATCTGGCGCACTTGACAATGGGGTTAAAGGCCTTGAGTTAAGGCAAGATTCCACTTGGGTCGAAAATGTGTACAACTCTTCAAAGGTTAGTCTTTGACCACCGATTACGCGCTTAAAATGGTGCTTAGCGGATTTCACCGCAGATTCCCATAAGCCGCCAAAATGCGGCGACCTGGGCGGAATGAAATGCCAATGAATGCGCAACTGAGAAAAATATTCCAAAAAAGCATTTTGAGTAGCCCCCTGGCCCAAAAACTTGTACAATTCCTGCAAGCTATTATTCGCACCGACAAAATTCGTTGCATTGTCCGAATAAACGTTACTGCACAACCCTCTCCTGGCGATAAATCGCTTAAAACAGTTGAGGAAGGCAGGAGTGGATAAGTCGCTCACAACCTCCAGGTGAACAGCCTTAGTTACCATACAAACAAATACGCATAAATATGCTTTGATTGTTTTATGACCCCGGGTTTTGCTAACGTTGATATCAAAGGGTCCCGCATAGTCCACTCCGCAGTTTGTAAATGGCCGGGAAGGTGTTATTCTAGACCTAGGTAAATCCCCCATAATTTGATTCAAGCATTGAGGTTTTGCTCGAATGCACACAACGCAGTTTCTTAACACTCCCCGTACAACCTGACTACCTGATATTGGCCAATACCTAAGTCGAATTTGTGCCAGTAAAGCCCGCGGTCCTGCATGCAAATTTTTGTAATGTTCATTTAAAACGATCAACCTTGTAATTCTATGCCCCTTTGGCAGTATAACTGGAAACTTCTGCTCAAAGTTCAAGTCCCCTTTAGCTAACCTACCTCCTACCCTCAGTAGTCTATCCTTATCTAACATTGGATTCAAGCTTAATATTTTACTAGTCCTTCCAAGTTTCTTTCCACTTGTCAGACAATTGATTTCTGGTTTAAATTCCGATAACTGTACAACCTTGATAATTTCAACCCAAGCCCTTTCCAGTTCAAGTACAGTAAGTGTTCCTACATGTCGTGATTCTTTCTTTGTGCGAATATTCTCTAAAAACCTTAGGCAATACGCGACTGACCTCAAAAGTCTATTGAAATTCGAAAAACCTATCGAAAACCTCGCGGATGCCAATCACCATTCCCATAGTACTTACCATAAATGCTTTAGGAGCCAACCTTTGTTCAGGAACCGTCTCGATGTCAATGTTCTGAAATCTTGGCCAATTATCCTTACCTTGTGACAGCCACCTCGGTCCATTCCACCAGAGAACATTAGATTTTAAATTATCACCAGATATTCCCCTTGATACCATATCAGCTGGGTTATCAACCGAAGAAACGTGACACCACTGATGGCCTTGAGTCAGGACCTGAATCTCCGAAGATCGATTAGCCACAAAAATCGACCAATTTGAAGGTTCCTTTGCCAACCAACACAACACAATTGACGAATCAGACCAATACTTTATCATCGAAGGATTAATATCAGTGGACTGTAATACCGACTTGACTAGCCTTGCCAGTAAAAGAGCACCGCATAGTTCCAATCGAGCGAGCGCAACTACTTTGAGGGGAGCGACTCGCGACTTGGAAGCCACCAACCGAACATGACAATTGCCTTGAACATCTACAGATTTAATATAGACACAGGCCCCATAGGCTTTCAAGGACGCATCGCAAAACCCGTGTATTTGCAGACTCACTGGATTCTCACATACCATATGTCTCTTGATATTGATCGATCCTAATCATTCAAAATCACCTCGCAAGTCCAGCCAGTTGTTGAGAATTTCCTGTGGGACTTCCTCATCCCATCCTAATTTTTGCTTCCAAAGATCCTGCAATGTAAGTTTAGCCCTGATGATTAACGGTTGAAGTAGTCCTAATGGGTCAAAGACTACCGATATTATCGAAAGAATCTGTCTTTTTGTTACTTTTTTGTCCAAACCACTCTCAAAAATATCCGAAAACTCAAAATTAAGGGTATCCGACCGAGAGTTCCATTTTATCCCTAAAGTTTTCGAATCACCGTCCGTAGCCGATATATAGTGTTCAATATGCGGAGCACCTTGCGCAGCCTCACTTCCGTCCAAAATTACCTCCGGTTTATTACAACACCACTTCCTTAAGACAAAACCACCTTCTATCAAAATTCCGTCTATTTCCTTTTTTAGATTCATAATTTCATCAACACTCTCTGCCCCACTGAGCAGATCATCCATATAGAAATCGTTTATTATGACATTGCTAGACCGAGGAAAATCTTTACTAGCCGAAAAGGCTAACTGCTGCATACATTTAACAGCCAAGTATCCCGAACAAGACATACCATAAGTTACCGTATTTAAGGTATAATGCCCAATGTTCTCATCCTTATTAAACCTCCATAGTATCCTTTGGTACTCCCTGTCCTCCTCAGCAACCCAAATCTGCCGATACATCTTTTCCACATCAGCAGTTATTACCAAGGTATGCTTTCTCCACCGTAGCAAAATATCGAAGATATCCTCCTGAAGTTTCGGACCTATTAACAATGCATTGTTCAAGGACACCCCATTAGAAGTAGGACTACTAGCATCGAACACAACTCGAAGCTTGGTAGTCTGAGATGTTGCCTTTAAAACTGGATGATGCGGTAAATAGTTGATATTAGGACCCCGTGTAACCACTTCTAAATTTTCACCGGGTTCTATCTTTGACATATGGCCTAATTTTATGTACTCTTTTAAAAAAGAGTGATACATTTCCCTAGACTCGACATTCCTATCCAGTTTCCTTTCCATCCAATTGAATCTTTTCAACGCCGTAGAATATGAGTCTCCAAGTACCAAAGATCCCGAACGAAAGGGCAAATTCACAATAAACTTTCCATCCTTATCTCTTTTCGCCGTGTCGATGAAAAACCTCTCACACTCTTCTTCTTCCCTTGTGAGAAATCTTTCCTTTTTCGTCTCTTCCAGGAGCCAAAACCTTTCCAATTGATCTTGTACGGTCAGAGTAGACACCAAATTGAAGGAGTTCACCCCCGAAATGTTATCAAAACCTGCAGATCCCACAACTACATAACCGAGCCTAGTTTCCCATATCGTAACCAACCCCTTGTTCAATGTTATATGATGTGATCCTAGTACATCCCAAAAAATGGCCAAACCCAATAAAATATCGATCTTACCTGGATTGCAAAATGATGTATCAGACAAGAATAAATCCTGAGGGATATTAACACTAGCCTTATCAATTTTAATAGAGGGAATCATATTCGAAATCTCCTCAATTATCAAAAAATTAGTCTCCACCTGATAGTCATCCTACCTAGAAAAGATCCTAGCCCTTACCTTGTGTGTTATATCCGACACACCTTCATTATTCCTTTCACTGTTATATTTACCCTTTCTTTTGCAATACCTAACTTGTGACCTAGCTCTTTAGTCATAAACGATGACTGAGATCCGTTATCTAGAAGAGCCCTGCATTCATGCATGTTCCCAAATTTGTCCATAATTTTAATAATCGCCGTAGACAGCAGCTCTTCTCCAATTGACTTACTTACCTGTATCTTATCAATTTCCTTGGAATGCCCGTTAAATGATACAGTTTCCTCCGTAGTTCCCGAATTACCTTGACTTCCCGATGAAACCCCTGATGATGCTTCCTTATTGTCATTTTTCTGTTCCGTGTGAAGCAGTGCATGATGTTTCCTCTTACAGTGCCTACATCCACTCATTTTACAATCCAAAACCCTATGCCCAGACCTGAGACAATTCCAGCACAAACCAGCCCCCGCGACAGCATCCCGTTTTTTTTTGAATATTCATATCCATAAATTTCTTACAATTCTGGATATAATGTTCCTTTGATTTGCAAACTACGCAATTATTGTTGGACCTATTTTGCGTATAATAAACATGCTGTCTGGACTTCGATTGCATACCCTTGTCAACAATCTTTTTTTTCACATTTGCACTACATGATGATTTTAAATTAGCACACTTTTTAGTTAAAAATTGTAGAAACTCCTCCATGGTTGCAAAGGTATCTATCGAGCATTGGTTTTTCCATTCTTTCTTGGTAACCGAATCCAATTTAGTTTCCAAAATATATATTAACAATGTATCCCAATGCTCTACTCCCAAACCTAAAGTTTTCAATGCGCGCAAATCCCTTCTTATTTCATTCACAAACCTACGCAAATCCTCATGCGATTCCTTTGACATTATAGGAAAATCGTACAAAGACTCAATATGGGATATAGCGATGAGTTTTTTGTTTTCAAACCCCTCCTTCAACAAACCCCATGCCTCCTGATAGTTGGTGGACGAAACCTCTAGGTTATGTATAACCTCTGCAGCGCTACCCTTCAAAGAACTTTTTAGATAGTGGAATTTCTGAATATCTGACAATTTAGAGTTGGAGTCAACCAGAGAATTGAATGTGTCGTGAAATTCTAACCACTGTTTATGATCTCCATCAAAGCTAGGAATTTGCATAACCGGTAATTTTACTTCCATAATTGCGTCTGTTCCTCTAGGACTGGGCCCCCCCACCGACTGAACACCCAAACTCAACTGGCTCAATCGACCTACCACACTAAAATATTTTTCGACAAACCTGTCTCTCTCCATTTCTTCCTCATCGATCTTAACCTGATCTGACTCCTCGATTTGAAATTGAACATTTTCAAACTCATTGAACCACTCATTTACTCTTTCCAAACGCATTGGCACCTCAACCGACCTAGCAGGCTCGTAATTATTTAAAAAGGTCTCTTGTTTTGTAAGATTCCCTTTTAATACCGCTCGCTTTTTTTTAAGCACGTCTAGATTTGCACTTGCCATATTTAGGTACCTACTTTTATAAAAGGTACAATCAAAATAAACCGTGACAAAATACCAATAACCCAAATATATCCAATTTTATTTAACCGATCCGCGATTAAATACCTTTTTTTTTACCACGATTCCGACCCAAGTGCAATCCTTTAAAGATTTTTTAATTCCTAATCAACCGTTGAGTACGCCTACACTTTAAAAACTACACCGATTTATCACCAAGTCCAAAAAAGTCACAAAAATAAACTGGCACTCACCCTTGCACCTCGTTTCCAACGATTGTAACCTCCAAATCCAACCAAGATCCAATTTTTCGGTTTCAAACCGGTTTCAAACCAATAATTATTCTGCCTCCATAATTTGTGCACTCAATTCCATCTTCCATTCAAGAGAGCAACAGAGTTATCTGCTACATCCGGCTGAAGAACCAACAAATGGTGAATTTACCTCCCTTGATAGCTCCAAGTTGCTGGCTTATATTTCTTACCAATTTTGCGGAAATAAAATCACTGGACTGGAATCCCGGGCACACTTGCAATTTATTATAATTATTAGCAAGAAAAACGAAGCAGAACAAAACTAGGATACTATTAAGAACATAACTTTCAATACAAAATATGAAACCAAATTTCTGGCTACAAAAAATGGCGACTTGCCACCGTCAAAGCTATAGACGTACTTAAACTGGTTTTTCTTGATGCGCAACCGATAAAACAAAACCATCACCAAGAGCGACAGAGACAGCCTAGAACGTTGAAGTGTGACGTCTTACCGGAATAACCACTACCAACCATAAAAATATAGACTATTGCCAATCTAACAAAAATATTCAAATAATATTTATGTCTTCTGACTGAACAAACCTACTATCTATTATAAATAAACAAACTGTTCACAACTTGGAAAAATACTTGAATATGCCTTTTGGTCGAACATATTTAGTTTAGTATTTTGTCAATAAGAACCCATACTAAACGAATTCATAGATTGACAAAAACTGACTGGATTTATTGTATAAATATATCTACAGCGAATGCCAAAAAACTTTCGATTCCCGTCATGATTGCCACCAAGCGAGTTATTATGTGATTTGCAGGTGACCAGCAAACTTCATAACAACGTGCTTGGTGGCAATTATGACGTAGATCGAAAGTTGTTTGTCATTTGCTATATAGTAAACGCCAAACAACTTTGAATCTATGTCATCGTTGCCATCATGCGCGTTGTTATGAAGTTTGCTGGTATCCACATTTGGTCACCAGCAAATCACATTACAACGCGCTTGGGGCCTTATTTATAGTAAACGCAAAACAAATTTTGATCTACGTCATCGATGGCACCAAGCGCGTTGTTATGTGATTTGCTTCGTAAGCAATTCATTAATATTTTGAGTTGATGTTCAATTATAATTATACATCACTGGCGCAGTCGTACGTGTAGATGTCTCAGGAATTTTTGATCTTGCAAGCAGTGCCAAGGCCAAGAGAAAGTCGCAGAATTCCAGAAAAATCGACAGTTCTTATTGGCTAAGACAAAAAACAACCAAAGCAAAACCACAGTTGCAAGAACCAGTCCTAAGGGAGTTCTCCTTTTCACCCCCATGTCATTTTTTACAATTATTGCAAAAAACAATAATATAGATCATTCCGTTATAAATGAAATGGGGATGAAAAAATTTGGCGAATGCTGACAAATGTCATTTTTTATCAAACACTTTGACATAAGTTTTAATTTCTCAAAATAAGCTATAACTTGGCCTATTTCCTGATTAAACTGATAGGTCTGCAAATTTTCATGCATCTTCATTTTGCGGTTCTTATGGAGCACAAACTGGACCACGTGGAAAGAATGTCTGCAACTAAAATACCTGTTCCTCGACCTGTTCTTTAGACAAACCACCCTATGAAAAGACAAACATCGTTGATCATTTCGCGGCCTTTGCATAGATTCGTGAATTTCCCTCATCTATCTAAGGAGTGTTCAATAAAAAAAGGGATCAAGTCACCTCTGGATTTCTTCTTCTGTCATGAACGTAGGTCGAAACAATTGCAATCCATAGGTGACCTGCTGATCCCTTTTTTATTGAACACTCTTGATTACAAAAAGGCTGTACAAATCGTTCCCTACGGATTTCCGTGCCCTACCCTACGTGTTCTATCACCCGTAGGGCACGTTTCGAAGTTTTGTGTCAGGAATCTGAAAAAACTCACAGTATCTGTGGTTTTGATTTTGATACTTTAGGTTTTTGGTGTAGAGCATCTACCTCAAATAGAGGAGTTATCGGTGATCAAATAAATTCGAAGCTTTCCGTACAGTTGGTGAAAATGGGGAAACCCTCAAATGATAAAACATCAGTTTTTGATAAAGAACGGTACGTGGCTTGAAACATCACTTTCTTTTTCTGAGATACCTGAGGCGCCGTCACGAACCTCGTCGTGAACCTCGTCGCGAGCCCCGCCGCAAACCCCGTCCCGTGCGTCGTATCGATCCCCGTCCCAAACATTGTCGCGCAACAAAGTGAACATCATGGCGTTTTACCAGTTGTGGTTCTCTTGGCGGTTTAGATCGCTGAATTGTTGTCTGTAGCAAGATAGAGAAACGGGTATAGATTTGAGGTTAAATCTTCTAGCGTCAGAAAGTTGGTCTATTGCTTTATTGCAGTGCAGTAAATTGAGTGAATATGTTGTTTCCAGTGTTTCGTATCCGATTTAATTATTAATAAAATGGACACAAGAGACAATGATTAAACGATTGAGAGGTTTTGAACCAAAGAACTTTTTTGAGATGCATCGAAACAAAATCAAAAAGAATGATGCATGAGGACAAATATCGTCCAAGATGTTTCAACTGGCTAGTGGAAGAAGGTGACTGTGGAAGAAGAAGGTGACAGTCTTATAATCGCCATTGCGAAGAAAAAAGGCGATGATGATGCTTGAGCAGGTAAGAAAATAAAGCGAATCGGTTAAGGTTAAGAATGAATTGCACATTTCTCAAGTGAAAAGTCAGAACCTAGTGAAGTAGTATCTACTTGAATACAAATTCATAACCTTTATTGGTTAAGAAAATATCATGCTCATTACATTCACGTGTGTCACGATATTGTCCTACTCATTCAATTTGACCCAGCCCTTCTGACCAACCCTGTATGAGGATCAATAGATTCAATAAATACATATGAATGTTATACGTTTAATCGCAACAAACGACGACTCACTCAATAAAATCAAAAACAACGGAATGCCGTGATGTTGGCTACTTTGTTGCGCGACTGTGTTCAGGACGGAGTTTGCAACGACGCTCGCAACGGGGTTCGTGACGAGGTTCGCGATGGCGTTCGGTTCGCGGTTTTGTTGCAAGTGGGGACGCACCTTTATATGTAGATCATTCTATTGAAACATTCGCTGTTTTGTTTGTTACTTACTTTTCTTCGTCCTCCCTCGTTGGAGTCGTTGGTCCTGTTCGCAGTTGGGATTATCAAGTAGAGAACAAGTTACATAGTTTACTTACCCAGAATAAAATCATAAATTAATCTTCTACAATCTTGTCTTTATTATAAATAACGATAGAAGGCTTGACTTGTGAATACAGTGCGGACACGTGAGTTGGAATTAATTCATTCGAAATTGAGGAGTTTGTTTGCTGGAAAAACGCTCGGACACGTCGATTTTTATTTTTGACTGTGGTTTTTTATTGTAATTTTATTTATACAGGGAGGAACAAAAATTAGTTACGACCCTCAACTTAATTTTTTCACATGAAAACCTCCATTTTTTATTTCATTCTACGTGAAATTCTGAGAATTATGATGATGATAATTCGTGTATACATGGTAAACCAAAAATAAGTGCGAACCATCAACTTCATTTTTTATTCCATTTTTGAATTCTACATCAAATTCTAACTGTGTTTCATGTACCATGTCCTTAGCCTAACCCAAACAGTTATCGGGAAATACGATTGTTCAGAAGCACAGTCGATTTTTCAATCGAAAATTCTCGATAACTGTTGGGGTTAGTGGGCTAAGGACATGGTATATGAAACCCTCTTAGAATTTGATGTAGAATTCAAAAAGTTAATGAAAAAAGGGGGTTTCGCTTTAAAAAAATGAAGTTGATGGTCCGAACTTATTTTTGGTCCCCTGTATACTAGAATCATCATCATCAAATTACTCAGAATTTCACGTAGAATTCAAAAATTGAACAAAAAAGGGGGAATTCCATTTGAAAAAATGAAGTTGATGGTCGTAACTTATCTTTGGTCCACCCTGTATAAATAAATTACCATAAAAAAAACGCAGTCAAAAATAAAAATTGACGTCTCCGAGCGTTTCTCCAGAAAAGAAACCCCTGCATTTTAAATGAATTCATTCCAACCTACGTGTCCTCACTGCATACGTGTACTTGAATCAAGCACCTCCAATGCCTTGCACGATGTCGTTGTAGAACACAGCCAAACACTCCAATAGGAACAACAGCATCAATAACCAAAGCCATAAAACCACAAATAAAAAACCCTCACTTCTTATGGGTGTACTTTCATTACTTTGCGGCGTGCTCACTTAGATTTATGCACGTCCTGCTTGGAAAATTCCACTCCCGGACACGATGAATATAAATTTGCTTAAATATTTTCGGGACAAGCAGTCATTATCGCGGTTCACAGGAAACAGCCAGACTTTGGATTTGAACCATTTCATTCGCTCAACTAGGTCTATAGCGCCGTCTACCGGTACCACAAAAGTGTCATCAATCGTCTGTGGTCGAGATATCAAGCAACGGGAAGTGTGGATGAACGCCATACAGGTCGTACAAGAGCAACTAATGAAATTGAAGATCGTTTTATAAGACCACGGGCACTTCGAGACCGGACTGTTACTGCAACACAACTGGCAATTCAGCTTCGTGATACAATTGGAGGTACTAGAAAGTCCAGTAGAAAGTCAAATAGACTGCCTGGATTCTGTCGAGTTCATAAGAAAGTGGGGCTGTGATGGAAATTCTGGTTTCAGTCAATATAAATAGCGATATTTGTAATGAAGCCCACTTTTGACAGATCCATGACATATTTCGCAATAAAAAATTTCGGCCCCCATAAAAAATGTTATTTCCAATCTCCACTGCCCAGAGACCTAGTCTATCATTTTATTAATATCCCATGCTGTTGTACGCAAACAAAAAAAATATCGAGAAGGAGACGACTTTTTCTTTGTTTTGCAGTGCAAGTACAATTGGAGGTACTAGAAAGTCCAGTAGAAATTCAAATAGACTGCCTGGATTCTGTCGAGTTCATAAGAAAGTGGGGCTGTGATGGAAGTTCTGGTTTCAGTCAATATAAATAGCGATATTTGGAGCAAGATTGTGAAAAAGTTGAGGAGAACCACCTATTCAAAATATAATTTTTGATTCATGTTTATTTTGTTTCTGAATGTTCCATACAACTTGTATATAATAACGGATCATTCCACTTATTATGTCATTGATTTTCTGTGACATTAGAAGAGTAATTTCGTGAAAGTAGAATAGTGACCGGAGAAAAGAAGGGATAATGGATGGTTGCTAGGTAACGATAGATAACAGTGAAAGAATTGGAGATTTTTGATTGATTCGAAGAAAATAATTGTGAATTTTAGTGGTAAATCAGTTATTTGCAGGTCAGTAAGATGAAATTTATAATAATGTCAATTGTCCAGTTTGTGCTGATGTTTTTGATTTATTGTTCTGTAATTGTATTTACTGTATCTAATCAAACTGTTTTATGCGGTGAACAACAACAAATCAAGGAAAAGAAATTGCTCTCTTTTCCTGAGATTTTGGTACTACAATTATTATTGATGCTTTATGCTTGCTTTATATTGACTGAAATCATTGACTAGAGTTGAGTAGCCTCCCGTATTATGGAACCTCATGTTTAGGCTCTAGATTCAACTGATTAACATTCTACCACCCTGACGAGTGAATATTCTAGTGAAACAACAAACCATCTAGCCACGATCTAAAAATATTGATTCAATTTACTAACTAGAACTTAGTGAACTTAGTAGTCTCCCGTATGGAACCTCAGTATCCTCAACAAACAATCTAGAGATATTGACTCAATTTAGCTGAGTAGCCTCCCGTACGGGACCTCAGTATTCCCTGATTTTTACCCCATGAATTGTCTATTTGCTTGAGCGTGGAACTTCAAGTTTCGATACGGAAAATGAGTATTTTATCGATTGTAGTCAAAATACAAAACGGTTGTACAGCATGGTTCGGTTTTTGGAATTGAGATTGTGGGTTTCTCTATCGTGCTCTTTCCCCGCATGAATTCCAGGCTGAGTACAGCACTTTTTTACCATATTTTTAATAAAGTAGGGTTTCTTACAAATGTGTGTTTGATTTAATAGTCCCACCTTCTAACTCAAACTTCCCAAACTATTGTTTGGTCGGGCGCATTCAAGGTTAGTGGCTTTATGCAAATCACAACGTAGGTTTTTTTTTTTTTTTTATCAAACTCTCTCATTCAACATTGTTGAACGGACCCGGGGTTGTTATACTACAAAGTAGATGACAGCGCAGCGTTTGTAATTTTGCTAGTCCCAGTTCGAATGACTTGTATATTTGAGAATGGCAACTTGTTCTCTGGCACAATGCAGCATCCTCCAGTACGAGATTCTGCAGACCCATAAAAAATTCACAATTTTACAAAAAAAGGAGAGCACTACTTTGTTGAAGTCAGAGACTGAGAAAATAGAAAAAGAAATAGCCGAATTAAAACCTCTGAATATTTTGATAAACCATAAAGAGCTCTTTGTTACACCAAGATTTGTATTAACTATGGTTGACGGAAAAATATTCAGAACTTTGAAAAATATAGGTCCTCAAAAATCTTAAATCTGTGGATGTTCACCAAAACAGATGAACAATATTGAGTGGTTGAAAAAAATACAAGTCGACCCCTTTTCCTATGACTTTGGAAAATCACCACTCCATGCAAAAATTAGAATATTCGAATGTCTTTTGAAAATCTTTTACTGACTAGAATTCAAGAAATGGCAAGCTCGTGATGGACCTGAAAAAGAAGCAGTCTACCGAAAAAAAGAAAAAGTTCAACGCGACTTCAAGTCGCAACTTGGGCTTCTAGTGGATGTAGTTGAGCAAGGTTTTGGAATAACAAACGAGGTAAACAGATAGAAGATTTTTTGACAATTTTAAAATCTCTGCCTAAATCACTGGTCTTGATGAAAAACTAGTTCAGCAATTGTCAGTTTTACTGCAAACTATTTCGTATGGTTATTAAGTTGATATTAATGCTTCCAAAAACTTCACAATAAAAACTATGAACAACTAAACTGCTGGACTCTCGAACTTACACATGAACATTTTTGGGTTGAATTCAAAGTCCAATATCTTCAACGAGAATAGAGATATTTCAATGCGGTATGCGGTTTTGAAGCTAGCTTCGTCAGGATTGAGATGCATGGAATGGATCTTTCGTAGAAACCAAAAATCGTGATATACAGGGTGATTCATGAAATCATGCGAAAAATCAAAACTTTTGTGAGGATGAATTCAGGCGATAAAATATGGTTTGTTACTATGGTAAGTTTATATCTCCACACGTTTTTGTCAGTTTTCAAACATCAAACATCATCATCATTTAACAAACATCAAATTGGGGAAGCAAATTGTTTGAAATGCTATAACTTTGCAATGCTTTGACGGACTTCTACGATTTTTGCAGTTGGAAATTTTATTTTCACTGATTAAAAAAAAAAAGGAATAAACTATTTTTTTGAATCGATCAGGTACTAACACTCATGGTCAGATCAATAGCGCTAGCCTAAAATTTGATAAAAATATTATACATGAACAGTTGTGAAAAAAGTATTGATGTACTCAACAACGTCCAGGCGATTTTGTGAAAAAATTGTTCAAGGTCTTTTTATCACGTTTATTATCACATAAAGATATGTTGATAATGAAACTTTTTTTTGCGTAACTTCTGATTAAAATGGCCAGCACCAATCAGACATTTCACAATAATTGATCAAAGGATAGTGTAGGTATGAAATTTTGAACTTGGCAATATTTTGAAGAGATCGTGAAAGATTTGTAATTTTTGTCATGTGCAAAATCTCAAAGCTGGTGGGCTCAGTGATTGTGAGATTTCATAAATTTTGCCCCTCTTTCGAATGATGCTAGCTATTTTTATCAGAAGTTACACAGAAAATAGTTTTTATAATGACATCTTTTGAGCGTGATTAAAGGGCCCTATTTTTTTAAAAGCAACAGTTTCCGTATCCTGAAAAATAATTGAAGTTTGAAAATGCACCAATACTTCTTTGATAACTGATGCATTATCAAGGTTTTATCAAATTCTACGCCTGTGCAATTTATCTGACAATGAGTGTTGGTGCATTATCGTTGAGAAAATGTTAATTTTCATTTCAATTGCTCTTTTATGATGGTCTCCAGCTCTGCAGAGTTACAGCATTTGAAGCATTTGGTCTCCCTTCCTGATGTTTGTTAGCGTATCTAATGACCACGAGCTTGCATTCAAAAACTGACAAAATAGTCAGGAGATATCAACATCACCATAGTAACAAACTATATTAATGAGATGGCATACTCACAATAATTTTGATTTTTCGCATGGCTTTATGAATCATCCTGTATATCATGATTCTTTGTTTCTACGAAGGATTCATTCAATGCACCTCAATCCGAACGAAACAGACTTCAAAAATCCACAAACCGCATCAAAATATCTCTTTTCTCATTAAAGATATTGGACTTTGAATTTCACCCAAAAATGTGCATGTATAAGCTTCAGTGTTCAGCAGTTTATTTGGAACAATATTCTTGGTATTTAATGCCATACACTTTTTTTCAAAGAGCTAAGATAATCAAACATGCTTTGTTTCCAATCAGGCAGTTATCCAGAAGAGCCCAAGAATGCAGACACAATAAATCAAAAATATTCCGTGAGAAACACAGTCGCAAATGTTCAAGATTGGCCACTATGGAAGATGTATTTCACCACCTCTTGATCACATCGCATCCATACATCAACAGTTCCAGAAAAAAACTTATCGGGGATTTGAAAAAGTTGTCACCCGATGCTCTAGCACTACTCAAACAATCGGATATATCGTACCTAAAGAATTCTGGCAATGCAGGTGACGATAATATTGACAAGGATGATATGGACGATAGTAGTACGACTGAAAGTTCTGGATCCTTGGATAGAAATGCGAGTGGTACAAGTAATAGTAGATTGTGAATAAATTCCTAGTATCTAGTCTATTTTCAAAGCATACTAGACTGTCTATGTTTATAATTTTGGATGCATCTTTATTTTTCTGGGGGTTCTACGTAGTTACATAAAGTCCATTCGTCAGTTTAGTAAGGTAACTTTTTTTTACGGAACCTTGACATCTTTAGAATAGTATATTATCTAACGAGCGTATAATGTAGGCTATATGATTCCAGAAAATCGTCCATATCCTTAAGAGACTCACTTAAAATCTTAAAAGTAGAAGGAACACGAAGTCAAAGTCTCAAAATGTGTGTATTGAAAGATTTGTAATTTTTGCCATGTTTGAAATCTCAAAGCTGGTGGGCTCAGTGATTGTGAGATTTTATGAATTCTGCCTCTCTTTCGAATGGTGCTAGCTATTTTTATCAGAAGTAACACAGAAAACAGTTTTTTTATTGACATCTTTTGAACGTGATCAAAGGGCCCTATTTTTTTAAAAGCAACAGTTTCCGTATACTGAAAAATGGATTGAAGTTTAAAAATGCACCAATACTTCTTCGATAACTGATGCAGTATCAAGGTTTTATACACACATGTTGAGACTTTGACTTCGTGTTTTTTCTACTTTTAGGAGTGTAATATAGCCTACATTATACGCGAGTCAAATACTATGCTTTATCTACGACTATTCATTTTGCAGATTTTCCAAAAAAATTGTAATTTGCAATGAAGTTATTGAAAATTAGAAATTTCCACAATGAATAAATCAAGGTCAAATATACCATTATTTGTCAAAATCAATTATCTTGGTTGCTCTAGTAACAACAATCCAAGCAAGGTCGATTCTATTTAGCCGCTTTCTTTCGCAACTGATTCCCGAATCAAAACGCGTTTGGATCAAATAATCACGTGACAACGTAACATGCTCAAAAGAATCGATTCGAAAGAAAGCGGGTTTTGTAGCGCGGTCATGTTATGGAATACGTATAAAAAATTGTCTTCCATGGGTGTGGAATATGAAATTCATATTCCACAGGTGTGTGATATGAGTTATATTATGTAGTTACTATCACAAGCATAATGCGTCTATTATAAAATAGTTGTAGAAAAACTTTATTTTCTACATTTGCATTTCTTTAAAGGAGATCAAATATGAATTTGAATCATCCATATATTTTGACAATATATTCTCTTTTTTTTTATTATTTCGAGATAATATCATTGTTAATTTGAAATCATTGAATAATCTACTTCAATTTACTGTTAATAAACAATGATAACTTTTCAGAAATCCAATAAAAACATGTATGTCCACCTGGAATAAAAAAAATGACCACTGTGCGCCTGCTCCGATATTTTGAAGAAATTGGAGAATTTCATCAGCAAATGAGTATATATTTTTAAAATCAAAAACATAAACAAACGCTCAAAATATGAGAATTAAATAGTGTATTTGCATGTTACTCTGAAAACTTAAAATGGAAAATTACAGAATATCAAAGACGGCGGAAGGATTTGAAATTTTTCATTCCCTTAGTTTTTCAATCTGCACAACTTCCTTCAATAACATTTTGTCAAATATCCTATGAAAGAAGCACTTTACTAGTAAGAAAAATAGCTTTTAGGTAAATTTCCAAGACATACTTGCTTTTTCGAAACTGAAATTAACACACAAATGAATCTCTATCTAAGCAGGCCTAAACCCCAGAAGATGAGATCTCAATTCAAAATTATTTTGTCTTCTTCACCTATCCATGCGTCGATCTGGGGACACACACACACACACGGTACTATAACTAAAAATCATAATATTTGGAACGAAAGCTGAATATGATTTTTCATCTTAGATGCATGGTACTGAAAGCCTTTTCAATTTTCTCTTCAACGCTCATTTAACAGAGAAAAAAGCAGATGATCGCCATTCGACCGCATCACAACTGCACATAGAAAATCAAATACAAAAGCTCCTAGTGAACGTTGAAAAAGTAGACGAACGAGAGAATCAAGTTAATGGAATATGTGAAAGTGGAAAAAAATTGTCAATGTGATAATATATTGAAATATTAACATAAAAACGTCTTGAAATACAATATACCTCACTTGTTTGAACGAAAGTGACTTTAGTTCAAACGGAACATTCATGTAATACCTAATTCGATACATTTATTTATCGTGTTTTGACTGCGTCCTCATATTCACTTCAAAAAAAGATCGTTGATTGGCACTTTTGCCAATATATTGCCTGCTATTGTTCTGGCAATTACTTTCACTGTATCCTCTATTGGACCTCCCAACTCTTTGATGACATCTGCATCATTGTCATTCAAAAACTTCAAAACGTTGTCACCTGAAAGAAAAAAAAAAGAAAAATCACTTCTCCAATAACAACTACTAATAGAACGGAATTTTATTGCCTTATTATAATAGTAGCTTGAGAACTTTGATATATTATTATACAGTATGCAATCAAATTAGCAGAAGTATAATTCAATATCATTTTTGTCAAAGAGTAATAGGTAGTTATTATACCCTGATTTTTTGACAGCTTTACTAAGCAGAACAAATGAGCTATTTTGTTCAATTTGACATCTTCAACTAACTCCAAACGAGAAATTTATATTTGACAGAATAATTTACAAGATTTTTTTGGGTATTTTGCCACACCCTATCAAATATCAATCAAAGTAGTGTTTATACACCCGATCTTCTATATCACCTGAAAAAAGTCTATTAGTTAATGATAAAGCCTATCAATATCAAACGTTTCGGGAACGAATCTGCTCCCGTCGTCAGTGAAAACCTAAAAATGGAACAATTGATTCAAATTCTAAAAATATAGTTCGTTTTTTGTAGTGAAATTGACTTTTTCGTGTTTTTGGCACAAAATGTCACTTTAAAGTAAAAGTGAAAGTGACATTTTGTGCCAAAAACACGAAAAAGTCAATTTCACTACAAAAAACGAACTATATTTTTAGAATTTGAATTAATTGTTCCATTTTTAGGTTTTCACTGACGACGGGAGCAGATTTGTTCCCGAAACGTTTGATATTGATAGGTTTTATCACTTACTAATAGACTTTTTTCAGGTAATATAGAAGATCGGGTGTATAAACACTAGTTTGATTGATATGTGATAGGGTGTGGCGAAATATCCAAAAAAATCTTGTAAATCATGGATGCGCCACAAAACTACAGAGCATAATATACAGTTGACTCACCCCATGTCGTAACCTTTGAAAATCATATGTTTGTCGAAATTCCCAAGATCAAAAACGGGCCAAGAACTACTATTTTTACGAGAAAGACAAGTTGAAAAAAAGCGATCGACTTTCAAGCGGTGCGGTGTACGAAACTCCAACGACGAATCTCAGCCGAAATCTTCAATCGGCAACACCTCGTATAGGTTGGGGATCAGAGCGAGACTGGAAATGAGGCGTGCTGGAGCCATTTTTTACGAGTGAACCCTCAAGTCTTTATAGTTAAAATTCGATGGTACAGCAGTTTTGATCCAGATTAATAAAATACAACATAAAGCCGTTACCAAGCATACAATTTGACCAACTTTTTGCGTAAACAATAAACTGCCTTTCAAATTTTGACGTTTTGTATAAAATTTGAGGTAAGGAAGACACTTAAAACTAAGCTTATTCAATTAGGCCTGGTAATTTGACCGCTTATAGTAAGGTTCGCTTTTGCTGCTTCAAGCTAAGCTTTCTAAGCGACGCAAGAGATTTTTTCACAAAGCTTGGCTTAATTGAAAGCCGGCTAAATTACGATCGGTGCAATCGGCCCCTAATGGTTCGCCGCATCGTGTAACTGACCTTCTGTCATCCAATCAACAAATGATAGCAGATCAATGACTCAAACAACTGTCAATATCCATTCAACTCAAACGTTTGATCCAAGGGGGAATGAAATATTCGAAGCATCGTCTGGCACCGGCTTTATATAAATGTTATCCACGAATCTAATAATAGTTATTTATGTTACTAGTGCATTATGTTGAGAATAAGTCACGCGAGAAATATCCATGCCCATACATTATCAAGTGACTTGGCAAACATAATACACGAGTGGCATACAATGTTCTATTGAACAAATGAAAGAAATCGTTTTTTCATGAGATAATGAACATTAACCCGACATGCGTCGCTATATGAGCATTTTGCTCACATTGTCGGCGTCTTGAGATATTCAAGGTCAAAGGTCAAAAGCACAACATTTTCTAGAAATTTTGTTCGAAACTTTCCTCTTTCCGACCAAGATAGACCACGGAGTTTCACAAAAAAAAAAGTGGGTGAAAGGATTGAGTAATAGCTTATTTTGAATATCTTCTGTTCCTCACCATATCCTCTTGGTTTTGAAAAGTTATCTCTTGTGGGTAATTGATTATTGAATAAAAAATTATTTTATTATTTTTTTGACAAGTTGTCATATCAACAGGAATGACAGCAGAGGCTTGAAACTCGGTAGTTTTAATAAGGATCGAAGGGCCTTCAAAATAATAAATCACTCGATCCCCCTTTCCATCTGAAAATCTGGGGGTAGCTATCACCCCCGCTTAGGGGTTGATAGGTGAGGGGTGAAATTACCAAAAAAGTGTACCTCAAAAAACAAAAATTGACGTGTCCAGGCGATTTTTGATAAATCGCCCAACACCTGAGAAAACCTGGATGAGAAGTTTTTCGTGTCCCGCTCTATATGTATTGATGAACGCTGTGCTCTCTCCGGGCTCTATCCCTAAAACGGTTGTTCATAAAAAAAAAAAATCGCACCAAATTTCTAGAGAATTTTACGCTTTACAATTTCTATAATAAATGCAAAAAGGATTGAAACCATAGCAAGCGAGATATTGACGAAAAACTGATTTTTGTTACCTTTGACCTTGAATATCTATAGAAGCCGACACAAGATTTCATGAGACTTTTGAGACAATGTTAAGAATAACAAAATAATGGTTTATACAAGTTTACAGCTTATTATCTCGCATTCCGCAGTTGACCCTCTTATTTGGCTGATGACTGGACTGAATATACATATTATGAAAAGCATTGCTTTTTTTGGTAATTTTTGGTGAAATTCCCAAATGTTCACAATATTTTACAACGTGAGCATTTTGCTCACGCGCGACAATCCGCTTCATAAACTGAGTGGCGACAAATGCCGGGTTAAATATAGATGTCAGTGTCAGAATGACTAGACAGTGACATGTTTACAATTCGGTCAAAGTAGATTCTTTGTTTGGTTGCCACGAGAACGTGATCAGTTGTTTGTTCGTTTGCCACGGGAACATGAGTTGATATAACTCAATAGTGACTAGTGAATTATGGATTGTAACATACAAGTGCGTTATTTGACACTTCACTTGCCCAAAATGACATCAATACTGACGAGCATGGAATGACACCTCCATTTTCTACGAGGTATAAAAGTTGTCGGCACGAGCGAAGATTGTTGTGAATCATACGAGTGGAAGTGAGAAATGGTCAATTTTTTCCGAATTCTGTACAATACTTTTTTCACGACAGCTTTGGATAAGCGGTTATCCCAATACATAATTTCAACTGATAATGGGCTTCCGTGTGAAATGAAGGTTAAACGTGAGGAATGACGATATTGTGCACTCGTTGACAAAAAACGGGTGGGTAGTGAAAGGTCTATATATCACAGTGTACTACAATTCCAAATCATTATAGAAGATATTTTTATTATAAAAAAGATAATATATTTCAGTCGTTGGAAAAAGGAACTCACCCATTTGTTTGTTTCCATCGAACAAATTACCTAGTTCAAAGTGAGTTTTTCCTATTTTATATTCAAGTGTGTCATCATTTTGCATAGTCGCGTAATCCTCTCCACCCTTTTTCCCCAACTTGAATAAGAAACTATAGTTGAATATGCAGTCATCTGAAAAAATGTAAAAAAACGAAAGGAATGCAAAGCTGCTTTCAAAGAGAATCTAGAGGCTATTGATACTCAAAAGCAATTTCGACAAGACTACAAATACTTGCTTCCCATAAACAAACGGACAGGAATTTGAAAAATTGTCATAGTCTATTTAAACAATACTATTGTCAGGATATTTAGAGCCACTTGAACGTCAACTGCGATTCATTCTATAGTTATTCTACTCACAGAAGGTAATATTCAAAGGTCCATGACCTTTTATAGGCAGCACCATGATCTTCCCATCCACTTCGTATTGTCCAACCAAGGATACTCGATCTGAATGCACTGCCAGATCAACTTTATTTGTTTCAAACGACACACTGGAAAATCATAAAAGTTTTCTTCAGTCTCGAATAGCATTCATCGTGGAATCACCACCCGTTCAGATAATTATTATTTTTATTGATATTGAAGTTTTCACATAAGTGAAAAAAAAAATGTTTCAAAACGAATTATTAACTTCATTGTCATCACGGACTGCGAGAAGCTGGTTGGGAAAATATCAACGATAAACTCATCTAACTTTCCTGCGAGCGTTGTTTCTTTTATAATCAAATTCGATTAGGATGAGACGTCTAAAAATTGTCACCCCTTCCAAGTTCCTAATTTCCCATTTGCTCTGAAACTCTGCAGTGCTTGGGATTGCTTAAATTTTGAATTTGTGAAGTAGTCGTGGAATTATTTTCTTTGTTTTATCTGGCAATATTCAAAATTAGGATTCTACTGATTGAAATTAGTTTTTATCCAATTAACATTTTTTCAACTTCTCGTCAGTTTCGATATATAAACCTTGAAAGATTTCTCAACATTTATTGATCCAAAACAGTTGAACTGATATTTTTTATGAACCACATTTAGTTGAGGCTCACTTTCTGTTTTATTCTGAAACACGACGGAATGTCCTCTCAAACCATGACAAAAACCACTCGAGCATGTGGGGTTATGTTCAATTTTAGAAGCTTGAAAACCAAGAATGTGAAAATTTCAACTTCCCCTATTTTTTGAAAAGTTCTAAACGAGCACTGAAAAAAATTACGAATCTGTCTGTTTCTGTAAAACTTCTTTCTCATATTAAGTTTTGGAACCGTTTAAAAAAACTCAATTGTTTCATGCTCCAGTTGGTTACAAGAACTTTGAAATGAGCTTTCTGTTTATCTGAAAATACGAGTAATTTCATATTTTTGCTTTAGTTACTGGAATATGGCCGAATTAATTGAATTAAGGGGCTGTTTATCAATCTAGTTAACCCCTGGGGGTAACCTCAAAATGTTTGACATTTGTCCATTTGGCAGAGGCTAAGTTGACTCATGGTCAGCTAGATGTAGATGTTGTAGATGTTTCAGTGGGTGGCTCACGCCAAAACCTGCCTAGGCCTCCTGGGTCCGTTGCAATCCACAATAGATAGAAGTGAGATTATTGAAGGCACGACGCTTTCGCGAAGCTCAGCAGGTCCCTCAAATAGATCCCTTCCAATTCCTGAAGTGTTGTGAGTTCAGCTCCGAAGTGTTCCATCCTAATGCTACGAAGAGCCGGACATTCCGTTAGGATGTGGGCTACGGTCCCTACGTCTTCAAGGCACCACCTACCAGTCTGAATCTTCCCCGATCCCGATCCTATGGAGGTGACCCTTCAGGTTCATGTGACCAGTTAATAGACCAATCATTGTGCGGAGGTCTTTTCTGCTCATATTTAGGAGCTCTTTGGTTCTGCCCGTATCAGGTCCTGTTATCATTGCCTTGGCATGTAGCATACCAGGGGCATTATTCCAGCATAGAGTGGCCTTTTCGAGTAGAAGTTTCTCCGCCTCGCCCATTCCTATTGCTTTAGAGATGCCAATCATTGGTTCGGGTCCTATCAGCCTGTGCGATGAACCACTTTTGGCAAGTCTGTCAGCTTCAATGTTCCCCTTTATACCGCTATGGCCCGGGACCCAAATTAGCCTCACCTTGTTGTTATTTTGAATTATCTTATGCAGAACCTCTTTGCATTCTAGGACTGCTTTAGAGTCTACTCCTTTCTCACAACAGCCTTTAATGCTGAAGTGCTATCTGAACAAATGTTGAAAGTTCTGTGATTAGTGCCGCTCTCAAGAATGTTATATGCACATTGTGTTATGGCGAAGATTTCGGCCTGTAGGATCGAAGCGTGAATCCCGAGCGAGAAGGTCATTTTATTGTCCCTCCCGCTCTTGCAGAATCCTGCTCCTGTGCCTCTCTGATGTTTGGAGCCATCAGTAAACCACCACGACCCTTCTCGTGTTTGAACTGGTCTGTTCTGATCCGTCCAATCCTCTGGTCTAGGAATAATCAGCTCAGGCGAGCTACCAGCATAGAAGATTGGAGTCATTTAGTCGGAGTGCATTAGCAGCACTCCATCTTTTATCTGGGGTTCGCTCATGATGACCGAGTGTCCCTTGTTCCTCAGCTTCAGATGTTCCAGACAGTAAAGACGGTATGCTGTTCTGAGTGCAACACTCTCTACAAACAAGTGCAGTTGGGGTAGCTCCAGGATTACCTCCAACGCTCTCGTTGGTGTGGTCCGTACTGCGCTTGTTATACTGATGCATCCCATCCTTTGAACCTTATCCAGTTGCCTTTGGATGTATGCTTTCTTAGTTGCGGGCCACCATTCTATGGGTCCGTAGGTGATCAGAGGTCTGATAACCATAGAATAGATCCAGTAAACTATTCTGGGTTTCAGTCCCCATGATGTCCCTATAGCTCTTTTGCATGCCCATAGAGAGCATATGGCTTTTCTAGAGCGTTCTTCGATGTGATCTTTCCAGGACAGTTTCTGGTCAAGAGTTACTCCTAGGTATTTGACCGTTTTCCTGTATTCCAGGACTCTTCCTGAGAAGGATATCTCCGGTTTGAGTCCTGATTTGTATTTCCTGGTGAATAACAGGTGAATTCAAGGGAGCACCACTGTTCTATAATTCTCAGGGCTCGCATTGTGGGTGCTCTCAGCTCCTGAATGTGGCTACCCGTCGTTAGGATCACCAGATCATCAGCATGGGCCTGTGTATACAATCCCAAATCGTTCAGCTTCTTCAGCAGGCTGTCCACCACAAGACTCCAAAGGAGAGGGGATAGGACTCCACCCTGGGGACAGCCTCTGGCAGCCATAGTTCTGACATTTTGTCCGTTTAATTCGGCAAATATCATCCTTTGTGATAGCATATTTGATATCCACTGGGTCAGTGTTCTTTCTGAGCCCCTTGCTTCTAATGCTCGACAGATCGATTCAAAGGAGGTATTGTCAAATGCGCCTTCGATGTCCACAAAAGCACCCAATGCTGATCTATTTCCGTCTAGCGCTCCCTCTACCTTGGTGATAAGTCTTTCTACTGTCTTGAGTAAAAAGCTTGATAGACTAATCGGTCGGAAGGACTTGGGGTTGGTGTAGTCTGATTTCCCTGGTTTCGGGATAACTATCACCTTCACTTCTCTCCAGCTAGAGGAAATATAGCCCATGGCAAGGCATGAACGAAAGAGCTTCACCAGGAATGCGGTTACACGATTTCCAGCTTTTTGTAGCAAGGCCGGAAAAACCCCATCCATCCCTGGAGCTTTGTACGGAGAGAAGGACTCGAGAGCCCATTCTACCTTTTCATAGTCGACTATTCTCTTTGCAGTTTCAAAGTCGGGAGCTGTGCGGGCTCTTACCTGATGTGGGAGTGCAGCGATTTGCCCCGATCCAGGAAAGTGCACTTCCAGTAGCCTGTTAAGCGTCTCCTCCTCGGACAAGGTAAATTTTCCATCCGCTTTAACTAGGCATCCCATTTTGGCTCCAGGGTCCTTTGCTAAGATCTTGCATAGGCGGAGCGTAGACGGAAGGTCGTTCAGCTCTTCGCAAAAGCTTTGCCAGCTATGTCTCAGAGCTGATCTTATGACCTTCTTGTAGTTTCTTTGGGCTGTCTTATAGTCATCCCAGCTATCCGGAGTACGCAGTTCTTTAGCTCTACTGAGGAGCCTGCGAACTTTGCGACGGTGAGTCTCCGTTTGTTTATTCCACCAGACCGTGTTGGAGTTGTTTGGCTTTTCCTTTAAGGGGCATGCTGTCTCAAATGAATTAGTGAGGCATTCTTGGAGCTGACATGGTCAGCTAACCCATGGGTTAACTTTCAATCGATGAACAGCCCCTTGGTGAGGTATTTTTGAAAAAAAAAATATAAAGGAAGGCAGACCTGTGGTCCAAGAACCCAGTAGGTAACACTCTTCTTGACTTCAGATCTTAAAATCTCATTTTGACAAATATAAGGAGGAACAGACATCATGTCGATGGGTGTATTATTATGGTTAGGAAATATAAGCTTCTAATTGCTGCCCTCTATAAGACAAGTATTCCCAAGTTACCAGGATTCAATTCATATTGTCATATATTGGTATTGGAATACTTGGTGTAAATGCACCCAATTTACCACTACTGGAATCGCTGAGCAAGCAGTTTTGTCATAGTTTAATTAACAACAAGTAGCGACAGCTCACGTCAACCTTTTTTTGTCTCAATGACAGAAATTCGCCTCATTTATACCCTGCTAACATTTTGAAATGCAAAACTGTTTTCCAAATCAACTTCGCATAGATCTTTAGCCCTACTTCATAGTGGGTAATCGTATTCCATAACTTGATAGGTAATGTACCTATGTATCAGTATCATTGAAATAATGGAATCTGCTACGGTATAGTTTTATTTTACATTTTATAATGTTAGCAGTGTATTTCTGTGGGACAGACGAAATTTGACCACGTTTAGGTGTATGGAGCTGACGCTACTTGTTGTTTATTATACTATAAATAGACACGTTCAGCAGTATGAGGATAAGTGGTTGGCCATAGATAAAAAATATACAGGGTTATTCACGTTATTCGACACAAAACATTATGGCCGAAGTATATGATTTTGAGAAAGTTTTTTTTTTCTGGATGAATAGGGACCCTTTAAGGCTACATTTCAAAAATACTTTCACGTTATACAGGGTGTCCTCAAAACATGAAACGCATCAAAGTTTTATTTTTTTAAATGGAACCTCCTGTATATTAATTGATATTCCAATTCTTCCTTCAATTTGAACAAAAATTGTGATACAACTAATGTTTCTGAATTCAACCGTTATCAACATATTGCGTTTTAAAAATGGCATTTTTACAACTTTGACATGCTATAAAATTCAAACTTTTCAAGTTAGAGGAAACTCTCAACTTTTCAAGAGCTCTTCTGTCATTTGGATTGAAGGTACCGTCAACTGTCAACTTTTTTCGGCACATTTTGACATTTTTTCACAAGAAAGAATTTAATCTCCTTGAATAGCTCTTGAAAAGTTAAGAGAGGAATGTGCAATCCATTTTTCTCTAACTTGAATAGTTTGAGTTTTATAGCATGTCAAAGTTGCAAAAATTCCATTTTTGGAACATTAGTTGTATCACAATTTTTGTTCCAAATTGAAGAAAGAATTGAAATATCAATTAATATTTAGGGGGTTCCATTTAAAAAAATACAACTTTGATGCGTTTCGTGTTTTGAGGACACCCTGTATAACATGAAAATATTTTTAAAATGTAGTCTCAAAGGGTCCCTATCCATCCAGAAAAAAAACTTTTTCAAAATCATATACTTCGGCCATAATGTTTCGTGTCGAATAACGTGAATAACCCTGTATATATACGGGCTGGCCTGGCCAACTACTAGAGCCTAGAGCACGGCAGGTGTTGTTGGTCCAGCCAAAGGTACAAACGACCACCATACGTGACAATATCAAACTCATCGTGGGTAGTCTAAAAGTGAATAGTGAAACTCATTACTTCGGCGTCGTAGAGGCGGCATAGGAAAAGTAGAACTGCGCTGCCGATACTCAGTCGAACAAAGTCCGTTTTACTGACGTTTAAAGAAAAAATTATAAATTGTCAATTTGGATATGATGTGCTCTATGAAAACTCAATCTCATGACGTTTTTCGTAATTTCTATAAAACATAGATCGGAAGATTTTAACTTATTTCGAAAATATGGGTTCATATTTTTCATTTTTGCTGCGTATAACCAAAACGATGTCGTATCAGACAGTCGTTATATTTTTCGCTTAATCTCGATCTATGAAAACTATTACTTACTTGATATCTGTCAATTTGAAAGTTTCCAATCCCCAAAAGTCTACATCAGTGAAGTGGAATTGGAGCGAGGGTCCTGCATCTGCATCAATTTTTGGAAATCTCAAAGGCAGCATTTTTGGAATATTCAATTGCTTGTCTCCTTTCAAAATCACTGGTAATACCACATTTCCGCGTTCCAGGCAACATTTTTGAAAATTCGGATCTGATCTACTACATGGTTGTACATATGAAGCTAAAAAAATATCAAGGTCAAAAAGATCCAGGTACGCAAATTCGGATCTAGATATTCCTGGGAAATGATGAGGGACGTCGAAATATTAATTTTGATTTAGCACACTATGGGTCGGAAATGGTCTTTTTTTTAATTACCCGATGCGTCTCCCATCTACGCCACCGGTTAAAACTAGAACAGGGTTTTCCGCCAGTTAAGGGACAAAATTTCACCACTTGTTCTTTAGGTAGACTTGAGTCGAAAATGTCCTATGAACATGTGTTCGGAAATGCTTTTCGAATTTCGATATTTTGATAAAAGTTGGTGTATGGGAGTGTGTTGTCATGGAAAATATGTTTCCTGTTGTATACAGCCATGAGTTTTTTGAACGTACCTACAGGGTGTTCACCCTAAAGTGTCCTCACCCCTGTAAGAATTTTATTTATCAACCGATTCTAAATTTTTTTTTGTTTCATAGGTCTCGACAAACACTTTTCTAGCTTATGCCAAATTGGTTCCAGGAGCGTACTCATGGGTAATTGTGGATGTTCAAAGAGGGTCAAATTTGAGTGAATGATATTACGGCAAGAAAAAAATACAACGGGATCTTAATCAGCATGACCAAAAACCCCCTACAGTATATATTTTGAATAACAAAATAGCTGTTTTGGTTTTTTTTTGTTAATTTGTGAATTTTATACAAACACTGCTTGTTGAGTCTTCCTGTACGTTCTCAATCACAGAAAAAATGTTGAAAAAGTCCCTGAATGTTTGTTTCAACCAAAAAATCAACGATATTTATTGAACTCAGTACCATTTTATTTGGTTACCTGCTAGATTAAACAGTTGAAAATTTGTACGGAGAGGTTTTTGATGATGCTGATTAGGATTCCGTTGTCATTTTTTTTTCAAAAAATGCCATAATATCATTTTTTGAAATTTGACACCCTTTGAACCCTCACAATTACCCATAAATACGAACCTTGAACCAATTTGGCATATGCTCGAAAAAAGTTTGTCGAGACCTACAAAACAAAAAAAAAAAACTGAAAATTGGTTGATGAACAACAATTTTACAGGGGTGAGGATACTTTAGGGTGGACACCTTGTTTACTGTATATCACATTTTTGAGCATAAAAAC
Organism: Orchestes rusci; assembly: GCA_958502075.1. Classification (NCBI taxonomy): domain Eukaryota; kingdom Metazoa; phylum Arthropoda; class Insecta; order Coleoptera; family Curculionidae; genus Orchestes; species Orchestes rusci. Next base: position 58,333,948 of record OY293305.1, on the reverse strand, counting down.
AGATTAATTCGCATTTCATAAGCATAAAAAGCTTCAGGCAAGCACTCTCGAGATATTTGTATTTGAAATAATAAATACCTACAGGGTAGGCAACTTAGAATGCGAGGTACTGTATCTGGACAAATATTCATCGTAGAGGCTTGCGCAAAAAATTTTTATGACCAAATCAGACAAGATAAATACCTGGAAAATATTTTCAAGTTTCTGAAATGGTCGCTAGGGAGCGTAACAAACCAACACCAAGTAGAAAAATGGGATTTTCATAGAATTTTGCCTGATGAAAATATATCGATTTTATTATTTTCATATAAACTGACTTTTCACCTACACTTTTTGTCAAAAACATTTTTTTCTATCCATCAAAATAAACGAGTGGGGAAAGTTCAATAATTTTTTTAAACAGACGGAGACTACTCCCGTCCCGCTTGACTTATTTCAACGAACCTGGGCTCATGCTCATATGAAGAAGCATGATCTGCACTGAAAAATTCTCATTGGGTTTTGGATTTGTGATTTTCGCCGACGCCGCTAGATGGCGTTAATTGAAATGGAAGTGTGGCGAATCAACATCCACCGAGCGGTTTGTGAACCACCTCCAACTGAACAGACAGCAGGTATTCGATTTGACAGACGTCAGTCATTGGTACAAAGCTATCGATGGTGAATCGCGTCATTAAGTTGTTGTAACGTGTTCTTTCCCTTCACGGACATTTTTAGTGTTTAATTAATTCATTTAGATTGAGCATACGCTGTAGATAAGCTGGTAAAAGTGCCCTCGATCTCACAAGAAGAAAGTCTGTTTGCAGAAAGAGAGCGCATATATCTCAGGAGTTGTGACGGCTTTTTATCACACAGTTCGAGATCAGTCAATAATGTGTGAAGTTGACGATCCATTGAGTCGGAATATCGTCTTATCAAGACAGATTTCAAGCGCTCATATTTCTCACCTGGCACTGGGTTAATTACAACATCTGAAACTTCCCTCAGGGCTTCACCATCAAGGCATCCAAGTAGGTGGCCGTATTTTGATTCATCGGCCCGCAATCGATGAGCAGAAAAAATGCCTTCCAACTGATGAAACCATAGTATCGGGTCAGGTTTTAAGAATATCGGAATCCTTGAGTTTCCAGATACTGCACCAGTGTCGGGGGCGAACTCGGGGGGCGCATGCTGGCGCTTGATGTCCATTACCGGGGTCGTCGTTGTCGAGCATTATCACTTCACTTGATTTTGTCTTTGAAAAGTCGGGGTCACCACTTTAGCTGTCTGAGAGACGTAGCCAATTGCAATGCACGATTAGGGCAAACGTATATTCACAATAATCACACAAATGAATTAATTAAACAGTACAAATGTCCGTGAAGGTAAAGAACACAGAACAGTATGTGGAAACTTAAGAATTCCGACATTCTTGAAATCTGACCCAACACTATGGTTTCATCAGTTGAAAGGCATTTTTTCTGCTCATCGATTGTGGGTCGATGAATCAATCACACCCACTTAGATGCCCTCATGGTGAAGCGCTAAGGGATTTTCAGATGTTGTAATCAATCTAGAGCCGGCTGAGAAATATGAACTCTTGAAATGCTGCTTGAATAAGACGATATTCCGACTCTATGGAACGTCAACTCATACATTATCAACTGATCTTGCACTGGGTGATAAAAAGCCGTCCAAACCCCTGAGACATATCCGCTCTCTTTTTGCAAACAGACTTTTTGACGTCGTTCTTCTTGTGAGATGGAGGGCACTTTTACCAGCTTATCTACAGCGTATGCTCAAACTAATGAAAAACGTCGCCCTTGATGAACATGCTGACCTTGCCGATGAACTTCTACACAGCTTTAAAAGTCCCTTAGTCTCAGCTGTTTCAAATCACACTCGATCGGTGAGAACTCCATCAGCAGCACCCCTCATTCGGCTCAAACTAGTACAAATGTTCAACCCTCCGTCCAGCCCTTCAACGACGGTCTACATGCAGTGACAGCTGTTCTGCAGGGTATAAAAGTGCCCTATGATGAGCTGGCACATCAATCAAGGACAACCTCCAGAGCAATCCAGCAGCTCATAAATCAAAGTAATACTAACGCCACACATCCCAGGGAGCCTCGAAATAGATCCGCCTCCCCTGCCAACTCAATGTGTCGATACCATCACAAGTTTGGCAGCCAGGCCCAACGATGCATTCAACCATGCTGCTCGACATTTTCTCTGAGTTCATCTAATCAGCAACTGGAAAACTGACTGCGCTGTCGTCAGTTGAGGCAGTCGGCGACTGCAGCAATACTAGCATGCCTCTTTTAAAAGAGCATCGCCTCCACATTTATGACCAAAGATCAAACCTGCGATTTTTCATCGATTCTGGACCCGTTCTTTCACTGGTGCCTTGATCAGAATTCTCAAAGAAGCTCAAACCAGACAGTCTCACTCTACACGCTGCCAACAACTCTCACATCCGTACTTATGGCGAAAACCTCCTGAATGTTAACCTAGGCTTGCGCAGAGACTTTAGATGGTCATTTATCATTGCTGATATTTCAGCTGCCATTATTGGTGCTGACTTCCTCGCCCATTATGGACTTCTACTTGACATGGAAACCAAACGCCTTGTGGACCCTCTTACGACTCTGCAAGCACCAGCAGAATTTTGTGAGACAACAGTCTTCAGCATTTCTGCAGTTGACAACTCCAGCCTACCGACAACCAACCATGATGTCTATGCTGAGCTTCTTCATGAATACATAGATATCACTCTTCCCAACACCTTACCCAAAGGCCCAGACTCAGACCAGCATCACATTGTCACTTCGGGCCCGCCCATCTGCGAACGCCCACGACCATGGCGTCATTTGCCCTTCTAGTAGTCAGTGGGCAAGTCGAATCCACATGGTGCAAAAGAAGGCAGGTGGCTGGCGCACAACAGGTCGCAAACCTAATTAACAGACAGTTCCGGATCGCTATCCAGTCCCCCATACCGAGGATCTTTTCCAACGTCTTGAATCTTTTCCACATTGGATCTCGTACGTGCCTAGCACCAGGAATCGGTAGCTCCAGAAGATGTTCCCAAAACTGCAGTGACGATCCCATTTGGCCTGTTTGAGTTCTTTGGCATGCCACCCGGACTTCGGAATGCCACCCAAACCTTCCAACGACACACGGACAATATCCTGCGCAATATTGACTTTGCTGCTTGTTTTATCGATGACCTCATCATTTTCTCAGAGTCCCACGAAGAACACATCAAACATCTACGATGCATCTTCAAGCTCCTTCAACAGCACAAACTAACCATAAACGTTGACAAATGCCAGTTTGCCCAGGTAGAAATTGTGTACTTGGGATTCCCCATCGATAGACATGGCTATTCACCTCCTCAAGACAAGATCCAGGTCATCATCAGTTATCCAAAGCCCGAAATCGTTTCTGAACTTCGTCGTTTCCTTGGCATGCTGAACTATTATAGACGTTGCATTCTTCATGCTGCTCAACTCCAAGGACCACTGAATCCGTACCTCAAAGGAGCCCAAAATAATGATAAACGAAAAATTGACTGGAATCAGGCTTCTGACGAATCATTCAAGCTTGCAAAAAGAGTCTCATTGCAGTCACTCGTATCAACTTCATATCCACAAACGCACCCCTAACTCTCGTCTCTGATGCCTCTGACATTGCCATTGGTGCAGCCCTGGAACAGCTGGTCAATGGCAGATGGACAACAGTGGGATTCTTTTCCCGCAAACTAAGAACAGCAGAAAGGAATTGGACATATGATCGCGAGCTTCTAGCCATCTTCGCATCCATCAAGTTCTTCAGACACCAACTTGAAGGTCGTCAATTATTTTAGCTTAAGACTGATCATCGACCTCTCGTTTACGGCTTCAAACAACGAGCAGACCGATCATCCCCTAGACAGCTTCGCCAATTGGACTTTATCAGTCAATTCACAGCTGAGATTGTCCATGTCAGCGGAGAAGAGAATACTGTAGCAGACGCACTTTCTAGGACTGCTGCAATCTCCATGCCATCCATTCTCACCCCTGCTGCTATCCATGCTGCCCAACAAGATGACGATGGAGTACAATTCATACGTGAAAACAGTTCGCTAAACCTCCAGCAACTCTTTATTGACGACGTTAACATCCTCTATGACATCAGTGATGGTATTGTTCGTCCATACTTACCTGCCCACCTACGCCGTACTGTCTTTGATTTAGTCCACGGTCCGGCCCATCCGAGCAGACGTGCCACAGCGAGAGAACTCCGAGGGAATTTTCTTTGGCCTAGCATCAGGAAGGATGCAGTGAGTTGGGCTCGTCAATGCTTAGCATGTCAGCGCTCCAAGATTCAGCGATACAATCTAACCAATCCTGACCACATCAAAGTACCTGACCACCGCTTTGAACACATTCACATGGACCTAATTCATCTTTCTCCAGTTAGAAACTTCAAATATTGTCTAACAATCATTGATAGATTTTCGAGATGGCCCTTAGCTGTTCCTTTGCAAAATATGGAGGCCAAAACAGTTAAGTAGCAACTTCCTGCTATGACCACTGGGTCTGCCAACTTGGTACACCACCGATCAAGGAACCCAATTTGAATCTGCACTCCTTACTGCACTAGCTGAGTTGATTGGTGCCAAGATCATCCATACAACGCCTTATCATCCTGAGTCCAATGGCATAGTGGAACGATGGCACCGGACTCTCGAGGCAGCTTTGATGTGCCACGAATCCACTCCATGGCTCGACATCTTACCCACTCTGCTTCTTGACTTGCGCACTAGTCTCAAGAAGAATATTGGTACCTTGTCTGCAAAACTACTATACGGAAGACTACTCCGAATTCCAGGAGAACTCTTTATGTCGGAAAACATGGATTCTGACCCCCTAATTTTTCTTGACAATTTCGAAAAGTACATTCAAAAGGTCCGTCCAACTCCCACAGCACACCATGCCAAGTCACGCTGTTTCATCCTTAAAGATCTCCACACTTGCACCAATGTCTTCCGAAGAGTCGATTCCGTTCGCAAACCTCTAGAACCACCCTACACTGGCCCCCATGAAGTCATCCGACGAATCGACAACAGAGTCTTTGCGATCCGTGTAGATGATGAAGAAGTGACTGTCTCCATCGATTCCCTTGAACCAGCCTATGTCGTCAAGCTGGATTCTGGAGCAACACCATCAGATCCAGTCATACTACCGGAAGACGTGCCAAGCAGTTCCACCTTGGATAGACCTCTCAAAACCTACGAACGAAAAAGGTATCGTTCCGTTGCTCTTCTGGCAAGGTTCCTAGGAAAAGAGTACCTGTGGCGAATCAACATCCACTGAGCGGTTCCCGTAACTAAAAACAAATCCTTGTGCCCCGGGAAGAGCTGTTGTGAGCCACCTCCAACTGATGACAGACAGCAGGTATTCCACTTGACAGACGTCAGACATCGGTAGGAATCTTTTGATCGTGAATCGTGACATGAAGCCGTTGTAACGCGTTCTTTCCCTTCACGGACATTTCCACCGTTTAATTAATATAGTCCATATTTTATAAGAACGGACGATTTGACAGTTATTTTCACCAAGGTAATGGAAATAAATTCCCTAAATCACCGTCATCTGATGATATGTCAAGCGTTTGACATTAATTTTTAACCTCGATTTACAATATTAGAACAGAATCGAATTCCGGGATTTTTCTGAGTGATATTATTCTGTTGAGTGTTTGTGTTTTTGGTGTTTATTTCGTTGATATTGTTCTTATTATTTTCAAGATACTATCATAGTTTATTCGGACTTTATAGAAGCTTTTTATTCTGTTTATTATTGCTTTACAGGTAAGTAGAGCGGTATAAATGCTTTATGTTATGTAGGTATGTAAAAATTTAAAATAATAATTCTAATTTTGAATAATGGATAGCATTATCGTTGAGCCTCAAGCTAGTTCTAGCATTGCTCAGGAATTTCAAAGATTACACTGTATGTCAACTGAAGAAAGCATAAACTGTTTAATCATAGATTATTATAGATTGAGAATCTGGAGTTGTCTTTCGAGAAGCTTATAACATCTCCGGAAACAAATAGTGAAGCTAAAAAGGTACATTTTAGGAGATAGCGTAGATTGTGAATCGTAATTTTAAATTGTTGCAGATTAAGAATAAAGAGTCGTTTCTTGAAAAAGAGACAATGCCCAAACTACCTGTTTTTATCTCTGGATACAAAAATAGTGAGATTAGAATCCACCAAAAGAAGGTCGAGCTTTGGCCTGTTTGATTTTTTTCAACAATCTAAGGGATAAGAAAAATAACATGACTCATCTTAACTAAACATATGTGCATGTGTTCTGTAATAACCCGAATAAATGATTTTATTTGATAATTCAATCACAAAATGACATCGCATCTGAGTTTGCGCAGTTCAAATCTCGATTGAGGTTGAAACGGTGTAAGAGTGTTCGAGACAAAACCCAAACATAACTAGAATGTATTTACAATTTTATATCTGAATACGGTCCTGTAGTTAAACACAGCTTAACAGTTCGAACGCGCCAAGTCAGGCTGGCAACCTAATAAAATAGTTACTAATGACTGCTTGTCATTTACGGTTCTTATAAAAAATAGACTTCACATTTGTGTAATTATTGTGAATATACGTTTGACCTATTCGTGCATTCCAATTGGCTACGTCTCTCAGACAGCCAAAAAAGCATATTTTTGAGTTTTTCTTAAAAAAATCAAATGTAATGGTGTATTCAAACCAAATATAATCTAAGAGAAGATACATTTTTTTATAAAAAATATGAAAAAAAAACAAAAAAAAAATGTATTTTTCTTCGAAATATATAGAGATGAATACACCTTAACATTTGATTTTTTTGAAAAAAACTCAAAAATATGGATCCATTTTAATTGAACACGAAGAGGTGTAGAATACATGGTTGAAATATTGAAGTCTAATTTCGGGACATCCTGTATATCATTGAAAAAAAATGCTACTTGTGGAAAAATATTCCGATAGTCTTTTGTTTTTATTGATAAGATTTTTGAGAAGCTCAGATGAATATCTAAAACTTTCATATTTACAAAATTTTTATATCTCCATAGACAAAAGCCATATGAGTCATTATACAGGGTGTCTCACGGTGACCGTCCATTAGAATATCTCGGGAAATAAGACGATTGGAATTCTAAAAATTTGTGTGGAGGGATTTTCAAATATGCTCTCTTCAAATGAAATAATAGCGACTTCCGGGTACACCGGATGTAGGTGTTAATTTCCTTATTTTAAATAGAACACTATAGTATCATCATATTTTTGGATTCTACGTGCAATTCTAGACAGATTTGATGACATATTTATAAAAAAACCTTTATTATTTAATTTGTGTTGAATTGCTTGTTGAAAGGGACCTACTATGAAAGATTTTCTACAATATTTAAAAACTATTAATACCGGGTGGTCAAAAAATAAGATCAAAAATTAAATCGGGAAAACTGCCAAAAATCAATGTTTCCAAATGGAAACACCCAAATTTGATCATTTTATATCCTTTAGCTTTAAAAATAAAGGTGAGGTTGTATAAGATTGTTCTTTTCCAAAAATGTTTTTATTTTTCAATTTTGAAATGGACAATGTAATACAAACTTACCTTCATTTCCAATGCTGCATAAGACGAAATTATAAAATTTTGTGGTTTCCATTTGAAAAAATTGATTTTTGGCAGATCATTTTTGATCTTTTTTTTGACCATCCTGTATTGATAGTTATCGAAATATTGTGAAAAATCTTTCAAAGGGATCCAACTCAAATTCAATAATAAAGGCCTTCTTATAGGTAAGATTCATATTTGGAGCCTACAAACGTCATTTTTGACATAAAAACTCAAATATCTCAAAAACTTGTATACTTAGGTATGGGGAATGATACATCAAATCTGCCTAGAATTTCACGTAGAATCCAAAGATATAATAATATATAGGGTGTTCCATTTGAAACAAGAGAGTTGACATATACTTCCGGTATAACCGGAAATCGCACATCATAGCTATCATTTTAATTGAAAAGACCATCGTGGAAAGTCTCACTATACAAATTTTCAAAATTCCAATCGCTTCATTTTCTGATATATTCTAATGGACTGTCACCTTGAGACACCCTGTATACGGAATTATCCTGTACAGGGTTTCCCATTTTGGGTACTTTTGCGGGGTATCTCCGTTATTCTTATAGATAGAAAGTTGCGGTTTTTGCGACAGTTTGCTACTTTTTCGTGAAACTGAAGATGCCGTTAACAAATTTTCATAGCCCTTTTCGTTTTCAAGATACAGGGCTAAACTGAAAATGTTGCATTTTAAGTTACTCCTCGTATCTAAACTATCAGATAAGTTATGGAAAATGTGAAAACTGTTTCTTATATAACTTTTCCCGTAGAACTCGATTCTGCCTTCGGAATTAGTATACAGGGTCAGGTCAAAAAGTTATCGGACCCGACTTAATTTTTTTAAATGGAACACCCTGTATATTTATAGTCCATGAGATTCGTATTTTCTTTACCTTTTCAAAAATATATAAGAGTATGCACTTTTAAAAATAAAAAAATGTTTAGCCTATAACTTTTTGACCTGACCCTGTATACAAATTCTGAAGGCAGAATCGAGTTCCACGGGAAAAGTATATAACTTTCGATTTTGCCTTCGCAATTTGTATACAGGGTCAGGTCAAAAAGTTATGGGCTGAAATTTTTTTTTTTCAAAAGTGTATACTTTTATATATTTTTGAAAAGGTAAAGAGAAGACAAATCTTATGGACTATAAATATAAAGGGTGTTCCATTTAAAAAAATAAAGTTGTGTCCGATAACTTTTTGACCTGACCCTGTATACCAATTCCGAAGGCAGAATCGAGTTCTACGGAAAAAGTTATAGAAGAAACAGTTTTCACATTTTCCATAACTTATCTGATAGTTTAGATACGAGGGGTACCTTAAAATGCAACATTTTCAGTTTAGCCTTGTATCTTAAAAACTAAAAGGGCTATGAAAATTTTGTTAACGGCATATTTAGTTTCACGAAAAAGTAGCACACTGTCGCGAAAACCGTAACTTTCTATCTATAAGAATAACGGAGATACCCCGCAAAAGTACCCAAAATGGGACATCCTGTACATGCGATTTTGAAAATATGGCGGAGGTAACTTGCTAGAAGTTAAAGAATATTTCGTATGATTGCTACATATTTCTAGTAAAAAGATAAAATCCAAGTGGCTTTGTGATGTAAACAACAACTTCCATACAAATATTATTAAAAAAAAATCGAAAAAAAAAGAAAACAAAAACTTCAACACCCTGTAGCTCTGTAACGAAGCATTTGCGGACCAATGTTCATAGCACATTTTTGACTAGAGTCTACCCAAAGAACAGATGGAAAATTTTGACAATATTACCATGATGTTAATATTCAAGTGCGCATGTGAAGTAATCTCTAGAACTGTTCGTAACTGGCTATAACTTAGAACCAAAACAGGGTTTAAAATAGATATTTCAGATACTTTTCACGGTTAACAAGAACAGTTTCTTTCTCCAATCATTACGTCCTTCCACCTGAAGCGGTTATCTCGAGTGTAAAAGCGGGATATGAAAGGCTAGTTACCTACCCCTTCAAATATCGTTTATAACGGAGTGCAAAAACGCCTGACATACGGGTGCTTACCTAGGCTGGATTCAATTAATCGAAGTAATATCAGGAAGAAAATTGACGACACGACCAAGAAAAAACTCATGGAATATAACAATGAAACGTCAAAGCAAAACTTGGTGGAATCAATACCGATTGGTGATAGAATGAACACTAACGGAATATCTACGTTCATCGCACAACATTTCGAGTGAGCGGAATTGATCACCGGTTTGGATAATCCTACTTTCCCTATTAAGTGATGATGATAAGGATAATAATAAATTGAAACATTTACTCAAATGAATGGCCTCAAAATTTCTAGTGTATTTGGAAAAATGAAAGGTTCGAAATGATAAATTAAATTTGATTCTTCACTGAGGCAGAATGGTAAAATTGGGAAAAGACTATCGGTGAAGACAGCGAATCTATACATAAACTAGGATGAAAATGATTTTTTTTATAATTCAAAATCAATTTTAAACTCACGGAAATATTTAGAAGCACTTGTCGATAGTATCACGAAAAATATCACAAATAATAACGTCGTTGCCACCATTTCGCCAGTAACAATAGACTGACTGAAAATATTTGATATGGAACAATATCTTAAATATAATAAATAAGTATTGATCGTCGTAACATGTCAAACAGGCAGACAGACGTCCAGTTTTTCATCAATACCATCATCATATGTTATTAATTTTTTTGATGACAGTCACATCAAATTGGTTGCTCAAAAAAAAAAATCACAAGGCTGGAAATGAATGTGGTAGTTCGATGTTCCTAATTAAACACATTAATGCGCAATAAACGATCAAAATCCAATTATTGATCATGAATAATTGGTGTATAATGAATGCTGTCCTCTGTCAGATATAACTTTGTATTATTCGAGTTACGACAAAGTATTTCTTTCGCTTTGTCCAAGCCCGTAAAAATACAGGGTGAGTCCGAAATGGATTCGGATAGAGTATGTTAGGATAATCTTTTTTTGTAAAGCAGTAACATGATTTCTCAAATATCCCGTTAACGAAATATAGAGTGTTAAAGTAAAAAGAGAAAATTACGGTGTTTAGTTTGTAGATTCGAAACACCTCTAGTGATTTTGTTCAAAGTTTCAGAGAGTGTATCCGGGGCTCCTCTCAAGAGATTTGATTGAACTCAACGTTTAAAACGAGACTTGAAACGATTTTTTTGGGAGGAAGTAGTATACCACTTGGTCTTCACAAAGTGTCAGAAATTCACTTGTATTCAAGCTATAAAGTAGCCCACTCAATAAGGAGCATGTTGGGCAAATCAAAAAAATCCACTGATTCCACACATCAGCAAATAAGTTCGACTGCGGTTGACAAAAATTGGGACTCAAGGTGCTGGACGAGGCCTCAGCGAGAGTTGACACAAAAGTGCGGCCAAGGCGGGAAAATGTGGCAAGTGCAGTAGGCTTGAAAATAGTCACAGGAAATAAGATAAGGAAAAGGACATCATGGGTAGAGCAATGGCTTTTGAACCGCAAAAAAACTTCTACCAAGATTTTTTTTGTCACTGGAGGACATCGCGAATGCAGGGTTCAAACAATAAAGACGTTGCAGATCCTTGAACCAAATAAACATCTCGCCAGCACGGCGTTCATGCATGCTTGGCTCATGGAGCTGTTTTTCAGTCTTCCCGCAACATAGCAGCATGTTGACCAACTAACTCCCACATTGGTAAACTTGTTGACGAAAAAACTGTCTGACTGACAAGCATTTGCTCAACACGACCATTTAATGTTATGTGTTTTCGTCATCCCGAAATTTCGGTGCCGAACTTCCACAGGCGACAAAACGCAATGTGTAGATCAGGGCCAAGTCTCGATCTAAGCAATGCGTTTTGCCTGACGCGAAAATTCTAGTATACGTTAATTCCCAAATGTACCGCCCCTTGACTATACAGTGTGTCCAGAATAAAATGATGTACGTGGTCTTGAATGGAGGAGTATTTGTAAAATTCTACCTTTATTTTATTTTGAATCGATACCGTAATGTAGATACAGGATGAGAAAGGAAATTGTTCATTTCCATTCAAGGATATGGGTAGAGGATACGACGATTTCAAAAATGATATCAAAAAAATTGTAGGCTCACTATGTTGCGTCCGGCCGAGGTCAACTCTTGTTCTTCCTATGGGCGCCATATTGAATTTTTCCATTTTTAAAATCCGCATTAAAAATGTTTTTTAAAAATATGCCTTCCATAAGAAAAATAGACTTAACTTTGACTGGACGCAACATAGTAGGCCTATCATTTGTTTGACACCGTTTTTAGAATTCTCGTATCCTTCCACCCATATCCCATATTTGAGAGTCTCACCTTTTATAATAAGCAAAATATTGTGTTGTTTTGTAAATATGGTTTGGTTTACTTAGGAAAGATGCGTTAGCTGTTGCTTGATATTGCCTCTATTCTCCTTCGACTATCTCAGACTTGTTTATGTGTTCAGAAAATTTCGTTTCACAAATTAATCTTGAATCGCTCATTGTATATTTCTCCCCTTCCGCAACCAACGTGTTACTTCTTATTTCAGCCTCGTAATTATTTTCTTTTGCAAGTATCAATTCCTTTCCCATCTGATAATCTTCAGGCGTAAATTCCTGCGAGATATAGATCTCCGTTCCCTTCAGGAGTTTAGCGTTTTTCAGTATTTCCACTTTTAGAGCGTAATTAAGTAACTCCACTACCAATGGGCGGGAGTTTTTAGATCCTTCCTTCTGATTCGGCGAATGTCTCGAAGATCCACAAACTTGCAGTCCACTTTAAGTGTTCCGGTAATAATGTCATGGAAATTTTGAATATCTTGAGGTTCGTTATCTGCTTCTTTCAGACCATAAACGATAATGTTGAACTTTTTTGTTCCTCGTTCAATCGTTGCAATTCGGCATTTTTGATTTTCGTTTTCCTTTCTCAGCAATATATTTTCGCTTTTCAGTTTCTCCAGCTCCGTTGAGATATCTTTTTTCACGCTTTTTATTTCTTCTTTGAAATCGTTGTTGGTGATTTCATTCTGTTCCTGTATTTCTTCAGTTTTATTCACCAAGCTTGTAATCAAATTGTACAAATCTGTATTTGTTATGTTATCGCTCCCCATAATTTATGATTGAACCTCTTATATTTTTTTTTCCCGGTTGTTGCGTATCTATAGAGATACCTGATATCAAAGAATTAATACTTTGTAGTTTTAAGATTATAAAAATTTGGATTAGACACAGGACACTCGCTTCTCGCCTCGGGACTGGTCAAGGCATAAAAGAAAACATACACACGAAGTCCAGGACAGAGTGGGGAAAAACAATAGGAAAAACAATAGGATAGCTTTAAACCAGAATTTCCAAGGTGTAGCGGTTTTTGTGGATTTCGGAATGTAGTCACTTCAAGCAATATAAACATTCAGGCTGTCGCCGATAAAAAATGTATACCTATAACATAACTTAAAGATAAATCTCATGGAAACTCGCATTTAGCGTTATTATTTCGGTGAAAATTTCTCAGTACCTCTTTTCAACTGCCAAATCTAACTATGTAGCCAGAATTCACTATTTAATATGCACTCCAAAACAGACAAATCACTGAATAATCACGATCGATCAATAATGAATCAATCTATTATTTTGATAATGTAGAATGTAGCTTTTTTTTTTGTTTGTCGATACATCCACTACTGGATCGACCATAATTATGACAATTTCTTTCAATATCCAATGATTTTTGAGGATTAATCGTCATCTAAACACGGCAACCCAACTTTTTCGACAAAATAATCGATCGAAAAGCTTTGCTCAGTGATAAACAGATCCGAGGAAAGCGGGACTTCTGGTTCACAGATCATAGTAGCCAACAATATCAACGCAGGTTTAAATGAAATATAGTCTGAAGATAGCAGCACTAAAATTCTGTATCATTATTAAGACAAAGTTAGTTTCAAGTTTGGGTCGGATTGGGCTAGTTTGCGTTTGGTAAAAAACGTTGTTATGTTTGAGTTTGACGATAGACAGACCAGACCGACGTGGATTCCCTTTGCATTCTGATTGGCATGCAATCCCGAGGGTATATGACATGCCCGAGATTTTCGGGATCAGGGATACCAAGACCCGGGATTCCGGGACTCGTCCCGCGAAAATTAAAACATCAATAACATTCCAAAGATTTTCACTAATTCAAGTTTTATCACAAACTTTAAATAAGCGGATAAAGTTATAATTACATAAAAATGACAATTCTAAAACAGAACATATTATTCTAACAACTCTGAATAAAAACAAATTTACTTTAATGATAGTTAACAGAACAGTACCAACTACTTTTTCGTAAAAACCAATAATATTTTTATCACAATTCAGATATTTTTAGAAAGGAACGCAACGATATCAAAGCATTCAATGTCTTTGTCGTTAAGACAAGAACGAAATTTATTACAAATATAACCGGCTGATGAGAAACATCCATCTGATCCTACACTCGTAGGAGTGGAGGTTAAAACCACGATCTCCACCATCCACAAATAAATTTATTTCCTGCATTATTGTATCAGAAAGTCGGGTAGACTTTTGTCTTCTTTTGGGTAACTCGTTACACTTATTTAAAGCCCGCTGTAATTCTATTTTCAGAGATAATTTCGTTTCTTCTATCATAATTTTGGCAATATGCATATTATCGTCGTCGTCACTTGTTTCAACTTCTATAACTCATGCCCCTCATCTAATCTGATCAACATATCATCTTCTATTTCTAATTTAATTGTGTCAATGTCAAGCGTATGGAAGCATTCGTCAAACTCATGTTTATTAGTCTACAAGAAACGCAAGAGCTCCAGATAGTTTTGTTCTTCTTTGATTAATCTGAACTTTTAGAGACTTAAGAAGATCAGAGCTTAATTCCGTATTGTCATCTTGAATTTCACTTAACATAATATAAACTTCAATGCTATATCCGTTGCACTCAGAATCCAGAATTGGTGTCATATTAAGCTCAATCATAGCTTTTTTGATAGAACTTTCCAATAAACTAGACCGTTCAAGCATGTCGATTAAACTACTCCTTCTGGTCCTACAATCTAAAATAAGCTCAAGTTCTTCACCATGATCATTGTTTACATATATTTGCAAAATATCGTTTTTCGTATGTGATTTTCGAAATTTACGGCTGATATTTCTCACTTTAAATATAACGGCATCAAAGTCATATTTAGATTAGCTTGATATCTGTTTCTTTCAAAAAATTACTGTCTTAGCAAATTTCCAATGCATCTTTGTCTCCCATATTTTTGTTTCGATCCACATCCGAATCGGTCTTCGCACCACTGAATTCATGGTCATCCGCCAATTTTTTTCTGGAAGCATGTCGATTAAACTACTCCTTCTGGTCCTACAATCTAAAATAAGCTCAAGTTCTTCACCATGATCATTGTTTACATATATTTGCAAAATATCGTTTTTCGTAGGTGATTTTCGAAATTTACGGCTGATATTTCTCACTTTAAAGATAACGGCATCAAAGTCATATTTAGATTAGCTTGATGTCTGTTTCTTTCAAAAAATTACTGTCTTTGCAAATTTCCAATGCATCTTTGTCTCCCATATTTTTATTTTGATCCACATCCGAATCGGTCTTCGCACCACTGAATTCAAGGTCATCCGCCAATTTTTTTCTGGAAAACAACGTTGCTGTTGAACATGAAGATGCACTCTTCTTATACAGAACATCAACTACCACCAACTGGACTCCATGAGCCAGGCACAGTTGCTGAGTAGGAGCAATCAATCTTCCATCTTTGACCATGGTACTAGTACCATCTGTGGAAATGGCAACAACGTCTTTCGTGAGATTTATTTTGAAAGCTGTGTTTTCCAAAATTTCCAAAGTTCCCAAATTTCCAAAATTTCCACACAGCTACTGACGTCATAGAATTTTTGAATCTCACAAGTCCGATATTCCAGAATTTTTCATGAACATGTACATTTATGTTTATGAAATGCTTGTTAGCATTCGATGTTCATTCATCAAAAGACAGACTAAACTTCGCATAATTTGCTTTGTAGTGCTGAATTTCCTCAGTAGTGTGTCTATGAACCTTTTCAGAAAAAATCAGGATATGATTCTTTATAATGTTGGCAGACAAGGGAACTGTGAAACCTTTTGCTTCCAATAACTAGCTCTTAGATCCTTGGATTTAATGACGACAACGAATAGTATACCATCCAGCGCTGTCATACGAGCTAGAACCGCATCAAGGCTTTTATCATTTTTTTGAGAAGAATGGTCGGTAATTTTTGTTCTCTTGGGAGGTTTTTATTAGTAGAGGTGAATTCAACAGGCTGATATAGTGGTGATATAGTGACACTGTCAATCCGTCTTTTTTGAAAGTCATTCTTATGAACTTTAGGATGGGTGAGTGAACCTTTGGTTGATCCGCCCTTTGTCTTTAGTACTGGAGCCGTACAGCCATTTGAGCAATAACTAGTTTTGTAGCTCAGAAAAATCCGGTAAACACCATACCATTACCTATGGAATCTGGAAGATATGATTCACCCAACATAAATGCGGATTTCTATTATTTCTAATTTAGAAAAACTGTGGAGTTATTGGAATCCAAAAATTAAGTGGGGTTGATTTTATAAATTAACTTTATCCTAGAAATAAATTGAAATCCCGGGGTTAACCAAATACGATCCCGGGTTTTCTCGGGACCAATTTATTATCGAGATCCCGGGACCCCGGGATTGCATGCCCTAGCGGTACATTTGCAAATCAATTTATTCGGGAAAATTCGCATTGATATAGGTATCACTGGATTCTCGGGATAACGATAACGAGTAGGTTTCAATGATCGCCTCTGAAAAAAGAAAAATGAGACATTTATTAATGCAATGAAATTGCATTCGAAAATAAAAAAATTACGGACAAGCTGATCTTTTCAGGCCTTGTCAGGGTGTAAAATTGGCAAAATCGGAAATTTTTATGTGGGAGAATTTCAGCGATAGGGGTGTTTTTTGAATTGTTCTACACTCGGTTCTACAACAAAATAATCAAATGAAAATTGTAATTGAGAACATTCTCTTCAACTCTTCCTTATTAATTTTTGTCATAAGTTTCCCGACTTAGCGGCCCTTCAATGAGTCGTCTGAAGTGATTTTTAAAAAGATTTTTTTTACAGCAAATTGACCTCTATAAAAGTTAAATATGAAGGAATGGCTGTGTTGCTCATCTCAGAATAGCAGGAAGGAAAGAAGTTGAAGTACTCTGCGCAAGATTCCTTCCTTCTATAAAAGTTGTTCATGATAAATACCCAAGTAGCATTTTGCTCACAACCGGACTAGTTCTGCACCCATCACAACGTTGTAAGATGACGTCTTAAACACTGTTTAAACCTGTCAAACGTCGGATTGACGTAATACAGACGGTTTGAGTGCAACGTCTAATAATTTGCACTTGGAAAATGTAGTGCCAACGTTGGCTTCCTTACCCATTTACCAACGTTGTCTTAAAGTCACTTTGCGACGTTGCACCAACGTTGGGTATCGATTAATTTCTAGAAAGTCAGACTGGCTACCCCACCCAACGTTGGATGAACGTCGGACCTCACAACGTTGCGATCTGGTCGGCATTCGTACAGACACCAGTTTTTGATTTGAGAATTACATAACCTCACTTTAAGTCCATAGCTTTATTGCATAATAAATACCTTAGTATTATGGCAGGCAAATGGAAGAAATTCAAATATTTAACAATATTTTTAAGAAAACTTGAACTGGTTCAGCTGCAGATGTCTCTTCTTGCTTTTTCTGAGGTGCAAGGTTATTTGTGTTTGTTAAAATACCCGACGATGACGTCATCATGTGACTGTCTCATCAACAGACTGAAAGTGCAAAAAAAAAGAATCTTTCGCTGTGTTTTCAGTTATATTCAATTAGTTCCGTAGAATGATCTCGGTTTTTTTAGTTAAAATTATTTTTAACCAGCGTTGGACAGTACCATTTTGTTTGTTAACCCGGGAGCGGTCACGTTGTTAGAAAAAATCTAACATTTTATGATTTTTCCGAATATTTCTCTCAAAAATTTTGCAATGTGGCCCTGCCTCCATAAGTGCCTCGACACCAGCTTTGGCTATGAGCATGCGAAGCGTCTTTCAGTATGACATGGTCGGGAGTGACATATTGATGATTTTTAGAAAAAATCTAACGCGCGACCGTTTACGTTACATGTGGTGTTAGAAACAATCTAACGACGCGACCAAATACGTCAGCGAAATAATTGATAAGTGAGTTGTGTTATTTATTTGATTTTATTTTTTTTATTACTGTTTTACATTTAGCTTACATAATATGGATTCAAAAACGGAACAGCAGCTTCTCAAGTGGTTTGATGACGAGGATTTTGACTCTTGAATGTGCAAGACTTGAAATTTACCTCAGTTTTTTTTTTTTTTTTTTTTTTTTTTTTTTTTGTTAGTTGTTTCAACTACAATTTTCAAGTTCATTTTCTGATTTTCTATTACCTCATAAATGAAGAGTTTGTTAAGTTTTTTTTTTTTTTTTTTTTTTTTATGGTCAATATATGTTTGTTTCAACAACCCCACTGCATTTTTGAGTCTAAATTCATTCATACACTGAACAGAATTGTTTATAACCGGAATTTCTCAAAGTTAGAAAAAATCTAACGCGCGACCACTTACGTAACGCGGGCTGACGCGACCGCTACCGGGTTAAACTTTATTCTGCTAGATGTCTTATCTTTGTTTGGAAGTTTCCGAGAGATAATAGTGAAACCTATATTTCTACTTTGACTAGTGGTGATGGGTTGGTGTTATAATGTTCACCGCTAGTCCCGCCATCTTGAAAATTGTCGTTTTAAGGCCATGTCTTTTTTTGGGGTATAAAGGAGCATTTTGAAATAGTTTTCGGGTAATATTGTAGGCAGTGGTTGATATGTTGGTGTTATAATGTCCACCGCTAATCCCGCCATCTTGAAGGTCATGTCTCTTTTTGGGTATAAAGGAGCATTTTAAAATATTTTTCGAGCATTTTTAAGCAATACTGAGCGTGGGAAAAATGTATAGGTGGTTTCATGAATATTTTGAGTATCTTGATGATTTGGTTTTTCAAATAAAATATGAAGTTTTGCCTGGAATCGGAAAATAGAAGAGGCGCTTGAAAAGATTTGGTGGTAGCATCGACACATTCATCAATAAAACACACTGGGTTTGAACTTACGATCCATAGTTGCACTCGAAAACAGAATAATGATTTTCAAAATGGTAGCCATTTGTGTATGATCATGATCTTTCGATTTCGACTACTGTCAATTTGCTTGTTTGCGCAAAGATCTGCGCTACATGTATCTACATCTAACATATCAAAACTGGTGCAGTCTTGTTTACCAAATCATATTAGACTCCCACTTATTCCCGACTAAAGAAAATATAAACGCTTGCGCGTACATTCACAAATTGTCACTAATGATGGTTGTGGAATTGACTTATGGCAACGACCGTGCTATGGCGACGTTCAACCCGGTACAACGTCGCATCAACGTTGGCGTTGGTTGGCACAACGTCGACGCGACCCAAAAATGGATCCTCAAACTGTGCCAGATTAGGGTCGCTACGAAGTCGTCTCAAGGTCGTCACCCAACGTCCGAGTTGCATAGGACAACGTTGGGCGGACATTGCCTTGCTGCTTGGTCTTGGGTAGATAGGCAACTTTTATCAATGAACTTTTCTTTCCAATTGATTATTCATGGACAAATTGGGGTAGTTTTGTAATTTCCGTTTAGTTCTGCAAATTCACCAAATCAAAGGAGTTTATAATAAGAGTACTTACCTCTGCCTTATGAACTTTTTTGTGACTTGACTATTCTTTGTATCAGAAAACCAACCGAATCATTCTTTTGAATTTGTGTATGGTAGAGGTATCAATAATTTTCAAAAAGGGATGATACCAATTTTTTTCAAATTGCCATTCCAATATACCATTCACCATTTGTTCTCATTTTTATGCCATTCTCACTATAATGTAATTTTAAGCTAGGTACATTGTCCCTACATATATTTATACATTATTCAAGGTTACAGTTACGCTTTTATTCAGCCATCTCGCATTCATGCTTTCATTTATATATTTTGTAGATATACAGGGTGTTTTCTAATTGCGTACATAAATTTCATAAAACACGTAATCGTGAATTCCATGTTCAGTTCTGGGAAAATAAATGAATATTATGGTATCATATCGAGGGTTGCATGTGATATCATTATGGAAACCTTCAATTTGAAAACAAAAATTACGAAACTAGCCCAGTTTGACCAAGAACTGGAAGATATCTCCAAAAATAATCAAGTGACAAAGAAAGTTCATGGGAGAAAGTTACTTGTCTATTTATGATCAATAAATTTCATACGGTCAATCTGCTGAGCAAGAAGTTTTCAGAAAATCATCCCAAACGGCTCATTGAAAGGCCGCCAAGACACCAAATATCAAACATAGTTCAATAAACAACTAGTAGCGACAGCTCCATATACCTATAAGTGGTCAAATTACGTTCTCAGTGACAGAAATTCGCCTCATTTATACACTGATAACATTATGAAATGTAAAATAGTACTATACTGTAGCAGATTCCATTATTTCAATGATACTGATACGTAGATGAATTACCTATCAAATTATACAACACCATTACTTACTATGTAATATGTCTAAACATGTATGCGATATTTCAAATTCTTGATTTAGATAACAATTTCATATTTCAAAATGTTAGCAGGGTATAAATGAAGCCAATTTCCGTCATTGAGACAGAGAGGGGTTGAAGTGAGGTGTCGCTACTTGTTGTTCAATAAACTATGTGTCAAACTTTTAAAAACAATTATTCATGAAGCAAAGTTAGAGAGAATGTTCTTATGTCTGATTTGCAGCTGATTATTTTGTTGTAGCACAATTGAACAAAAATAACCCTTATGCACAAATTTCCCCACAAAAAAATTTCTGATTTTGCTGATTTTACATTCATCCAAAAGGCAGTCACTGACAAACCCTGTAAAAGTCAGCTTGTCCGTATTTTTTTCATTTCACCCCATATTATGGTGCGATATAGTTTTACTGGATCAAACACGGTGTCTGTAAAAGGTCTCTACAAATTCTTATCACATATTTCTGTGGTCAAAATAAACCTATTTGGAGCAACTCACCTTAGTCCAAAATTGCTCTGTTTCCAACATACAGGGTGGCTAATAAAAAAAAAACGCATTTTGCAAAATGTGTGAACATTGTTAACGTATTACTTCAAACACTGTTACCCGGGGTTTTTGAGATGCGAAACCTCAATATGGAGGGCGCTGTAAACTGCACCTCTGATGGTCTAAAATGGCCATAACTATTCCCGGTGTAGCTGAAATATGGTCAGTGAATCAGTGGTATTTGAATTTTATAGGTAGACATGGCTTCATTGGAAAAAAATCATATCAAAATTCAGATTAATATCGGTCCACGTCCACGCCCATGGATTGATATTAATCTTGATTTTGATATGGTTTTCCTACCCCATAGAGCTATGTCAACCTACAAAATTGAAATACTACTGATTCAATGATTTTATCCTGAAGGTAAGTGATTTGAATATTCTGGTGTGGCATCCAAAATTAAAAACCAAAATATCTCCAAAACCACTAACTCAAGCAGATTATGACAAGAATACCTATATCGCTTGAAAATGTCTATAAGATCATTTTCTTTACAAGAATAGTAAAATATCATATTGAGAAAAAGTTATGGCCAATGAAAAGGATGGAGTGTGCAGTGCCCTCTAACGGCCACAATGAAAAGATGTACCTTTTCAGGTCTTGAAACCCAGAAAACCCCCAGGTATCAGTTTTCAAAGTAATATGTTAAGAATTTTCACACAATTTGAAGAATTCGATTCATATTGTTCAATTTTACTACCCTGTACATAAGTAAGTTGCTTTGAATAGTTTTGAACTCGAAAATATGTTGTGAGATTTTGTAAAGATCTTTCACAGACACCCTTTATAAACGCCATTGTTTCAACCTGTGTTGCGTCATATCAAGATTCTGGTACCGATTTTCCGCAGCCGACAAAACGCAATATATAAATCGGGCCTAGGAAATGGAAGCTCTATCATTGAATTCATAACAACTGCTGAAAGTGCTACACCTTTTTGCTAAAAATGGATCGAAACTCTAGAAATTGTATAAAACCGCTAGAGGCCTTATTTTGTATTATAGTTTCATAACAAGACGTTTGCAGATATATATTCGTATATAAAAACTTATTACTCTGTTAAAATGTATCTTTCATGAATCATGAGAAATCAAGCACTTATTTCAGACTCACCCTGTTAATCTTCTCAACATTCATTTTTGCTTTATCTGTGAGCATTGTGATGTACGTATGTTATAAAAAGTAATTGTTGGTCCATCACTCGTTCCATCCATATCAAGAAAATCAAATTGATTTGCATAACGTCATATAAAATCATTTTTCTAACATACGCAACATTTGATGCTAATTTATCAATAGTGTGCAGTATTTCTACACCTCAAATAAAAAGTTTCAATGTAATCAACAGCAGCATAAGTACCAAAGAGAAAAATGGAGCTCACGTCACTATATTCGCAACGCATTTTTAGACGTGGTACTGCACTGACGGTCATCTTGACATTTCGTCAACGAATGATATCTATCCCGAACTCCTGATCAAGAGAATTCTGATCAAACTTTCTGATTGTTTCCATTATTGCCCAATTCCACTCTACAATTATCTGAGCAACATAATAATATAGTGTTTATCATAAAGTTCACTCATTGCGACAAAGCTCAAGTCCATGTAACTCATTTCATAGGCTTCAAAACCTTAAAAAAATCATCAAAATCGAACGAAGGGTTTTTGACTTACATGAACTCAAACTTTGTTGCTATGGGCGAACTTAATGATGAGCAGTTTCCTTAAAAAATGTTGTACAGTGTTTGGAAAAACAAACAGTACAGTTGCGGTTTCCATCTGCTGTGGTGCGGATGAAAGCCTGGTTGGGAGCGGAAAGCATCGCTGCTTCGCCATTTGCACAATTTTGAATAGCGGTCGTTCTTTCATCATCACTCCATCAGCTATTTTTTTTTAACGGTTGACTGAAAAGCAGGACCTTGAGGATATATGACTCCAAGAAGACGGGGCTTTGTCCATGACAAAGCTGTGGCACATGTTTCCGGTCATCAGAGGGGCGACTTGAAGTAGCTGGCAAAACCACATGATTTGAGCATTTGCAATCGAGTGCCATATCTGAGATGGTTCACACTGATCGCAGTTCCTAGGAATTGGCGGAACGCCCCAAACATTTAAAAAATTTGCATCTTTTTATTATTTAGTCGACGCTGAATTTCATACCAGCTGTTCTTTGGTAGCCCACAATCATCCAGAAAGTTGGCGGATCGATGGGCCGGTTCCTTGACGGTGGGGGATCACCCTAAACATGCCGTTGGAATGATGATTTTTCTATGATTAAGTTAAGGCTGAATCGTTTACCATATGTTCTTTGGTAGCCCACAAACATCCAGAAAAATTGACGGATCGATTGGCCAGTTCCTTAAGAGTGGCGGATCACCCTCAACATGCCTTGGGACCAATACACTTTACATAATATGACTATTTTAAGGCTGAATTTCTCATCAGTTGGTCTCTGGTAACCTACAATCATCCAGAAAAATTGACGGATCGATTGGCTTCTTCCAGAAGGGTGGCGGATCACCCTCAACATGTCATGGGACCAATGCGCTTTTCATGATATTATGATCTTCATAGTGATTCCAGCCCTTCAATAACCTCTAGTGAAGATGATGTTGTCATACTTATCCGGATTGCAGCTAGAAAATAGCTTTGTAACTATACAAGTCACGGAAACTTTGAATCATTTTTTGTTCAATTTTATATCACTGAAAAAAGTTATTTTCAAATTGCATTACAAATGCAATGATGAATGAGTATCAAAATATCTCTGGAGGTAATTGGAGAATTTCAATCACTGTGAAGATTTTCATAAAATTAGAACATTCGTAATTCCTTATACTCACGTGGTTTCGCCTGGTACTTAGAACCGCTATTTTGTCCGTCAATTGATATAAACACTTGAATTAGTTGCCGCAATAACATACTAGAATATTCAGCCTTTTACTGAATCATATTTTGAAAAGTGCATTGCTCCCACGACATGTTAGAGATGACCCGCCACCTTTAAGGAACTGACCAATCGATCCGCCAAATTTTCAGGATGATTGTACGTTACCAAACAACAACTGTTCCCACGACATATTGGGTGTGATCCGCCACCAGTAAGTAACCGGCCAATCCATCCGTCAATTTTTCTGTATAATTATGGGCTACCAAAGAACAACTGGTAAAAAAATCAGCCTTAACCAAATCATAAAAAGTTCATTGGTCCCACGACATGTTGAGGGTGATCCGCCACCCTTAAGGAACAGGCCAATCGATCCGCCAATTATTCTAGATGATTGTGGACTACCAAAGAATAACTGGTAAAGATTAAGCCGCAACTGAATGATTGAAAGATGCATTTTTTTTTCAAATGTTTGGGGCGTTCCGCCCTCCCGTGGGAACCGCGATCAGGGCGAACGCTCTCGGATGGCACTCTATTGGGCTCTATACAACATTTTCTTAGAAAATAGTACTTAACTGAATCATCACTGAAAAGGTGTAACTGGCTCTCCTACTATTATGTGAGCGATATTTTGGAGACACCTGGGGCCCGATCCTCGAGTAAGGGAACTTTCACTTCCTTGGAGTAAATTGGGCGTCGTTCTCTCAAAAATGATGATGCCTATTCTTGAAAGTGGGAGCAAAATGTTCCCCTGACTATTGATAAAAGTCTGTTCTATTGACTTTAGTCAGTAGAATTGCGTGGAACTGTCAAATATCCGCTTAGCAAACGGTAATCATATGCTTCCATCCACATTGAAGTTGGCTTGAGCGTGACTTTGAATACAAATACAATGTAGATGGGAGCATATGATTCCCGTTTGCCAAGCGGAAATTTGACAGTTCCACTTAACTATAGCCTCCCACGTTTCAATAGGGAGTTTTTGAACCTCTTATTAATTTCAACGTTATTAACGTATCCCGCTATACTAAGCATGCGCAAAAAAAACAAAACATTAATAACGGAGAAGACACAAAAAAGAGATTTTGAAACTCGTATTTAACGTTTGACGTTGTGTCATCACCATGTCATCTGTCATCATAGTGATCAGATTTGTTATGTTTTTGGTTTTTGATGTTTTGATTTTGTGATATTTTCGCCAAATTCCTAGCAGAGCAGCATGAATTATAAAATATGGAAGATATTTTGGTCCAAATTGTACCAGATTCAAACTACCAAATGTAAGGTTTACATCTTATTTCACGTCCGCTTGGCAAACATGAATCATAATAATATGCTACCATCTACATTGGATCTGTGTTCAAAGTTACTTTTACGTCAAATTCATTGTGGATGGTAGTACATAATTCCCGTTTGACAAGCGGAAATCTATCACTTTCACTTCTAAGTTAAATTAAATGTGACTCAGGCAAAACCACGAGTATCATGGGCAAAACTCCGACTGGAATGATAAACAGCTGATCTCCATCAACATCAATTACGCTGTTGCCAAGCTGTAAAACATAGGATCAGTTTTTGTTGGATATTTAATAAAAAGACAAGAATCTTACAATTCCAGTGCAGCTGTGGTCATTTTTAACAATTTAAATTGTACTTTGTATGTTTCACGATTTCTATGTAATAATTAAATAATACTGTGTATCAATATGACAACATGAGAAAATAACCGACGGTTATTAGGCGGACGTTAAGGCTCCGTAGATAACATAACACGTTATCGGTTAATAACCGATTCGGTTATTTCCAGACATCTGCGCAAGCTCAGAATAACCGGCAACGTTAATAACGGGTCAAATAAGAACTTCAAAAACTCCCTAAGTCTGGGAAAGGGAGGGATGGAGAAAATAATGCGATGGAAACTAGTCTGGTCTCTCAAAAATATTCTCCCTTCTATCAAGTTCGAGGGAGCCGTTTTTTCCTAACTCAAGGATTGGGTCCCTGGGGCCCGATTCTCGAGTTAGGGAGCAATCACTCCCTGGGAGTAAATCAGGCGCGGTTCTCTCGAAAATAATGATGCCTATTCTTGAAAGTGGGGGCAAAAATGTCCTCCTGACTTTTGATAGAAGTCTGTTCTATTGACTTGAGTCAGTAGAATTAAGTGGAACTGTCAAATTTCCGCTAGACAAACGGGAATCATATGCTACCATCCACTTTGAATTTGGCGTGACTTGGCCTACAAATACAATGTAGATGGTGGCATATGATTCCCGTTTGGCAAGCGGATATTTGACAGTTCCACTTAACTATGGCCTCCAACATTTCACGGATAGCGAAAGTCTGGGAAAGGAAGGGATGGAGAAGATCAGGTTATGGGAACTCGTGTGCTCTCTCAAAAATATCCTCCCTTCTATCAAGTTCGAGGGAGCAATCACTCCGTGAGAGTAGATTGGGCGTGGTTCTCTCGAAAATAATGAAGCCTATTCTTGAAAGTGGGATCAAAAATTTTATCCTGACTTTTGATAGAAGTCTATTCTATTGACCACAAAATGTTTTGTGCTATTGACTTGAGTTAGTAGAACGAATATGGATTAGAATGAAGTATTGGGGCTTGCGCGGAATTGAAAACATTTAATAGGGCAAAATGTCCGTTTTAAGGTAAGGGGATTCGGAATCGGAATATTCGGATAAAAACAGGATACCCATTTTCTTTGTGGGACTGTTTCTTTTATTCAATCAACGGCTGTCTCTAATCTGATTTATTATTTTTATTCAAAGATTTGAAATTTAAATTACTGACTGCGTTCTACCTACGTTCAAGACTACGCAGTGGCGGAACTATGATAGAACAATTCGAGTCAAAGCTCGGGGGCCCGTTAACTTGAGGGGCCCAGTTCCCAGTCATCGCACTAAA
Source organism: Orchestes rusci (assembly GCA_958502075.1). NCBI lineage: Eukaryota > Metazoa > Arthropoda > Insecta > Coleoptera > Curculionidae > Orchestes > Orchestes rusci. The sequence goes on along the minus strand of OY293305.1, from coordinate 58,307,213 downwards.
TTAGTGCTTTGAAAAAACGATTTTCTTTTTAATTTGATCAATGATTTTTTATTTTTTCAAGTCATATTTTATTTTTCTTTGGCTGTTCTGTTAGTTGCCCATTTAAACAGACCATTTATGTACGTGATTCTGAAGGATTTTTTCATTAATTGTGGAATATAAGGTCTAAGGACCTATATTCAAAATATGAATCTGAATAAATTTGTGTTTATTGATTTTGTTGTTCCAAATAGAGTCCTGCCTTATATTTATGTATCCAGAACGCTGATAGAAATACCTGAGCCAGCTTCTGTGACCATTTTGTCAAAAAAAAACAAAAAAGTTGTCATTGTGAAGTATTCGGTTTAAGTCAAATGAACACAGTTTTGTTCCGCTTCACCAACTTATTGCGTTTTTATCGTTTCAAAATAACATATAGAGAAAAAGTGAGAACAATTATACGATCAAAGCAAACTTAGTTTTCGAAATAATATTTGAGTTTGATTTTTTTCAAGTTCTTGTACCTGTGTGTTTTCAAATTTTTGGCGAAAAGTCAAAATTAATTGTTACGATAGTAAATTATTGATAGGTATATACCAATATATTGCCACGGGGTTCAAGAATATACTTATTTATTTTACAATAATATTATTCATGTTGTTGAGTATTTCATATTGTGTTTTATTTCAAGGTTTGGCCAGCGCAGACGTTTCTCGAGTCATAAAGTGTATATTTCAAAAACGAAACACTTGAAATTCTTATTTATCTGTGGTGCCCATTATGCAGTCTTTTTCCTGGGGCCCCAATGCATCTAGTTCCGCCACTGAGACTACGTACTTATCACTTATCGCAGTGTTTATTTGTATTTTGATCAGTGAGTCAGTGAAATGTGCAATTGATGATCACAAAATAATATTCGATCATTGATACTATTATATACAGGGTTATTCACGTTATTCGACACGAAACATTATGGCCGAAGTAAATGATTTTGAAAAAGTTTTTTTTCTGGATGGATAGGGACCCTTTGAGGCTACATTTTAAAAATATTTTCACGTTATACAGGGTGTCCCCAAAACACGAAATGCATCAAAGTTGTATTTTTTGCAAAAATGCCATTTTTAAAACGCGATATCTCAATAACGGTTGAATTTAGGAACATTAGTTGTATCACAATTTTTGTTCCAAATTGAAGAAAGAATTGAAATATCAAATAATATACAGGGGGTTCCATTTGAGAAAATACAACTTTGATGCGTTTCGTCTTTTGGGGACACCCTGTATAACATGAAAATATTTTTAAAATGTAGCCTTAACGGGTCCCTATCCATCCTTCAAAATCATATACTTTGGCCATAATGTTTCGTGTCGAATAACGTGAATAACCCTGTATATGTATCTTCAATAAACTCATCATGAATGCGCCGGCATAATTTTTGTGCCAAGTTTTTGTTGAAATTAACAAGAGTGCAAACAAAATGATTGTACCTATTTAAATTCATGATAATTCAATACAGCAAGAAGAATAAGACGAACTTCCAAGTCGAATAAAAAAAAAATAATTAATAGGCATGATGAAACAATAGAATATGTAAAGCTACATGTTGGCCACAAAGTTAAAAAGATGTTTCTTAAAGCTACAAAAATTATCACAGTATTTGAATTGACTAGGCAGTTCACTTGGTTAAACCATTAAAAAACAGGCTTGTTGCTGGTTCTAATAAGTCTTGGTGTATAAATTTTAATATAAAGGTCACTCGCACTCGCACTCGTACTCCGCGTATCGTAGTCATGAACTTCACCAACCATTCTCAGTTCACTACATAAATAACTAACCGTTAGGTGAGTAGGTAAATTGTTTCCATATTTTTTAGTAAAGAAAACGAGAACAAAAAATTCTCTCCAAAATAGTGGGGAAAATCTAGTAATATTCTACTAGACCAAAATTTTTCACCTGCAACACTCTTTTTATTCAATTTGATGGATTCTGATGAATCTTTAAGACGCTTCTAGTAGAAGGTATTGATTCAGGCATGGCAACATAGCTTGTGGCATACCTAATCTAATGCGAATAAAACATCGGCAACACCGTGCAGCCTCTCACGTTTCAAGAATAGTCAAAGACATGGAGAGGGATGCAAAAAAATCATGCGACGGGAGCTCGTCTGCTCTCTCACATATATTCTCCGTTCTATCAAGTTTGAGGGAGCGGTTGCTCCCTGACTCGAGGATCGGGCCCCTGGAGCCTAATTCTTGAGTGGGAAGCAAGTGACAATTTAAGCGAACGATAACAGACCGATCAAAAACTGCCTTTCGATACCGCGCAATCATCACTTCTGCCAAGAGAACGTTCAGTCTCCTGAAATTCAAAAATTAAATTCCTGGGAAAATGACGGTACTCGTTCTCGTGGTTTATCAAACAAAGCTATTTGTGAGTTGGGGTTAGTTTGTGTTGATAAAAAAGTGGATGTCGCCTTGGCGACATTCTTATTGTAAAGGAAAAAAGCAATCTATGTCTTCTAAAGAAAAAGGAAAGGCAAAGTTTGTTGGTCGGTGAAAAAGATAACATATGGCATGTATCTAATGTGGGAGAGAGAAGGCGTCATTTTCGCGATCCCGCATTAAAGCGGCCAATTGCAGGTCGCTTTCGGCGTGGCCGTCTCGTCTCTTCTTTGAATAATATCAATGTCTTTCAGCGGGAGATTTGGAGAAAGTATCTGGCGACCGTCGTTGGAATAATGTGTGTAAAACCAGCTAGTTTTTAGCTGCGTCTTCTCGCATGACCATGGTGCACGCGGAGAGTCTGACGCTTTTGGCTGCTTGCTCGAGGACCGAGGTTACGAGATGACCGTGTTTTTCTTTGAATATTCGAATCTCATTCGCTTTTGGATTTGCGATAGGAGCAGATCGACGTCGGGTGACGGTGATATGTTGGATGATTTTTTGATAGTATTGTGTTATTTTTTTATTTTCACAGCGTTAAAAATAATTAGTAGGTAGGTAGATTTGTTTGGTTTCGATTAACGTTCCACTCTCTTTTGTCGACTTCATGTTTTGTTTTCTAATTAGTAGATAGATGTGTTTTGTTTCGACTAGGATTATCATGTTCCACTTTGGTTGAGGATTTAGATTTTATTCTTCTAATTGAGGATATCTACGTTTTGTGCACAAGGTGCACATCAGCTATTTCTTCTTAAAAGTTGGATTTCGCTTTTGAGATGGATTTAGATGAAAACTGGATTTTGCCTTAGCATAACCTGATTCAAATTCTTGGAGACAGCTCATACGTTTTTCATTGATTCTTCTAGTTAAGGATAAAATCAAATTGAAAAAAGACCAATGCAACTTTCTGCAGAGATCTTTGGAATGAGCTATCACCTGATTCTTTTTTCAACCAAAACCAGAGAAACCATGCATAAAGAAAAACAAAAACAGGAGAATTGCAAGGAAGAGATAAATTCTATGTTTCATTTCAAATAAAATCAAAATGGAAAAGAAACGATGGAAGTTTCTGTGGAGATATTCAAGTGTTTCACACCAAAAGTCTTCGGTTCGGTTCATGAGTCGGAACAAATCGCTGACAAAAGGATCAAGTGATACTTCATTTTGAAAGATCTTCTGTTCCTCATCATACAAGGTACCTTCATTTCAAAAAGTCAACTCTTGTGTTTAGTTAAATGAAAAAAAAATTAAAAGCTATCGTATCAACAGAAAAGACAGCAGAGGCTTGACTGATGGCAATTGTAATCAGTGTCGAAGGACATTCGAAACAAAATATCACTCGCCTTGAGCTTTGGGGTTAATCTTAGTACTATTCAGGAGGTGAGGTTGCGAAGTTGAATATTTGTTTTCCAGTATTATTATTACTGTCCATATTTTTTCTTCTCTAGCCGTCCTGGTAAAGGGAAGAAGACTTCCGAAAGCTTGGCCTAACACTAAATTGAGCATCTTTGCTTTCTGTTTCATTGATTGCTTCCCTGCTAACTGTCTCATCACTTGAACACTTGGCCAGTCACTAAACTTTCCAATTGAAGTTGAGTTAGCGCAAAATGTTTTTCCCTCAAGACAAATACCGACGAGTTCGAGCGTTTTTTTTTTTTTCCTTGGAGGACCGTTATGACCGTATTATGAGATGACAGCATTCATACCGACTTATCAATGGAAATTTCTCTTGAAGAATAATGGAATCACAATTTTCAGCATCTCACTGATCTTGAAGATTCCCCTCTGATGCACTAGTGCCTAAAGTTATCTATCACCTCAAGGCACTTGCATGTTTACTACCAAGCAGACCTCAACAAAGCTGTCTTCATGATTACCATGAAAAAATTAAATAAAAACTAAATATAAATGAGTTTGCGAATTATCAAATTTCACAGTGAAATTGGATTCTGGATTCTTGAGGCAGGTAACCATTTGGATACAATCCTTCGTTTAATAATAATAGTCAAAATTTAAATATATCATCTAGAATTTAAATTTACGTGAAATAATCACGAGACAAGAGATAAGAGGTGGCAGTTTGTTTCATAACCTAGCAGTTTTAAGCATCCTTGATCTGAATAATTATTAAAAGTGAAATGTATGTTATGAGATAACTTACGTAGTGAGCCATCGACCACAATGTATATCCCAAAAGCTGCCAAGTAACTCAACAAGCACAACATTTTACTATTAAGATTACAGTCAAACTGGATAGTGTTGAGTATATCGTCTCATTTATATGTTTCTCATGTTTACTTTTTAAAGCGAGCAATTTTGGTAAATTGTGTGTTTTTTTTTAAGATAAATGGTCAATCGACAAATTCCACTAAAAACTAAAGGTCGACTGGATTCATTTACAATTACGACGAGAAAATCAAATTCTCGCTACAATAATTATCTGAACTACATGTTCATTCCAATGTGAACATTGTTGGTAAGATTACACCCATGGTTCACTTTTGTTGATCATTTATACAGGGTGAGGCACGAAAAACTTCCCATCCAGGTTTTCCCTTAGGTAAAAATCGCTCGGACCTGTCAATTTATGTTTTTTGGAGGACACATTTTTGTCGTATTTTCACCCCTACCTGTTAATTCGGAGGTCACAGGTACCCACAAAAAAAAGAAATAAATATTTTAAAATGATAAATAATACGAAATAATAATACATAGTATCAACTTGAAACTTTGGGGATAGAATCTTGATAAAAATACCTATCAAATGACGTATTCTTGAGGGTAAATATCATCCCCGCTTAGGGGTTGACAGGTGGGCAGTGAAAATACCAAAACTAAAATTGTCCAAGCGATTTTTGATTAATCATCTAACACCTGAGAAAACTTGGGTAGGACATTTTTCATACCCCACCCTATATGATTAGGAATCAATATTATTTTGCAGGGTGTCCCGGCACAACGTCAGAAGATGTAGAGGGGTGATTTTATGTGACAAAATAATGTTGGTAAGTCATACAACGAAATTTCGGAAACTCAATATTTTTCGAGTCACCGGCTCTAAAATATATATTTTTTTTCTAGTTATTGATATATTTCCGACATAACTTATCAAATCATAATGAAATCTGATACAAAGTTTCAAGTTGCTTATTTGTTACTTTCTGTAGAAAAATGTTTCTCTATACTGCTCCGAGAGGGCGCTTTACGTGAAATTCAAATTTCATATTTCGCATATTTTTTTTGTTTCGACAGATTCCTCGAAAACAAATGCGTCGTTCAGAAGATTGAGAGCAATTAGACGAAAAATGTACTCTTTGTACGGGTCGATAAGTCTCACCATTCGGCCGCAAATCGACATCAAAATTACTTGTGTCAAGAATAATTATGACTTTTTATGAATGATAACAAGGAAAATAATACACAAAAACAACATTGAAAAATCAAAAACAGCACAAACGACAGTTTATTGTTGTTGTTGTGTTATTTTGTGTTGTTTTTGTTTTGTATTTTCTTTGTCATCATGTCATTCAAAGCGAATTATTTTTCACATGAGTTTGATGTCGATTCGCGGCTAAACAGTGTGATTTATTCGGACAAAGAGTATATTTTTTGTCTAGTTCTTTCCAATTTTTAAAAAGGCGTACTTTTTTTGAGATATCTGTCCAAACAAAAAAGGTATGCGAAATATTAAATTTGGATCTTAGGTCAAGCGCCCTCTAGGAGCAGAGTGGTTAAAAATTTTTTCCACAAAAAGTTTTGAATAAACAAGGTGAAACTTTGTACCAAGTTGCATTTTGATTTTATAAGAAATGTTTGAGATAGTATATCAATAACTGGAGAAAAAAAATGATCTTTGAATGCCGAAAGCTCAAAAAATATTGTGATTTATATATTTTTTTATGACCTATCACCATTATCCTGTCACAGACAATCATCTCCCTAAGTTTCCTCACGTTGTTCCGGTATGATCAATAACTATACAGTGTGTCCAAGATAAGGATGTCTATCATGGCGATCTTGGACACCGTAAGAGATACGAAGATGGTTAAATCGGAAAAGTTGCGCATTTTCAAGTCTAACAATGTGCCGTTTGGAAAGTTTCAAAATTCCGAATAGTTCCGGAGATATGCTTAAAAATCAAAATTTGCCGATCTCGTTTTTCATTTTTTTTTTACGTTATTTAGTGAGGTATGGAGAAATAAAACACACTTTCTCATGGCCACTTTCCAAGCTCTACAAAACAGCGTTGAGAGATTTTCCGTACGACGTTTCGTTTCGGAGAAATCATCATCAACTTTGTTTTTTTAAATACGGTCCTTAATTTTTTATGACGGATTTTCAAAGCCTTTTATGTTCCCAAACCAACATGTATCGCAAATATTCAAAAAAATTATATTGATGGATTTTTCCATAAGAACTCATGTGTTTGTGAGAGACAAAAAATTCATTTCTAATAGGATCAAAAACAAACACCTGTTTTTAAATAAGTGCGATACATCGTTGGTTTAGGAACATAGACGAAACGTCGGTTCTTCAATTTGATAACGCTATCTTGTAAAGGACAAAAAGTGGCAATAAAGAACTCTCATTCATTTCAAGATAACTCTTCAAATGTGGTCAGAAAAAAATCAAAACAATTTTGAAAAATTTCGCTTTTTTTTTTGGATAATTTCGGACGTAGTCGGAATTTCTTAGCTTTTAAAACGGCATTTTGTAAAGCATCAAAATACGCTTTTTTGCCTCCATTTAACCGACCTTGTGTCTTTTACGGTTTCCAAGATCCATATGATAGACATCCTTATCTTGGACACACTGTATAGTGGAATCATTATTCTTAAAGAAAGAGAGCTGTGTCATCATGTCGTGTTCAATGTTCCAAACTCATTTATTGACGGTGAGTTAGTGATAAAGCCCATGTGAGCAAGAGATTCATCCCACAATCCAAAATCAGTATTGATGAAAACTTGACTTATAGTATATTGTATAGCTCATCAGATCTTGCTCGAAGGGCTTTCAGCTTGTTCACGATTATGATGTTTGTGGAATTTGTCTTCAGGTGCGTGGAAAAAACAAATTTCTACCCTAGTTGAGAAAGTGACGACTAACGTTTCTGAAATCAAACTTGAAAATATGTTTAAAATATTTAACTTCTATGAAGCCTTCTAGGCTCTTGGTAAACAAGCATTTCCAGTTACTCAACTGTAGTTTGCTAGTGTGTGGGAAAAGAAACACTTTTCTTGAAATTGTGGCGGATTACCTCGTCAAGTTCTCTTCTCCAAGAAATGCTACGTAGATATGCATATAACGATTCTTCACCCTACCACGAGCTCATACAAAAATCGGTTTCTACTATTGGTTGATTCAAATATGGCGGCACATAATTCAGATTAAAATTCAAAGCGATTATTGTTGCAGTTGTTCATGGCTGTTCCGCGTTTGAGACGATACATCATTTTGTCGCCGATATTTGCCCTGCAACGCCACTGTGTGCTGCGCGAACGCGATGGAAGCTTATAGACATTTATAGAAAGAGCTGGGGTATTTTTGCATTGGGTTGTAATAAACTGAACAGTATTTGATTCATTATGTACAGTATAATATCACAAGCAGTCAGTATAATATTGTAGAAGACTCAGTATTTCTGTTAAAAATGATAAGTAAAAATGGAATTTTTGAGCAGTGAAAGTACTATTTGGCCGGTATTTCTATGTTCACTATTGTGATTCTAATGGTCAGTAAAAATTTATGAAATGTCAGTATGACTGGTAATAATTCCACAAATGTTCAGTAGGAAATAATAAATGGCCAGTATGCAATAGTCAGTAATAATTTTAACTAACTCAAACTAACCCAAACTTGATACACATAATACCAATACAGAACACGTCAATTATGATATATAATGATAATGGACAATTTGCACATTTTTTGGAAATATGAAAAATGTAAGGATTAGTAAGTACTGATGCCATTGATGTTTAAAAAATCAACCTACGACCTCTAATAATGTAGTAATCACCGATTAAAGAGCGCCAATCAAAATCCAATACGTCACAGAATACACTATCTATCTCCGTCTGACGTATTGACTGAGATGACTTTCTCTCTCTCGGGAGGGTAATATGGCCCCACCCCTATTGCGACCATGCCGTGAAATTCGCGTCTTCTTTTTCATTTATTTAGTATATTTTTGGGTATTTCGGAAATTTTTTTTCGCTGGTGACTTTCAAATAATGTCTAGAATACGTATATTGAATTTCAAGTCATTTGAAAGTGTATGCAAATTGTCCGTAATGTTAACCTAGTTCTAACCAACGAGCCGCTGCATATTTTTCATCAATTTCTATTCTATAAAGGCAGAGTGTTTTCTCTTTACTAAGTTGTGTTTCGTTCCGTTGTAAAAATGTTTGTATTTATACGAAATAAAATATATGACCAACCATTCATTATTTTACTGTCGCTTTATTAATTTTATGGACTGTCCATTATTTTTACCAGGCATTTACTAATTTATTTGATCGTTTTTTTATGATACTGACTCTTGATTATTTATATCTACCATTTATTATTTTTACTGACCACTTCTTTATGTTACTGACCCTTCATTATTTTTACTGACCATTTCTTTATATTACTAACCGTTAATTATTTCAACCGACCATTTATTATTATACTGACCATTAATTATTTTTACTGACCACTTCTTTATGTTACTGACCCTTCATTATTTCAACCGACCATTTATTATCATACTGACCAAGGGTAATAAAATAATGGCAAAGAGTACTGTCCATAAAATTGAAATACTGACCATTTAATTTGCTGCCTTTTGCATTTTCGGCGAAAGAGCCCAAGGATATAAGAGCTCGCCATTCAGTTTAGTTTAGTTCAGTTATTGATTGGCCAAGACATATAAACGGGTAAAACATAAATACGTTGCGATTGTGATATAAAATGTTTGTAAAAGTGAGTGCTGTACATAGTGACTTCAAATAAATAAATTGAAGCTAGACGAGTGTTTTCTATAATAGCGAAAAATATTACAAAATGATGATGAAAAGTGAAGAATGTTTGAGATCCATAGACATTTGATCATCTGGTTACTTTTTGACCCACATAAAGTAATCGGATACCTGCTATAGAAGTATACGTAATTCTTTTTACTTGACTCACAATAATTATTGGATACATAGACCTGAACAAAATTATTGTAAACATTCATTCATTCATATTCATTTCTTATGCCCGTATTGCTCAATTGATGCAATTGATTTGTCATTGTGATTGTGATTTAAACTCGGATTGAAATAGTCACATTATATTATACCTATTATTTATTTAAATTTGAAATAAGAAATATAAACCAAATTTATTCCAAAGTAAATAGAGTTTTGAGAAAAGTGCGAATGAAAAAACTTCAAAATTTAAGCTGAATCCCGAAAATAGGACAAATTGGTTAGGTACCTGATACACACAACTTCAAAAGTGTTGGACCCTTCATTTTTTTTCCCCATTTCTACCAGATAATAATATTCAAAATCTGGTCACATTGATAAATACTCTATTCATTTTCCCAGTTTGGGTGCTCAGTCTTTTTTTTTTGAAAAGTCATTGTGCCTTTTTCAACAATGATTGAAAAAAAAGCCACTCTTGACGGTTTTTCGAAGTGGTCTTGGACAAAAATGGATAACTCCATTCGAAAGACTCACCAAGAGGTAAAAACTATAGCGATCCTGAAAATTACACTACGATTGAACTTTTGATAGACTAGATAATAATATGCAATTTGACTGATGTTAAAAATCACTTAAAATTGGCAATTTTGGCTAAAAGCTTGAGAAATGTATCGTTTTTAGCAACTTCGAAACCGCATAGGCTGTAAAATTGTCAATCGTAGTGTAATTTTCAGGATCGTTATAATTTTTGCCCCTCTTCCGAATGTAGTTATCCATTTTTTTGCTAGAACCACTATGAAAACCGACAAAATTGCCTTTTTTTTTTCATAAAGGCATTATGACTTTTCTACAAAAAAAAGTCTGAGCACCGAAACTAGGAAAATGACTTATTTATGTGACCAGATTTTTGATGTCTCTAGAAATGGGGATAAAACATGGGGGATCCAAGACTTTTGGAGGTGTAAGCAGTTTCAGAAATATTCAATGGAATGTATTCGAGCGATTTTCATAGTTTGCCTTGTATCCGGGTAGATATCATGTGAAATAGCAGAAATTCAGGATCAAATCTTATAAATGTGAAAGTCTGTAAGTTTCTTTCCCTAAGGCTTTTGAACCGTTCCAAAGAATTATCTGAAAATTTGCACAGTCATTAGCCTCTACCCGAAGATGGTTTAAAAAGAAAAAAAAATAAAATAATGAAAAAAAAAATAATAATAATAAAAAAGTCTGTTGGTAATATGTAGGTTCTGTGGGGTATACGATCAGCGGGAGGAAAAAAAAATAAAAACATGAAAAAAAATACATAAATTGGAAAAAAAATTAAAAAAAATGTGTTGTCATCATGCAGGATCTATGGGGTATACGACCAGCGGGGGCAAAAGAAAATTAAAATATAAAAAAATGGATTATAAAAAATCTGTTATTATTATCTTATTTATAAACTAGCCTAAAGTGGCAATCGCAATCGGTGATCAGCCAGCTGATCAGCAGTGATTTGACTGATTTGTTGGTTGCCTACTTACAGCACGTGAATGTTTATAGACGATATTGAACCAATAGGAAGACCGACTTTGGTATGGGCTCGTGGTAAGGTAAAAAGGATCGTTATATGCATATCTTTAAAGTTGATTTCTTATTCATAGCACCAATAGATGAAGAAACTGTCTCCACACCTCCTTCATTCAATGAATGAGGTGTTATGTAGACCAGTAAATCAATTACTTGATTCACTCTGTTATTATTGTGAGTGAGGTCTACATTCAATTCCACTCTGAAGTCAAAGTGAGAGATTTCCACCTGCCAAACGAGAATCCTAACCTACCACCATCATTGAATTTTTGTTTCAAAGTCACGCTCACGACAAATTCAATGTGGATGGTAACATATGATTTCCGTTTGGCAAGCAAAAATCTGTCATTTCCACTTCGAAGTGAAGTTGTCCATTAAATAATTTGTTTCTTCTGTGCTCTTTATGAAGTTTTCAAAATCAAAATTTTGTTGAAAAGCTTCATTTTCAAATCTAGAATATTTTATCGAAAACGTTCGCTTCGCCAGTCCACTTGCGGGAATCTGACTATTTCGCCAAAACAGTTATTCTTGAAAGTCTGTCTATCGCTTGTACGTCTGTTATGGATCATTGTATGACATATTATGACATAATATGACTTCGAATGGGTACATTTATATCTACATAGATTTTAGTGTACACAGGAATCTCTCGCGCAATTTATACTCAGTGACATAAAAACCGCAACACCCATTCATCTTCCAAAAAATTCAATGAGTCAAAAAATGAGATGTTCAAAATGAACGAAGCTACAAAACTGAATTTCTTGTCTACTTCACATAGCGTTTCAAAAGTTTGGAGCCAAACTGGTAATGGGGAAATTGCATCAAATCTATTTATTGCTGGATTCGAAAGTCCAAGAAAAATAAGGAAATAAGTATTTTTTCTTTTAGTTGTGGCAAAAATTGACGAAGATATTATAATGCTTTGAAATTGCAACGTTATACCGTCGCACCCTGGGGGACAGTTTTTGACCTTTTGCAAATTTGAAACGTATACGCAAAAATGCGATCACCATGTTATTTCAAATGCTGATCGCACAATTGCATTCACATTTTAAATTTGCGAAGGCTCAAAAATTGACTTCCTGCTTAGTAATTCCCGTTTGCATAAAGAACTTTGAACTTGGATAACTTTTGGAAAAATCATATTTGAACAAAACCAAAAGATTCATTTTTTTTAATTTTCTCTTTGATGTGCAATAAGAAAAAATCGTTGTTGAAAAACGTTGACAAAATTATCGAGCTAAGACAAAACTTGGTTCCACATAGAAAAAATAAATATTCTGAAGACCATCGCTCTCTCACATCCATGTTATAAATTTAATAATAATAATGAGGAACAGATATTCGAGTTTTTATTCGGAAGAAAACGTATTTAGCGGATAAAAACTTTGAAGAATTGTTTATCTATCGCTAGCTCATATCCGGAATACAATTATCAATCATCAAAATCATCACGTGATGTCATAACTCATTTTGAAAATCTTTTAAACTTGTACAACTTACGATGTTAAAGCCCCTGTTAGCGCATTCTGTGCAGTCGTTTCTTGGCGTTCGTTTATTGCGTTCGTGTGAGCGCCTGCTGAACGCCAATCCGTATTCCGTCCAATATCGCGAACGTCAATTGGTGTTTCCGACAGTGCTCGTTACCGCCTACAGGCGCTCCATTCTCAAAATATTCCGTAGATGAATATGCATTTGATTTTCATTTGAGATTCAATTGGAGAATTGACCACCAGGCGATCGTGCGATCACGGTTCGAAAAGTAGTCGTTGAGCTTGTCATTGCGAGTGTTTTTTTGACATTTAATTGAAAGGTAATTTCACGCAACGCGATCAAATTTCGGCTGTCGAGCGCTCGGCCGTTCATTTATGTGCAACGATCGTCGGCATTCGTGCAAACGCCTATCGTCGTTCGCGTCGTTCGTTCGATCAACGAGCGCCTGGAACGACCGCCTGTAGGGAATCCGCCTGCTGGTGCTCAATTCTCCAATCAAATCCGTAAACGAATAGTGTAGAAAATCAAATGCACCTTCGTATAAATATTGATGGGAGAACTGGGAACCTGGGTCACACCCAGTTTTGATTTATAGGGTGATGAGAATGCGAGGTACTGTATCTAGGAAACTATTCTTCGAAGAGGCTTGCGGTGAAAATAATTATCACTGAAACGGCCAAGAGAAATAACTGATAAATATTTTCAAGTTTCTGAAATGGTCGATAGGGGGCGTAATAACCACACCAAGTAGAAAAATAGGATTTTTATAGAATGTTGCCCAATGAAAATATGTATCGATGATACTATTTTCATATTTACTGACTTTTTGCCTACACTTTTTGTCAAAGAATTTTTTCTATCCACCACAATAAAGGAGCGGGGGATGATCAATAATTTTTAAAAAAAAACGGAGATTTCTCTCGTTTCGCTTGACCGATTTTAACAAACTTGGGCTTTTATGAAAGGGCATAATCTGCACTACAAAATGCTTATTTGGTTTTGAATTCATTACCTTCGCCATCGCCGCTAGATGGCGTTGATTGAAATGGATGCATATTTTTGAGTTATATATTTCAAAAAAGGATACATTTTTCTATTGAAAAAATAAAAAAAAACAAAAAAAAAATAAAAAATAAATCATCATTTTTTATTTCGTCTTTTTTACATTATTCAATAGAAAAATGTGTTTTTTTTTTAAATATACATATAAAGATGAAAATATCATTACATCTGATTTTACGCCATCTAGCAGTGACGGCGAAGGTAACAAAGCCAAAACCAAATGACCAAATGTTTAAAAAAACTATTGAGCTTCGCCCACCACTTTATATTATATATTCTCATTGGGCAAAATTTTATGAAAATCTTATTTTTTTTTACTTGGTGTCCGTTGTTACTCCCCTTAGCTACCATTTCAGAAACTTGAAAATATTTTCCATTATAGCATTGTGGATTCAATATGTTGATCAAACAAAGCCATCGATTCGTGAAAATGCTGAAAACTTTTATATTATCTTTTTGACAACTTTACAATGACATTAAAAATTATAAAATAAGGTAGCAGTTGGTTATTCCATGTGTTCCACCTATTTATCTTGTTACAAGTTCTTCCCCTTTGCTTCTTGACAACAATAGTGAAGAGAAGCAAGAAGAGAACTTATTTTGGGATTCTGCATCTCTTCAGTGATACAACAGGAACACTTCTTGTAATATCTCTTATCGCCTGGGTCGTTTTCAATGGGCTCTTCTGATGAACTGGATTAATCCTTGGCAAGTGAAGACTTTTGCGGACGTCCTCTTTTACGTTGTGGTCTCTTAGAAGTCGGATCCACCGTTTTGTCTTGGAGTCAGGGCAGACACATGATATTTTCCTAGGGATTCATCCAATCATTCTTTTGGTCCATAGATTCGATACGTGAATGTTTATCTACATAAAGTTCAACATGACTATCGCGTGCTTCATAAAGAATTTCACTTACAATTCGCAAGTAAGGGTGGTGATCAGAAGTATATTCAATACGGATGTCATATGGCTGTAACAAGAGTGACCACCTAGCAAGACGTCCGGCAGGAGATTTAAGGGACATCAAACGATTTTTCCATAACTGACAAAACAACTTCAAGGGCTACACGTTCTGTTGTTGAATAGTTTTTCTCAGCTGCGGTAAGAAGTCGACTCGCTTATTCTATGGGCTTTTTGTCAGGACCCTTCCCCTGGAGCAAACATGCGCCTATGGCATATGAAGTGGCATAAGTTTTGAGAATGTAAGGTTGTGCTGGGTGTGCTTGACGTGTTTGTTATTTATTTATTCAAGACACGCTATAGAGCGGTACGGCAATGGGCGTATCGTCAGAAAGATTGGTAACGGGTTCAATATACGGGGTTGGTCCGCGTTCATTTGTTGTGAGATTAATGGCCTCATCCTTTCTCAGTCTGATGTTATTCCTATTCTCAATCGACGTTACAGAATAGGGCTTGAAAGTTGTTGGTTCTTGAGCAAAAGAGAAAGTGACATCTGGAGTATCCCCATAAAACCAATGATTATAATTTGACACATCAAGAACAATCTTGGCAGATCTGGTACAATAACAAGAGTGATGGAGGGGTTTTGATTTTCCAACTTGATATCCACATTAAAGAGAAGGACATCAACCTAGGATTCATGTCCATTATGGCAAGAGTCATCTCCATTTACTTTTTGGTTGAAGGAATTCCATCATCAATAACAATTTCACGTAGACGGGCACGCTCGATGCTAGATTGAGCACCTGAATCGAGGTAGGCTAGACCCTGATGACCTTCAATGTTGACATAAGTAGCTTGGGGATTCTGACTGAAACTACTAATTAGGAATTCAGCATTCATTGTTGCGATTCCCTGGGGATTAAAACGGACCAACACTTTTTTCTTTTTTTTTGACAACGGCTTTTTTTGCCCGTTATTTGGAGTGGTTAGTTTCCTTAAATATTCACAAACTGTCACATTATCATCCTAATTTTTTTTTGTTTCGTCAACAAAAACACTAAACTCAATGTGCAAAACCCATGCCCAGAATGAAAAAAAACTCTCTTGTGCTTATGACCACACGACAAAAGTGAAAACATCACCAAGGCGAGATTGATAACACACGAAAAATTTTTTTTTTGTAGTTCGACCACTTCGCATCCAATTTTAACGGAACGGCATGAGCGCAGACATTTTGACGTGAACCCGTATTCTTGAATATCTGGGAGGAGAACTTTTGCGAGAAGTGGGCGTGATTAACATACGGCGAATATCTTATTCTTGAGAGTTTGACGGGTGATTTGGAGATTCCCGGGAAGTATAAGGTATAAGAAAGGAAAATGAGCTCCCACTAGTTCCAACCTCACAATCTAATTATTCAATTTTGTTGTTGAAATCGATTTTGTGTGCTGTTTATATAAGGGATGTAGATGATTTCAATCAAATTATAACCTTCATGACATCATTCAAGAAGATGTAGAACTGTAGAACACTGCAGAGTGGATGGAGATAAAAAAGGATGTTTTGACTCAAAGAAATCCTTTCACCCTCTCTGAACTTTCTGACTATAAATTTGCTAGAATTTTTCGTGTCAACAAAAGTCTATACAGGGTCCTTCATTAGTGCGTCGGGCAATCCTAGCGTGGTTATTTACAAAAGTAGAAAAAAAAGTTTTATACAAAAGTTGTAGAATGTGACTTTATGCATATTTTAAAAATATTTTCAAACATACAGGGTGCGTCACAAAAGTATGGCACGAAAAAGTATGATTTTTTTAAATGGAACCCCCTGTATTTTAATTGATATTTCAATTCTTTCTTCAATTTGGAACAAAAATTGTGCTACAACTAATGTTCCTAAATTCAACCGTTATCGAGATATCGCGTTTTAAAAATGGCATTTTTGCAACTTTGGCATGCTATAAAACTCAAACTATTCAAGTTAGAGGAAAATGGTTTGCACTTTCCTATCTTAACTTTCCAAGAGCTCTTCTGTCATTTGGATAAAAGGTAACGTCAACTGTCAACTTTTTTCGGCACATTTTGACATTTTTTCACAATAATGGATTTAATCTCCTTGAATAGCTCTTGAAAAGTTAAGATAGGAATGTGCAATCCATTTTTCTCTAACTTGAATAGTTTGAGTTTTATAGCATGTCAAAGTTGCAAAAATGCCATTTTTAAAACGCGATATCTCGATAACGGTTGAATTTAGGAACATTAGTTGTATCACAATTTTTGTTCCAAATTGAAGAAAGAATTGAAATATCAATCAATATACAGGGGGTTCCATTTAAAAAAATCATACTTTTTCGTGCCATACTTTTGTGACGCACCCTGTATGTTTCCAAGTATTTTTAAAATATGCATAAAGTTACATTCTACAATTTTTGTATAAGACTTTTTTTTCTACTTTTGTAAATAACCACGCTAGGATTGCCCGACGCACTAATGAAGGACCCTGTATATGCCAGAAAATAGTACTTAACTGAATCAACACGAGCGTCGGTCTTAACAATATAAGTACCAAGCAAGGTACCAAGGTATATTGTTTTGTTTGTTTGACGACCAGTAATATCACAGAAATAAATAATATCATAAGTTCAAATCAAATCAAATCAAAAATCGCTTTATTGTCTGAAATACAAGTATTTGTGACAAAGCAGTCTTAAAATAATAAATACATACAACTATAACAAAATAATAAGGAAACAGACCTACAGCAACAAACGACCAATGGATAATGATACACGTATAAAATTAACTAGGACACAATAATGCATCTACTGATATTCAGGTATTTATTTAGAAAGAGTCGGCAAAAAACTCACCGACTTCATAGTAAGTTTAATTTTTTACAAAGCGTTAACACGTTTACGGAAAACCATTATTGTAGGGGACACTCTAATATCTGATGGCAAATGATTATAAATTTTTATGTTTTCATAAATGATGGAGTTTTTTGACAATGAGAGCTTTGGGATGCACAGAGGAACATTATCAGATCTCCTCATGTTATAAGTGGTCTGTCTGTCATGGCTTCGGTGTTTCTTATAAATCAGACAAACTGTCTCCATGATAAAATATGTTTTTGTCTGAAATTCCAATATTTCCATATGGAAAAAATAAGTTTTAGAATAATCAATTACAAACTGGTTCTTTACTTTTTCCACATTTTATGGAGAATTTTGAAGACAAAAACGGTTCTCTCTATGCATTGCTTTAAAAAAAAAACGTATCAATTCTCCTGCGCAGAAAGTATCTTATTTGAAGCATTATCAGAAAACAACGGGTTTTGGAGCGATTAGCGGTCCCGTAAGCTTCTAAATTGAAAAAGGGTAGTTTTGTACTCTTGGTAAAGTCAAAAGTGTTTTGCTATATTGAAAATACGCGGCAACTCAGCCTTCATTTCAAGTCTCTCAAAAATACGGCACATTTTTGTTCCCAGGAGTAGAAATTCGCTTTTACTCCCGGAAGTGCTCCCTTCACAGACATTCAAGAATTTGTCTCCTGTGAATTCTACCTCATTTCAATGTCATTATTGTCAATTGTAGAGGATCAAGGCTTTGATCCTTTCACCCATGATTGTCGTATGCATTGAGATATTATACAAGGGAGATGCCATGGCCATAGATCCGTACATGAGAAAAACGGTATCACTAGGTGGAGCCTAATATGACAGTTGTAGGTGATCAATATTGCGGCTAGTCAGGGTCGGACAATGATTATATGCAATAAATCGGTTAGATGTATGTAATTTGAGATGTTGAGAATGAAAGAAAGTAAGTCATTACGTGTTGGTTCCAATAAGAAGCTGTTTATTTATGATAAAATAATATAATAATCATACCATGACTGTATCCTGGAACCACTGAGAACATCGACGAAATTGCCTAGTTCCTCTCTGTTGCTTGATTTTAATAGTAGCCTATGAAATGTTATTTCGGCCGTTTTCTTAGAATCTACACCACCTATTCTACTACAACCACGTATCACACAAACGGCCATGTTAATACTATACAACAACACAAGAATTCACAAAGTAATGGTCTTGAAACATTAAAAATACTCGCAAAACACTATCATCAAAACAAAAACAACACAAATGACATAGATGTGTTACCAATATGGCGAGGTGGGCACACCCTAGTCACGTGACAGCGTCTCCCTTGTATCCTATCTCAATGGTCGTATGTCATGTCATGTGTCATATGTCGTCTCGAGTTTGTTCTTGTTGATGGTTGCATTTTCTGATACCTACGAGTTGTTTCTTTATATGAGTATAGTGATTTATAATAAACAATATTTTGTCGTGTCTTCAAAAATGTTTTGGTGAAACTGTTTGTGCTCAAGACTTTGAAGACACACTGTTATTTGTGAAATACCTATAATAAGATGATATCAAGACTGGAAACTAACACTTGTGTTCCGCTCCTTCAAAAATGTTCTGAATGCGGCCATGACTTTGACAGCTTACTCAACTTGAGCTGACTTTACTCAAAGGAGCGTTACGACATTACCGAGCGTAACGGCTTGGTCTTATTCAATACCCACAACAAAAATGCTCAGCGCGCCTAAAGAATGTTTTCACTTAGAAAACATAACTTTATTTTGATACATTTTTGGCCAGTCTGGTTTTGTCGAGGGTTTCGTACTATGAAGTGTGCACTATTTTCTATGTTGAACCGAGATGATTTTACTCGCGATCAAATGTTACGAGCTATATGAATGCTTGAAAACAATTTGCTTAACACTTTGTTTTTTCTGAAAATTATAGTCTAGCGAGAACGAATAAATTATCGGCTGTCGACAGTGTTGCGAAGTTGCGTGCATCACTCAAGTTATTATTATTTGTGATAAGAGTTGAAATTAAAAAAAGTTAGTTTTGTCAGTTTGAGTTGGTTTGTGTTTGGTGAAAAATGCATGTCGCCTTAGCGGCATCCTTATTGTAAAGTTTGAGTTTGACGGTGGATGGTAGACGAGCAAGTCTGTGCATGCGACTAGGCAACACTGTCGACAGCCGATAATTTCGTTCTTACCAGATATTCCTTTTCTGAAACGCACCCAGGTCTGTCAAGGACGATTAGCCCGTAACAAGAAATTTTCATTCAACAAATGTCGGAAAATCAAAAATAGATTTCACGATAATGGTTTAAGAACCTTTCAAGAAGAGGAAATCGCGCCAATCGAAAATGAAAATTGGACTGAAAATCAATGGACCCCAGTTTTTTTCACAGACGAGTATAGGCAGATTTGATAGGGGTTAGATTGTGGCGGGAAATTGTAAGGTAATGGCCTGCTCAATCGCAAGATCTGAATCCTATAGAGCTTGCATGGATCATGCCTTGAGGAAATGCGTGTTTATCAAAAATTTGAAAACCGGGCACGGCTCTTCACGGCCATATTATACTCTGTTGCTTGGAATGCACTACCTCGAAATGGATCACACAATTTTGATCATAAGTGTATCGTGCGGTGATGACGTGGCCGCACTGCCCATTGAAAAAAAATCGGTGCATGGTATAAAATTTGAAAAAGTACTTTTTCTGCCGACACGACATTAGAACTGAATTTTACTGACGCCAAAGAGACAAGAAAGTGCGACTTTCTAAGGCTAGGCCGACAAAGTAGTGAAACATGGCTAGGAGGTAAAAAACTATTTCTAATAGATGGCGTTACAAGATCATTAACTGTACAGTGACTATATACAAGACTATAATATCTTGTATATTATAGTCACTGTAATTTTCTGAATTCATTTGATTGTAGCATATAAGATATACCTAAAAATTAATATTCAATGAATTATCATTTTATTTAGATATTTCTTATATATTCTGAGTTGATTGAATCCTATACATTCAAGATACTTTTTTTTTTGTATGAGATCCGGCCCAAGGGTGGAGAATCTGATACGATGCAGATGGACTGTGACAGAACACTGTGGGGTTCGAAAACTCCACCCACGCATTGGAACGTCAGGGATAGTCCCTTTAGTGTTCCAATCTTCTTACAGTTTTTTGACTCTTTGGTACCGGGTTACCTTCCGAAGGCATCTTTATCATGGGTAGAAGCGCCAAAGACCTGTCCTACCCATGTGTCGCAACTGAAGGCTACGAAATAAAAAGAAAAAGAGATAAAAATACGAGCAAGCTGGAAGCCTCTACCAGCAGTGAATCGCGTCATTCAGGATACGAACTAGAGTTTACACTTTAATAATATCATCGTTTGTTTTGACTTCAGTCATCATGATTTTGGCTTGGCTCCATGGAGGTAGAAAGGGGTGGAGACGACATCACGTAACTAAAGTGGGATCACTTTCGCCATCTTACCGTGCTCATCTGTCAAAGTGTTTGTTTACATTTCTAGAACAGTTTTTCTGAGTTTTGGCTGTGTTGTGAGGATTATTTTGTGATTTTTGTGTGTTGTTACATTTCTCAATTATGGTTTCATGTGATCTGAGGAGTCGTGTGAGTAGAGACGCTATTTATAAGAAAAAATCGTCTGGAATCACATTTCAAAAAGTTGCAATTATCATTATTTCTTTTTAATAGTCACCTTGCATCCCTCTACTAAGGTAGAAAGAATAATTTTCAAAATTAAATATCGTTTTTATCGCATCTTAAGACCCAAACTTTATCATTTTGAGGTTTCTAGATTGTGGGTTTTGGAGTCAAAGAAAACTCCAGGATTGATCAGGGCTACATAAAAAAAATTGTTTTGGTCAAAACGTAGGCACTGGAGTTTTTATTGACCCTAAAACCCAAAATCCAGCAATCATTAAATTAAATATTTAGTTTCTGCAGATTCCAAATACTTGTTAATTTCTTAAATACATAAAAATATTCCAGAAATTTTCTAATCTTTCATAATATAATAGAACATGTTTCAAATAATTATTATCTATAATAATTATTATTATTATTATTTCAGATTGATATTTAAATAATAATAATAGCCTTTGATTCTTTTGATATAATGACTTTTCTCTTTTTCTGACTGATTAAAAATGTAACTGGTTACAGGTTATTCCAATTATCATAAAGTATGATATGAAATACATAACAATATTCTCCCTCACTTTTCAGTTTTCGTGTTTATGTATAGGGTTGTTTATATTAACACCCCCCTTATTTTTTTTATTTGACGTTTCTGAAAAAAGTGTCTCGAATGAAAGTTTGATGGTTTCAAGTAAATTTTTCAAAAAACTCAATATCGCATACACAGGTGCCTCAGAAAGTCTGGGCGTTGTCCAACTTTCTTATTTCAAATGATAGGGTTCTCATTTTTGATTTGATTTGATTTTTATATTCTCCTCAAAATTCTAAATATTTCCTATGTATCATACCTTTTACCTAAAATTGACGTATTAAAAGATATTGACCTCGAAAAAGTGCCTGGTTATCGTGATTGTTTTAATGTCTGATATATTTTTCGTCAGCGTTGTTAAAAATTCCTCACAAAGATAGGACAAAGTGTGATATTCTTCGAATATACAATCAAAATTCAATTCACTGATTTTCTTGTTCACTGTCATTTGTCCTATTCATCTTTATTTAAGTCTACTCCAGTACTGTTTCGTTTTGTATATGAATTAAGTCTTACGGTTGGAAAATACCTTTCCGGATTGTTTATTTATAATACTTCATACATAATATAATGAAGAATAGTGAATAGTTAATTGAAACAATTATGATTAATATAAATCAAAAATATAATGTAACCGTGAATAAATTCGGATAAAGTTTAAATCTAGAGTAACGATTCTGAAGTTTTTTCATCTGTCGGCCAGTTCACCCCTGTCTACGTCGCCATATTGCAGCTACTCGAATCTGAGCTCCACCTACCGATCCCATTTTTCTATCACTGTTTGAATGTTCCTCAGCGACTCTTATGATTCTATCTCGATTATGGAGGACTATAACTAGGAGACGAATCGACATACGAATATCCCTGAAAATCTGTCCCTCTTTTTGCTTAGTTCATTTGAGGGCGCTGTTGCTAGTAGCGCTTTTATTTATTCATTGTGATGGTAACGTTTATTGCTTGTCAATAATTTGTCAAGATACTTTCATTACATTTGCATCCATTTTTTCCAAATTTCCACTTCACATTCCACATGCAATGCATTCTCTATAAGGAAAAAATTGAGGTTGAATCGTCGCAGCATCGTGTTTCAAGCCCATGGTTTGTTAGACTACTTTACAAACCAACAGGATACGTGTGTCATGTCTGTGTATTATCAAACAATAAGGATGTCGCTCACGCGACATCCATTTGTTTACCAAACCCAAACTAACCCAATCAAACCCAAACCAATCTAAACTCATGCCTAATTCAACATTTAATACAAATTTAATAATATTGTTACTTCGGCGACACCATGTTGCCATCTATCTCAACCAATCTGACCAATCACGGACAACGTCCAACGTCCCTGTTGGTTTTTACTGTAGTTTTGGTTTGTTCAATGATGACTGTTGGTTGTCGATGAAGGATATGACGTCCCTCAGTTACTCTATCAATTAATTCAATTAAACAAAAAAAAAATTAAAATTCTATAAATTTCCGAATTATGTATAACAAGAAATATATTCATCATAGGTACCTATTATCATCAAATAGTGAGAGTTTTGATGCAACCTAGCCAATAAAAATTGTTGCATTTTGATAGAGTATTTTTTGTTTGACTTGAAATCGCTAACGACTCTTCGCCATCTGGGGGTAACAATTGAAGCTGAATTACGATTTGAAACCTGGACCACTTTTATGCATTTCGATTACTCTCCTAGTTACAGTCCTCCATAACAGAGAACTGAATAACGACGAGAAGCGACAAAAACTTGTTTTTCCCATTGCTTAAATGAGAACACATTTATTTTGCCTTGACATTGAAATTTTTGACAGCTTGTATCGTATCCAAGTTATATTGATACGATGGGAGCTGTCAAACGCGGGGCAACGAATACTTATAGTCCGGGCCCAGAATAAAAATTGTGAGATATTCTGAAGTTTGATACAGGAGGATTTTTGATCCTGTTTAACAAAAATAAGACGTAGGCCAATCGTAGAAAAAAAGCCTGATTTGTTTTTTTTTATACTAGGTACTCAAAAACATTCAACAAAAATAAACATAAAGCATGATTGAAATTCAAACGTTTATTTATCAATTAAAAATATGAACTCATGTGTACGGGGTTTTTCATTATAATTTGCTACCACTTTAGAAACCCTATTGACAGAGATACAAAAAAAGTGTTCACATGATTTTTCCTGAAAATTTCATAATAACTAAGAGAAAGAACATAATATCACTATTGGAAATCGGGCAAATGTGGAAATGTTAAACATTTTTAAATGGACTGCCCTATATTTTAATACAGATCCAAAATCTCCTGATTTTCCTCTTTTCAAAAATACATAGTTTGCCTATGTTTGGACCACAAAACAATAAACCCAAGTTTGGACTAGCCGTTTTTGAGTTATTTCACTTTGATTAACATAGTGTAAAGTTGCAATGCGGGCGAATAATGCCCGTTATGGAGAAGCATGAAAAACCAAGGAACACAAAATATTTGATGGCAGAAAACTACTTGATATGAGTGACAATTGTTATTTCTCTGGGTGATCCATGGCAGTTGCGATAAAATATCTTATTATTCCGAACTTAAACACTTGGACTAATAAACAGATGACAAATCTTTTGACAGAAAGTATCGGATCCCCCACCTGAATTTTTTGGCGGGAAAATTTTTGTCGCTTCTCGTCTAGTTCTCTGTCCTCTAAAAGCTGACTGAAGCAGTGTTGCCAAGTTGAAAATATTGGATGGATGGCTTTGATTGTTGCCATGACTACCAGGTAAATTGTCAAATTACGGTTTAAAGCTATATCGTTGATGAAGAATAATTATGAATAAACTCCAATGAGATTGAATATTTTTTGGGACATAAAAACGATGTGAGATAGTTTCAATGTTTTTAATGATTTGCTGTTTCGTGTTTTTTGAAGTAAATAGTAGAAAATACTATTATCCACAGTTAGGTAAAATATGTTGTCAGCAGAAAAATAATGTGTAGACCACGGCGATAAAGTGATTTTTCCAGGCTTCAAGATGTGTCCGGCCTTGCTAAAGCTCGCCCGTACAGTTCTTCTTTCAGCCTGGAAAAATGTCACTTTAACGCCTAGGACTACAATATACTATTTCTTCACACTTCACTGTGCACTGTATAAAATTTGAAAAGTTGTTTTACATTTTTGAATTTGTTTAACAAAAAAAGCGTACCCCACTTTACGCCGCTGAGTTTCAAATTCCAATTATGGACACTCAGTAATCAATATCTAGTAGGTATGATTAGGTACGTGAGAATTATTGATACGTTTGTAGATTAAGAGAGATAAATCGAATCGGACCTCTCGAATTCTCATCAGTGATTGTGTGTCTAAGTGGTGTCACGTGTCACTGGTGTCTAACGTACCTATCAAAGTTGATAAAGTCAAGCGTCTCATGATTAATCAATGAAAAACAAGTATTATTAGATAATTGAAGTCCAAACTAACCTTCACGTGAAAAAATCGAAATGACACACACACACACACATTTTTTTTTTTTATGGTAATTACCGATATTACCTTGTCAAATGGAACCTGATGCAACATTTTACAAACATTGTAGTTAGATCAATTGTATCAAGTTTCTGATCCTAAAAGTATTACTCTCACAAAGTCACTAATATTAATTGCCCCTCAAATTGAAAAACAGCAATTTTCTTGCCCATCTTCAATAAGCTGTAGCTTTGAAATGAATGATCAGATTTTGTCGAGTAATTTAGTGTTTTGATAGTCGACTTTCGTAGGGGAATGTTTTGTGTTTCGTATATTGGTGTTTGGATGAGATTAAGTTTTCTATGGTATACGGGATACAGGGTGCAGAAAGAAGTTAAAGAATTTTTATGATTTTTATCATCCCGCCATTCTGCTACAAACAAACTTTTCATTGAAGTCATACCTGAAAGGTCTAGCTCATAACACTATAACGAACAATATACAGGGTGTCCGGCAAGAAAGAGTTTAGGAGTTCCTTGTGTAATTTTATGACCGGATAGTTCACTGTTTATGAGTAGGTAGGTCATCTCGTTATAACTCTATTTATATTTTTTGTGTCTGATTTCGAAAGGGTTGTATGTTACGTTCCAGATTCGATGTGTCATTTTCAGTCTTGAAGAAGAGCTTCATTGAAGGTCGAAACGTCGAATCTCGATTGACATTTAAAGTTGGGTTATGTTTATTTGTTTATGATTACATCTTCACTACCTATATTATTATGATGATAGTGTTCGTTTTTTTGAGGCACAATATCAACCGGCTGAACAAATTTATCTACATCCACGAGTAGTGAGTACAAACCCATTAAAATGGAATAATTCTAAAGTGAGCTTTCCAATGATTCGATGTAACAACCAATTATCTGTTTTTTTTCTAACGTTTTATTTTGAATCTCATCCCCTTCGCTTTGGGTGTAAAACTGATAAAAGTAATAATAATTATAGCAGGAATAGATGAAGTTTGAAGAGAAGTTATTAGGAGGAAAGATGCTATTACGATGTGTGGCGACCAAGTGACTTGTGGATGGGGCGACTTGACTGACTCTGAGTTTTCGGGAAAATCGGAGGTGATGGCGTGGTAACCATCTTGAAAATAAGGGCGCGTGTAATTTCTCCGTTTCTATCAGAATTATTACTATAAAGTATCATATAACCAAAGTGATGCAGAATCATATTCTCAAGAACTTTTATCCCAAACTTTTTTTTCCAAAGTCAATGGTAAAACATCTACAGGGTGATTATTTCCTTCATATTGAATTTGAGAAAAAATCGTACAGGGTGATCACTTGAGGTAAGTGAGCGCCCATATCTCGAGAACGATACATCGTAGAGGCTTGCGGCAAAAAAATTTTGCACTGAAACGGCCAGGAGAAAAACCTGGGAAATATTTTCAAGTTTCTGAAATGTTCGCTAGGGGGCGTAACAACCAGCACCAAGTAGAAAAATAGGATTTTTATGGAATTTTGCTCCAAGAAAATATATCGATGAACTCATTTTCAGATTAACTGACTATTTACCTACACTTTTTGTCATAAACGTTTCTTTCTATCTATCATAATGAAGTGGTGGGGAAAGTTCAATTGTTTTTTCCTCCCGTTTCGCTTGACCGATTTCAACGAACTTGGGCTCATATGAAAGAGAACGGTAGAGTTTCCCTATTTGCGGACGATAGCAGCATTATATGGAGTGATTCTGATGCCTTGTCCGTGCATTATAATATTTCCAAAGATCTTGTCACAATCAAAGCTTGGTCTAATCCCAATCTCTTGTGTTTTAACGTTGATAAAACGGTAGCCTTATCTTACAGAGGAGCTCTACAACCATTACTGCTTCATGACAGAAACATCAAATACGTCGAGTCGGTAAAATTCCTGGGTTTAAATATAAATGCCAATCTTAAGTGGTCCGCTCATATCGACTTTTTGTCAAAAAAGCTCTCTCCGGCTTCGCAATTCATTCAGCTTCGAAAGATGTAAATATTTTCTCTGCTAGACTCACATACTTGTCTTTATTTGAATCTAACCTCCGCTACGGCCTTCCTTTTTGGGGCTGCTGTACGATCGAACAATTCCAGAGCATTTTCAAGTTGCAAAAGAGAGCAATTCGCTATGTATTCGGTTTAAAGAGCAAGGCTCATCGCAAACATTACTTTAAAAAATACAGCATCCTCACGCTTCCTGCTCTGTTTATTTTAGAGACAGCCTGTTTGATACGTAGACACCAAATCACCTCTTCTGAAAAGCCACAGCATAAGTATCCCACCAGGAATTCGTGTCTCGATATCTACCTACCCTTTCCCACCTCCGATCTAACAAAAAATTCTATCATTTACACCGCCAAGAAGCTATACAATCATCTACCGCTACACCTCAAATCTATTCCCACATTTTCTAGCTTCCGTAAAGAAACGAAAACCTTCCTGAAAAGACCTTTTTATAATGTAAATGAGTTTTTCACGGAATAGTTTCATATCTCTGTTTGGGCACCATAAGCGGCAGTTTGACAATAACTCATTGGTGAAGTGGAAGTTCTTCTAGGGCATTCAGTAAACATTGAAGTATTCATATTTTTTAGAGGTCAACAGTCGCCTAGTTTGGTAATTCATACAACACGGGTACTTACTCTGTAAATAATAGCAACTAAACATTGCTTTATTGCAAGCGAGCTAGTATGGTCAAAGTCAAGTTCAAATTGAACTGAAGTCGCGCACCTCGACTGTTTATTTCCTGAATAGAAACTGGATATCAACACGTTTTGGTTGAAATAATATGAAACACCACAAGTTCCTTGTTTGATATTTAGGTCAGAAATAATTACATGCTGCAGGCAGTGCGGAAACAAGATGACTACAGATTTATAAATTAAATTTCGAGTTCACCGATTTCGCTCGACCCACCTGATGTTTATTTTTTGAATGGGAAGCGAAAAATAAAAGTGAGAAATCGTTGGTTCCTTGTTCGATTCTCAACACCGCAGTATTATTGTTCTACAATAATTGTTGATTTTGCTATGTTATTGTCTTACTGACTTGTCATCATATCATAACTGGAAGTGTGCCGATGTTTATTGTTGTCCATGAGCAATTTCCAAATAAATTTAAATTTGACAAAATATTGGGTAAATATATTTGTACTAGTTTGTTCTATTGTTCAGGTGATTGTTCTCTTAATGTATACCATTATCATGTTTTGTATTGTTTTTATACTTTAGCATTTTGCATTTGTATTTGCTTTGTCCATAAAATTTATTTGAATTTTTCTGTGGCAATAAAGCATATTTGATTCGATTTGATTTGATTTGAATAATCTGTGCTATAAAATGCTTATTTGCTTTTAAACTTGTGACATTCGCCGTCGCCACTGAATGGCGTTAACTAAAATAGTAGCATATTCTTGAATTTTTTCAAAAAAAAATCAAATGTAATGGTATATTCATTTTTATATATCTTAAAAGGGGATACATTTTTTTATTAAAAAATTGAAAACAAGAACAAGAAAAAACAAAACAAAATCATTGAATTTTTTGTTCTTTTCTCAATTTTTTAATAGAAAAATGTATCTCCTTTTGAAATATATAAAAACAAATATACCATTACATTTGATTTTTTTGGAAAAAACTCAAAAATATGCTACCATTTCAGTAAACGCCATCTAGCGGCGACGGCGAATGTCACAAATTGAAAAGCAAATGAGCATTTTAGACCGCAGATTATTCTCTTTCATATGAGCCCAAGTTCGTTAGGATCGGTCAAGCGAAACGGAAGAAATCTCCGTTTGTTTAAAAAAACTATTGAACTCTCCCACCACTTTACTATGATGGACAGGAAAAAACGTTTTGGACAAAGAGTGTAGGAAGATAGTCAGTAAATCTGAAAATGAGTTCAACGATATATTTTCATTGGGCAAAATTCCATAAAAATCATATTTTTCTACTTGGTGTTGGATGTTACGCCCCCTAGCGACCATTTCAAAAACTTGAAAATATTTTCCAGGTATTTCTCTTGGCCGTTTTAGTCATAACATTTTTTGCCGCAAGCCTCTACGATGAATAATTTCCGAGATATGGCCGCTCGATATCCTTAACTGATCACCCTGTAAAAGACGGAAGTAGTGCGGAATTACATTCCCAGCAACTTTTTTCTACTTAATTCAATGGTTGATAGGATTGTGATTGTGCACAACTTTCGTCCTGTATGATTTCTTTCCACCATCGTATCACCCTAAAGATTTTTAACTACTGATTTTAGAAAAAAAAGTTTTTTAGAAAAGTAATATATAATAAGTAATATAATATAATGTAAATTCAAACAATTTTTGTTCAATGATATTTTACCGTAAGTCTAAATAGGAACGGATAAAAGAAATAGCGCCCTCATTTCCAAGATGGCGGGATAAGCTCACCTTCGATTTTCCCGAAAACTCATAGTTAAGCTACTGGAAGCCCAGCAAAGATTTTGAAAACAAATTTTTGCGTTACCCGAAATTCTCAGATGGCGCTTTTCTAAGGATGGATTTACTGTACTAAGTAGGTAGATTTGTTTCGTCTCGATTAGGATTAGGATTTTTCACCTTGGTTAAGGATTCACTATCTTCTTTTTTGAATGAGGATGCCTCGGAGGATATCTACATTTTGTGCATAAGATGCACGTCAGTTCTTTTCTTCTTACAAGCTGGATTTGAATTTTGAGATGGATTTGAAACAAAACTGGGTTTTGCCTGGGCTGCTCGGATTATTTATCATTTAACTTGCTGAATCACCCCAGCAAGTTAAATGATAAATAATAATAATAATAATAATTATGACTAATAAAAGTAAGAAGATATATTTGGGCTTAAATTATGACTTTCAAGTCTTCAAGGAGAAATAATCTGCTTATCAGTTTGGAAACAATTTTTCTGAGCAATTCAGAATTATGTAATTTTTAACTTCCATGCCTATAATATCTTGAAAATAGAGTACGCAAAAGATTTTTTTTTCTGATTCTGACATTTATCCTTACGGGAATACCGGTTATTCCAATGATTTTCCAACAACTAGATATAGCCCGACGTCTCTTTGTGTGTCACATGTTTATACATTGAGGGGAGAGAGGAATGGACAATTTGCACATTTTTTGAAAATATGAAAAATATAAGGATTAGTAAGTACTGATACAATTGATGTTTAAAAATCAAGGTACGACCTCTAATAATGTAGTAATCACCGACTAAAGTGCGCCAATCAACATCCACTACGTCACAGAATACACTATCTATCGCCGTCTGACGTATTAACTGAGATGACTCTCACTCTCTCGGGAGGGTAATATGGCCCCACCTCTTATGCGATCATGCAGTGAAATTCGCGTCTTCTTTTTCATTTATTTAGTATATTTTTGGGTATTTCGGAGAAATTTTTTCGCTGGTGACTTTCAAATAATGTCTAGAATACGTATATAAAATTTCAACTCATTTGAAAATGTATGCAAATTGTCCATTCTCACGAGAATTCTTGCGAGTTTGCCGAACTGCAAATTTAATGAGTAGCTACCTTGTATTCAAGGTATTTTTATTCTAATTAAAAATACTCTATACTCTATGAGTGCATTTCCGGTAGGTACCAATTATATAATATGTACATTTTTAGATTACTAGTGATAATAAAACATTTTCAATGAGACCCATATTTTTCCGTGAACCTTAGTCACTTATGTAGACACGATGCAACGAAATACATCTGGCAACACGACACAAATGCCTATTTGAGATCAATCAATCACAGCTGATAGTCATTTTAACCAATCAGAGCCTGTAGCTCCCTTGGAACACTGTTGTCGGCTTGTTCAAAATTCAATATTTTTGAAGGCCGACCAGCTGATTTATGTGAACAAAACCTATCAATAATCAGTGAGCTATAACTTTCCTATAACACCAACGATATTGAAACAAATAAAAAATCAAAACATATCCTCGTTAATACACTGGGTTAATCCCTTTTGATAAAAAGTGAAAATTCTGAGTGCTTTTTACTTGCAAGAAGGCAACGTTGAACGAACTTTGAACAAATTCAACGGACGAGATGTAAATAATAACATGTTTATTATAGTGACAAACAATTTGCCCAGAATCTAGGGTGTACGCTAGTTCTAGTGGGTTCTATGTTCTAAGGGTTATTCTTTCATTCGTTTTTTTCCAACTTATTCCATTGGAGATTTCAATGAAGGCTAACCCGAAAACGGTCACCTTTAGAGACTTGAACAAGGTGCACATTTTTTACGTAAAAAATGTTGATCAATCGATTTTCTCAATATTTTCATCGATGCGTCAAACTGGCAAAATGTTTGGATAATTCAGATTAGCTCGTTATGTCGTCGGTCACGTCACCTACTAATGATATCAAAACCGTGAATAAATGTGGATCTCTCGTCATAAAACAACAGCGATACGAAATTACGTAAAGGAGGGTTGTACGTAATTTCGTATCGTTGTCTCGTCGTGATAATCGAAATGAAACATAAAAGTTTGACAACCTGTATCTTATTGTCCCCATCTCAAGTTTCATGAAAATGCGAGGTCCATCACCTCTCAACCGTTGGTTGTCGGTTGAATATCCGGACACACTGCATATAATGAAGCGCATCAATGCTGACGTCACTTGGAGACAAAGTTAGGTTATGTTTTTTGTTTGTTGAAATCGTGATGGTTGCAAATTATTTATTCAGATATTTCTTGATGTTTTGTAACTTGAAAATAAAAAAAAATCCTAGCAATATTAACATACCTACTTTGAACCATGATTCACTGTGCAGTTGACTGCACTGACTACCTACTAACTGTTGTGACAATAAGAATATCTATAGAGAGTTTTCAAGATATCTGAAGCTTTATCAGTTAAGAAAGATAGTATTTTAATAATTGTTGATGATTGATAATAGATCTTTGTTTTGGCTTTAGATAGACAATAATTTGAAAGATCAAGTTGATGATATTCGGCCAGTGATGAATACCCTTAGGTATAAAAGGTTGTATAAAGGTAATATAAGAGTGCTTGTAAGTTAAAAAGATGTTAAAATACATGCTTATAGCAAGAGCATTTTACGATTATAATAATAATATGTAACAATATATCAAATTACTATTTTTCCAACGAAGTGTGCGAGATCGTATAGGATAAAAGATGTCTGCATGAGTCAGGAAATCGTTTTCCTAATCCCGAACTCCAGTCCGGAAAATCGCATATACGACAATATATTCAGTGCAGAGGAGATTTTTTCATATATACCTAATATTCTGGAAAATATGATTTTGTGCACAAGAGAGACCAAATATATTTTTTGGTAAAAAGCAAACCAATATGCGCAAATATCTTACAAAAAGCCTATTTTATCGCATACTTTGAGATTTTCAAAAATTGGCCAGTATTGAAACAATATGTGAGCGAAGTTTCAGATGGAATTCTAGCTTTGTTTGTGGGTCGGTTACGAACAAGTTTTGAACCGACTCGCGAACAAGGCTATTGAAAAACTCAATTTTGTGATATTAATTGGATACCTCACAAAATAATAATAATCTTGATTATGTTGAGAAATCGGAAAAATCATGACCAATATTAAGTACCTTTGCATTGAACCCGCGGAGCTGCGGACAATTTTGTTGGAAAACAGGCTCGTCTACGTGGAAGAGAAGTCTTCGTATTTTGCATAATAATAATTATTGGTATATTTGGATCAGAAATCTCTCCACTGTCTTTTTCATGTAAAATTTTTGTAGATATTTGGCAATTTTACTTTTTGATAGCCTGAGAATATATGTTTCTTCTTATCCCTACCTTAACCTCATTATCTATGAAGTTTATGGTTTAGAGAAAATGTCAAATAATATGATCGATAACGATCAGTGCACCAATAAGAAAAGATAATCAAGTGTATACTATCAAGCATCGGAAATATAGATTTGAGTTGGGCAGCATTCGGAAGACTTGGATACATTCTAAAATCCCAGAGCATCACCATCAATCTTTAGAGGAAATTATATGATTCCTCCATTCTACCAGTGATAACGTATGGTATGGAAAAGTGCTGACAGGCTCTGAATGACACAAAGAGCAATGGAGCGCGCCGTGTTACAGATCAGCTTACGTGATCCGTGATCCCTCGTAAGAAATACTGAGTTCTCAGTAGGGAATTATCCTGCGAAAGGCAGAAAGGCGAAAGGCAGGATAATCACAAATGGACAAAAAGTGTCCGTGTGGCGTCCAAGAACATCGAAGAGAAGCGTGGGAAGGCCCTAAAGCGATGACGGGATTACTTCCAAAAGATAGCAGGAAGAAAATGGTTGCAGACTGCCCAAAACAGACAAGCGTGGAAATCATTAGAAGAGGCCTAGATCCAGGAGTGGACCAACATAGGCTGAGAAGAAGAAGATTGAGATGTCCACGAACGATTTTGTATGAATCAGAATAATGGATGATGTGAATAAAAATAAACATACTAATTCATGCTCCAAAAAAGGCGGGTAGATTCTACAATCCGTATAAATAAAAATAAAGGAAGTATAAACTCTTTGAGTATCTACGCTTGTGGAAAAGGCTGGTGAGTATAATCTCAAGATTTGTATAAATAAAGCTTGGTATAAACGCAAGGATGTGAGTTTATACACTTACATCAAAACGTTGATGTGTGATGTGGACATTTCATCTTGTTGATACGTTTTTCGAAAGGTGTGAAAGTTCAAAACTGCAGAATTCTTGCTTGCGCGATGCACTAAAAGTACATCATAATATTTTTTTTGGTAACAATATGACAGAAAGAAGAGGCTCTCTCTATAAAATATAAACAACATCAAATTTTTCATAAGATATATTAGTTATCGCGAATAATTTCTAACTAGCGTAGGTGAGGATATAGCGTTTTCCTGAGACCTTACAGAAGCTTAACGTGCAATGCAAAAGTGGCAAAAACCTTGTGAGAAGATACTCATTTTCAATTCATCATCCAATGAATACTATACATTAAAGCAAGTACTGAAATCATATGAAACATAAACATCAAATACCCAAGCCAAGATTGAACCACTTCTCTATATCTAACTAGTCGGTCAAGACTACCCTTCTTCTTTTTAAATAAAGACTTTTGTAGGATGGATTTTCTGATAGTCCTGGAGGCAGTGACATTTTATCCACTAATTTTGCCTGGATGGATTTGAAAAATGGAAAACAATGCAAGTCCACTTGATTTCCCAGTCATAGATATTTAACATTTACTAAATAAGAACATACAGTGCTTTTCTTCAATGTCACCCCCCTTTTATTTTTTGAACGGCTTAACTTAGAGACTTCAAATTCTAGGTGCTGGAATACAAGCATGTTGACTATGTTTTGACATAAAATTGACATATGAAAAATTCAAGATGGCGGCTAGGCGCGAATAGACCAATGCTCTGTCCTATGTGCAGGAAAAACTTTGTGTGTGTAGGGCGCTTATTGATACATTTGATTGAA
The DNA here is from genome assembly GCA_958502075.1 of Orchestes rusci. Taxonomy (NCBI): domain Eukaryota; kingdom Metazoa; phylum Arthropoda; class Insecta; order Coleoptera; family Curculionidae; genus Orchestes; species Orchestes rusci. The sequence goes on along the minus strand of OY293305.1, from coordinate 58,272,469 downwards.
ACCAGTTGCGAATTTTTCCGCTCCAATTTATATCTAATTACCTGATTGCAGAACCATTTTTTTGTATTTTCAGACGTTTGTAAACAACTTTTCACCTACGATTTATTGTTAATTTCCCCAGAATTTTAGTGAATGATGAAGATGTCAATCATTTTATTTGAACGCAATCGATGATTTTAATTGGAACAACTTATCAAAATAGTAATTTAGCAAATCTTGAAACTTTCCAGAATAGTCGACATTTAAAAATTGAAAAATGTTGTACCTTGCACGACAAAAATACTTATACATGTGTTGCATACTCAATAACATAGGTATTAGTGATGAATCAAAACTAATATCATGTCACGATTCCATATTATAATAATACACGGGAGTTCTTGCATCCAACAAGAGTGCATCTTTTATCACTTTTCCAATTACTTTGAACATTTTCACTAGTACTATGCAATTTGCAGCACAAAAAAATCTGCGAGGTTTTGTATTCTGATAACAATAATTTATCAAACAGCCAAAAAGATATAAAGGGTCTTTCTTTTAAAAAGAAAAGTGAAAATGGCACGCCTATTAAGATCTACAAACCAAGCTTTTCCACCATGACCTACTTTTTTAAAATAGTGGCAGTTTTCTATCACTTCCGGTTATACCGGAAGTAGCTACCAACTTCCTCATGTTAAATGAGAACCCTATTTTTTTATTCCACATCCAGATTTCTTTTTGAAAATCAAGGACAGCTTATTAGAGAATATCCATGGTCATCTTTGACTATTTTGGAAATATTTGCATTTCAAAAAAAAAATTAAAGTCAAGGGGTGTACTTTGAAGCTCTGTATCTCAGAGACCATTAGACGTGAAACAATGAAATTTTGGGGAATTATATAAAAAAAAGTTATTCATTCAAATAATCTCCATCATTTTTCACAATAATCTACAGGGTCTTGACAAATTAGGAAAAACAAAAAACTTCAGTTTTTCTAAAGAAACTCGGGTTTTTTGAATGGAATGCCCCATTTTTTATTTCAGATATCAATTTTTGAAAAATTTTTCTTTCGATTGACTCTGCATTGCCCTTTACCTAGAATTAATAGTTTTCAAGTTATTTACAGTGTCTTTACATTTTGAAAATACTTCATTGAAAAAAATGTGAATAGCTTGAAAACCTTCAATTTCAAATAAAGGATAATGTTATTTAGATCTTTTTTTGAATATTGAGTTCAGTTCATCACCTTTTACCATTCTGGAAATATTTGCATTTTAAGGAAAAAATTGACGGTTGAGTTGGGTACTTTGTCGCTTTGTATCTCGGAGACTAAAAGGCATATACAAACCAAACAACAAACGTTGTCAACATGTTGACAACATATTGTTGAATACACCAACTTGTATCCGGATACATGTTGTCAACACTGTTGCGCGTCCAAACCAAAGAATGCGGCTCGTTGCCAGGTAACGACGATAATAATTCAAAAATTGAACGTCATTATTTTTATTGACAATAAAAATGGATCTGTCAGCTGCTGCTGAAGCTAGTGCTGCTACCATGATAATATCATCAAACGAGAAAGAAAATGGTGGTGGGGACAGTTTTTAAAAAATGGGATAAGCTATGGTGACACAAAAATGACACATGCAATACCATGTTGCCAAGATGTGACATTTGGAAGAATCATTTGTGAAAATGGAACAACTATTTTTGCCGAATCAAACCCAAAAGTGAAATACTCTACCATGTCATATAGAGAGAAAAGTAAATTATACGTACCATATCATATAGAGCTGATGTCGCTGGTAATACCGCATCACTCCAGAACAGAAAACGACATGAACGTCATCAGTGACACTAGTATTGACACTGTCAATAATATGGCGGACTATGTCAGTAATGAATTTGTTTATTTTCATGTTAAAATACGACCCCTGTACCAACTCCCATGGGCTTAATAATAGAATAATATCGCTGCCTTATTTTATTAAAAAATATAACATGTCAACGCGAAAATTACTAGGCAATGTAGAATCTTGCTTGCTTTACAAGGGTAACTGAAACATCATTTTTTGCGTTTTTTTTTTTGTTAATTATGAATATTCCATACATTTTTTCGCACAATCTTCCAAGATTTCACGTTATCTTTCAAATAAATTGATAAGAAGTGCGAAATTCGAGGGGTCCCAAAGTGTACCAGAGTCCGAGATCTTTTTGAGATTTTTTTTTTAGTTCAACTCTCTCACGAATTCAGGGATGGAAAGTCATGACTTTTTCAAAAAAGTCAAAAAAAGTCCGACTTTTTTGAATCAAATGTGAATTTTTTGAATCCATTCACTTGAAAAAAAAAGACTTTCTTCCCGTTCAAAATACAATCAAATAAATGAAAAAAACATAAGTCTCACTCGCAACAATGTCAACAAACTAAATCCAAAATCAAGCTTTTCTCAGTATTAATTTCGTTTTGGTAATTCCCCTAAATCAACGCACGACGACACAGCTGATGTTCAGTATTTTTTCTATGTTGCGATGTTGACTTATCATAGGATATTTTATTTTTCTTTATATTTGAACTAATTGGAAGTTATTGATGTAATTTTGATCTGATAAAAAAAATGAATTAATTCATGACTTTTTTGAATTAGTTCATATGAATTAATTCGTGCCAACCCTGCCCAAGATGGGAGCTACTCTTATTGTTTTTAAATAAAAATGTGGCTTTTACAAAGTGAAAATAATGTTTTGTTTGACAGTTCATGTTGAGCAAAAAAGGTAACCAAAATTTCTTTTCCTCGATGAGTCTAGATATGAATATTGGAAAAATATATTCAAATCAATCAATTCCATAACAACAGAATAGATTGAAGTGCTGTCACGTTTTTGTTTGAAACTCAACAAGACTTGATTTGATTGAAATCGCAAAAAAAATCGAGATTATTCCAAAATTATAACACCCTGTTCTTTCTTAACGAGACGATTGTGAAGACAATGACATGTTTTTATAGAAAAAGTGATTATCTTAATATAGGTACTCTACAGGGTGGCATAGGAAAAAGTACATTGCATAGTGCCACACAATAGAGCACACTAAAATAAAAAAAAAGTTCCCATGAACATTGGTCCGCCAGGCTTCGGTTAAAAGATACGAGGTGTTGAATTTGATTTTTGTTTGGTTTTTGTTTTTATTATCTTTAGCCAGAGTCGCAAGAAATGGATAAAATGTGATATACAGGGTTCTTTTATCATGCTAAATTCAAATATGATCTCAGTTTTGTGATAACTGATAGGGGGCGCTACATACAGGGTCCCATCTCTATTGAATTGTTTTTTTTTATTTTATTTTTATTCAATTTTTTGTTCTTTTTCTTATTTTAGTGGTCTTCTATTTTGTGGCACTATGCAATGTACTTTTTTCTATGTCACTCTGTATATACCATGACAAAATGCGCACCTATTTTGGACCCTGTATAAAAAATCGCGGTTTATATTTTTTTTATGTAATTTCAAAAAAGCCAAAATGGAAGGGCATGAAAGAAATGGCAAACATTGAAAAACACTATACTTGTATACCTCCAAACAGTAGAAAGCTTCGCGACTTTTCAAGTGGACGTGATTTTGTGGACAGTAGATCTCGAGAATATGCGAGTGAACAACGCCAATTATAACAGAACCCTCTGAACATCAGTATGTCCCCGGATGCGGTTACCAAGAGGACAAGACTCGGGACAGACCTAACAAAAATGGGAATGATAATCTGTTCCAAATTTAGTCCCAACCTACTGCAGAAAATTTGTATTCATGAAGATTTAAAAATAAATGGTAAAAATTCCTCCAAGCTCGCACTTAAATGAAAATTTTACTATTATTATTATTGTTATGTAACCGCAATAACAATAAATGATGATGAACAGGTATCAAAGTCATAATTATGAATGTATGTAGTACATATATTATATAAACTGTGGTAAATTGCATGCGAACTTCTTTATTTATTTTGAATTTCCATAAATTCAAATTTTCTGCAGTAAGTTCGGAATCAGGTCTAGGACTAAGTTTGGAACAAGTTTTTCCTACAGACGTGCGGAAAATTCAATTCCGATATCCGTGTGGAAAATCAGATTTTCCGCACCAGTGCGGAAAAATTAACAGTATCATAAGCAAACAGCAACCAGGTTTCCAGGTAACTATGGTCGCTTAGTTACACATTTCGACATTCATTATTATTTATTTGTCATTAGTTGCATCAGAAACTTTTAAATTACGAATTATATCCTTATTTCCGCACGTCTGTAGAAAAACTATTGTACCTAACACTTGCGGAATAGTTATTTTCCTAACAAGTTCGCAAAGTGATGCTTTCCCGCACGCAAAAGCAGTTAGACGAACGACGCGAAGCGGAGTTCGGATATGCCTAAAGGTTACTTTGCACACGCAAATGAGTGTGCGAAGTGGCTACTTTGCGCACGCTCGTAGAAAATAGTTATTTTCCTAACAAGTTCGCAAAGTGAGGCTTGCCCGCACGCAAAAGCAGTTAGACGAACGACGCGAAGCGGAGTTCGGATATGCTTTAAGGGCGGGAAAGACACTTTGCGAACTTGTTAGGAACAATATTTTTTCTACGAGCGTTCACAGATTAGACACGAAAAACTTTAGATAATATATTATTTGAACGCACTTAAAAACATAGAACTTGAGAATAATGATCATTTATGCTCAACAATATATTTATATTGAAAGAACAGTTTGTGGCGGCAGCTGGAAATTGGATAATATGGGTATAATCAAAATCATAATTGATTTATTTTATATTTGAAATGCAAGGGCATGTCCGATCACTGTTCATAAAATTTCCTCTTTTGTCGCCTTATTCCCTGCTATTGGCAACACTGTTTTGATTTGACATGACACTCTAGACAGCTAAGATCAGTCAGTCTTCGTTTAATCATTTATACTTTTATAAATTTGATTGTCCGTTTGTTTGTATACATGATCAGGTTTTTCTGATGCCACTATTCAGCTCAAATCTTTCGAAGATTTCCGATAAACACAGTAATTTGCACCAAAATCAAGCACGAACCACTCACAAATGCCGATTGAAAGTCGTCATTATCAATGTCTGTTTACGTTACTGGCGAATGCGTTTTTAACGCAAAAAAAGAATTGTGTGTTTCATTTTGATTTTGACTGAAAAGGGAAAAGTAACAAGAACATTATTTTTTGCATTACAAAGTGCATTATCTACAGTTTGATTGGTATGGAAACGAAGTTTAAAACAACAAATTGGTAAGTAGTTATTTGAGTTGACATTTGAGTGCGGGAAAAGGTTACTTTGCACACGCAAATAAGTGTGCGAAGTGGCTACTTTGCGCACGCTCGTAGAAAAAATGTTTTTCCGCACTTGTTAGGTAAATAGCTATTTTATTTATTATTTCACGTTAAAATGCCAAAAAAAGGATTTTTGTCACTTGATCTTGTTTCAATTAATGTTTTTACATTATTGAATATATTATGATTATGTATAATAGAAAGGAAATCAGGTAACAATTGGCAGAGGCAATAAATAAAGCTTTTTCATATTTCGGAATAATAATAATAATAATATAATTTTCTATCCAAAAAAGCCAGTGGAATTCACCAAATGGCCCAAGGAAAAAATATGCACAGCTTGATAGGTATAACCGTTGATTGAATACTCTTTTATTCAATCAACGGTATAACTAAACTTCTCCCATGCGCTTTGCCATCACTTGTCATTGTAGGCAAGATAATTTTGTTGACAACACCATGTTTTCCATTTCAAATGGAAAACCTGGATACATTCAACAAACAACAAAATTGTTTTTTTTTTGTGACACCATGGTTACCATGTTGCCCAGTATCCATTTGAGTATCCATCACCAAGTTGCGAGTTGACGGAATACATGTTGCCAACAAAATGTTGGCAACTAATTAAATATTGACATGTCTGTACTGATTGAAGGAAGTAGGACTCCATGTAATAATTGATACAAGCAACATGCAACAAAATTGATTGATGTTCTGTGGCTCGCCATCGTTACAACATGTTGCCAACACTGTTGGCAACAAATGTTGACTGGTCTGTACTAGGCTGTAGACGTGAAACAATAACTTTTTGGGAGTACCCGAGGGAGTACCTATGAAAAATGCTGATTATTTAAATGAACATTATCATTTTTCACAATAATATACAGGGTCGAGAAGGTACAGGATCTTCACAAATTATTTGAAAAAACTCGAGTTTTTCAAACGGAATACTTCTTTTTTACATCCATATATTCATTCTAGACAAAATCTTCATTCGATAGACGAGACATTTTGTGCCTGTATATAAAAAAACGAGTCTTCAGTTTTTTCGAAAACACTCTAGTTTTTTAAATTGAATGCCCCTTTTCAGATATTGATTCTAGACAAAAAAAAATTCGGTTGATACTTCATTGTCCTATAGCTAAAACTGATATGTTATTAATATTTTTTTCAATAAAGTGATTTTAAAATGTGAATAACTTGAAAACTATCAATTTTAGGTACCTTATACCTGGGGCACTTAGGGTCAATCAAAAGAGAATTTTGTAAAGAATTGATATCTGGAATAAAAAATGGAAAATTCCATTAAAAAAACCCGAGTTTTTTTGGGAAAGCTAAAGTTTTTTGTTTTTCATTATTTGTCAAGACACTGTAGGTTTTTGTGAAAAATGATCAAGATCATTTGAGTGACCAGCATTTTTTATAGGTTCCCCCAAACTTTCATTTTTTCACGTCACGTACCTGAGATACAAAGCGTCAAAGAATCCCTCTTAAATGTTTTTTTTTTTCTCAAAATGCAAATATCTCCAAAATGGCCAATATTATTTTACAAACTAACCTTATAATCTCCAAACAAGAATCTTAATGTGAAATAAAAAAATTGGGTTGTCATTTAAAATGAGGAAGACTGAGGACTGATAGAAAACTGCCGCCACTATTTTTAAAAAGGAGCTCATGGTCGAGAACCTTTGTGGGTCAATGTGTAGGGTGTTTATTAATTGGATGCGAATACTCAAGGGTGATAATCCTTGAATTATTTCAAGACAAAAAGTTCATATGGACATGGGTCCGCAAGAGCCTAATCTCCAAGATACAGGGTGTTGAAATTTTAAAAAATAAATCATTTTTTTATAATTACTTTGATACTATTACAGCTATCTTTATGAAATTTGATACACGTCTTCGATGCATCAATATACATTTTGTGATGTTCAAACTATTTTATTATTTTCACCAGTGGCTTCCGTATGAGTTTTGCTCTCAATATTTTTGGAGAAACTTGTACTCCACTGCCTCTTGTCAAAATAAAAATTATTTTTAAAATCCCTATTTATTTCTGAGCCAATTTGTTTTCTTGTTTTTTTTCGTCCGGTGCATGGGTTTCGCTTGAAAAAATAAAATCTACTTAATTGCATTGACACCCTGCTGTGTCTTCCAATATTTTTAAATCAGTTGCAGCCTCTCCAACATTCCTATGCATATTGATGCATAGAAATCGTGTACCAAATTTCAAAAAGATATCTGAAATAGTATCAAAGTAATGATGTTTTTTTTATTTCAACACCCTGTATCTTAAAATCTAGGCTCTTGCGGACCCATGTCCATATGAACTTTTTGTCTTAAAATCATCCAAGGATCATCACCCTCAAGTATCGGCATTCAATTATTTGGCACCCTGTATATGCGTATCATCACTTTCTCATTAAACAGGGTGTTCCGATGATCATGTTACAAACTTCTAGGGTAGATGAAACACACGAAAATAAGAAAAAAAGTTCATATAAATATGGGTCCGGAAACGCTTTCTCAGGAAGCTATTGTCCTTCGAAGATAACCTATACTATTGATAAAATACTCTTCGTTTTATATCTTTGGTACCACTTCAGCTATCGCCACCAATTTTGGGATATGGAATCTAGTTGATAGGTTCATCATCATTTTGTCACCTTTAACCAGGGGCGTAGAAACCAAGGGAGTATTTGGGTAAACCTGACCCTACTCCTCTTAGGCTTAAGTCTCGTTCCATTTTTATATCTGATTATGATTCTCCAATGCCTTTCACATAGAAAATGTACTCCTAGTAAAAGTCGCTATCTGTCACCATTTCCTCGGAAAATGGCTTAATCCAATCAGTTATAAATTATTGGTCTTAGACAAATTATAACGTTGAGATATGAAAATGAGGTTCAGTACCACGGGCGTATATAAGGGGGGATGGGGGGTTTGATCGTCCGGACCTCCCCTCATAGCCAAATACCCCCCAACTAACACAGATTGTGCCTCAATAAACTAAAATGTTATATAACTGATATATTATTAGGGTCCATCAATATACAATTTTATCATTTAGTGACGTTCGTTGAGACAAAATACTCTCAGAGACAAAAAAGTGTTATAATCATGTAATATAGCTCTCTACAAAACCATTTAATGAATCTTTTATAAAACGGAAGAAATTGAATTCTTCTAGCATACTATTATAGTACAAATGTTATAAGAGGAATCACTCTCTTAGTCTAATTTGTTGTATTATTGGTTCATTATTGTTTTGAAAAGAACTTATAAGATGGTTACAAAATATTTTTATTAGAGATTTATTATATTATCATATAGCTATCTTTAATAAAACAGTAAACTCGCAAAAGTATTCAAGACTGAATTGGCTTAAGAGAATATCTTATAAAAATGTTTTGTAGGATGCTTGATCTAGAACGTACAAAACAGCACTATAGAACCAATATAAAACACTTACAAAATAAAAATGGACACAAAATAGCAACACTGTCTTATAGTATTTCCCAACTTACACAGATTGTGCCTTATCAAACTAAAATGCTATATAACTGATATATTCAGGGTACTTCAATAACAATTGTATCATTTACTGACGGTAGTTGGCACAATATACTCTCAGAAAAAAAAAGTGTTATAATCATGTAATATAGCTCTCTAGAATAAGACCATTTAATAAGCCTTTTATAAAACAAAAAAAATTGAATTCTTATAGCTTATTATAGCACCAATTTTATAAGAGGAATTACTCTTAAGTCTAATTTGTTGTATAATTTGGTTTATTAAGGTTTTAAAGAGAACTTTATGAGATCGTTACAAAATATTTTCATAAGAGATTTATTATTTTATCATATAGCTATCTTTGATAAAACCGTTAAGTCGCAAACGTATTTAAATCTGAATTGGCTTACGAGAATATATTATAAAAATGTTTTATAGAATACTAGATTTCGAACGTACAAGGCAGCACTATAAAACAAATATATTAAAAATGGGCACGAAATAGCAACATTGTCTTATAGTATGTCTTGCCTAAAGATGCCCACACGGTTTGCGATCATACAATGAAATTCGCGTTTCTTTTTTATTTATTAAGTATATTTTTGGGTATTTTGGTAAAATGTTTTCGCTGGTTACTTTCAAATAATGTCTAGAATAGGTTTATAAAATTTCAAGTCATTTGAAAATGTATGCAAATTGTCCAATATCTATATAACAGATTTGTCGCAACAAGCACAGTTATAAGAGTTCGCCATATTTGCGAACTGTGTCGGTCATTTTTTAGGTTTGGGAAAGAAAACCTAATATTTATTAAGGAAATACGACAATGAAAACGTCATTATAAGAAAAGCATTGTAAATATCAGACAATTAATATTTAATAGAGTAGTTTTTGTTTGTAATTAAGATCTTGAGGTTATGAAATTTAAAATATCAGGATAAAAACTCTTGAATTGCCTCAAAATGCAGGCGCATGAAAATTTAGTTCATAATGTACCCATATATTAACAGTAAAATCAAATTCGCAAGTCAAATCAACATATTATCATGATTGAATTTTTAATATTTTGCAATATGCTACTTGTCTAATAGTAGGATAGACTCCATTAATTTTTCGTCATTCACAGTTGATTTACTTTTACAACAATTCTGATTTATTCTGCTCTGAATATACACAAAATTGCAGTGTAAATACCGCGAATATATCAACAACAAAATATATTTATAACTTTTTTATAGATGTGTAACTTGGAACAACTTCACTCTTATTAGAGCTCTATAGCAGTAATAGAGTAGCTTTATAGTTGTTACCTAGAACCCCTATAAACATTTTAATACGTCAAAAATATTTTATAAAGTGGTCCTTTTTCGTGTTTATAAGTGTGTTATTGATGTCTATGAAATGACCATAAAAATATTTTCACGAGCAAAATGTTTTACGAAACTGTTATATAACGGTCTATGAAATACTTATAAACATATTTGTGTTACTTGGGCCACCATTCATAATTCCGCAAGCTATAACACTCATTCATAATAATTATTATGAAAAAACACAGCAAACATAGTTCCAATGAAGAAAATTTCAGACTCATAATGACTAAACCGCGCCCGCGAGCATTGAACAACACGTTAGTTAGCATGCATTGATGAGATGTCACGCAGCGTCACTTGCGTGGGATTCGGGATGCGGATTCCAAAATGTTTGTTATTTCTTATTTACACTTGATCCATTTTATTGGGGTTTAATTACAGCTCTGGCTATTGGTATTGGTATTAGTATGGGTGGGGGGCCCAGCGAGTAGGCCTTGAAGGCCCTTTTCGCCAATCCCGGAACCATTGTAGTTCTAACTAAGTTGATGATGGAGAACATCACCTAGTTATACAGGGTGATTCAGGAGGAAATGGAAATATTTTAAGGATATGTCCAGGAAGTCAAAATAAGCAAAATAAGCTCATATGTTCAAGTCCGATTTTTATTTGTTTCAAAGATATTTTGATTAATTGTAATTTAAAAACTAAATCAAAATTATTACAAAACTAGTAAAACAAAACAAATAGCACTAATTCATAATAAATTTTCGAAAACATTACCTCCCACTTCGATACACTTATTTGCGCGTTTAAAAATTGATCTAGTAGCGAGTTTATTTATTTATTTTTTATTTATTTATTTTTTTTTATTTTTTTTTTTTTTAGCTTATTTTGCTTATTTTGACTTCCTGGACATATCCTTAAAATATTTCCATTTCCTCCTGAATCACCCTGTATATTATTTGAACTAGCGGGACCAATTAATTTAGGCTAATTATTTTAACTTTTTGACTGTCAGTAGTTAATAATACTGCAGTCTACTCAGTAACGTTAGCCAGTGAGAGTACCACTGGATGTCGAACAGAAATAATTCCTGCTCACCTCGGGTCTCGAACCCGATCACCGCGAACTACCTCTCCGGTGACTTTCGTCGAATGGCGCCTTAGACCACTCAGCCACCTAGTCGATTCAGCTCTGGCTATTTACGGCTTGCAAAAAAAAAGACACTGACAGAGGTGGGTTACTTTTATAAAGTGCAGTGTCGAAACCAGGGTTGGCAGGCGCTTCGTATGTCAAGGGACGGCCTCGTTTTTCAAAAAAACGTACAAAAGAACACAATCTTTATCAACTGAAAGTAGTATAAAATGTGTTTTTCTACCAATAGACAATGGTTGTTATCTACAGGGTGTCTAAGATCAACTGGTCACCATTTATTCAGCAAATAGAGGAGTCATGGCCGGAAGTGCATCGTTTCCTAGATACAGGGTGTTTCGTTATTCGAAAAAATAAACATTACACGCCACTGTTTTTTGAACAAAATTTTGTTTTCTTTTAAAATACTCATTTAATTTCGAATGAAAAAAGTCTCTTGAGTCGGATAGAAAAAAGTCAGGAAGGCTATTTTGTTGGAAATTGAACGAAGTTTTAGAAAAAGGTATTATTGTTCTGAAAAAATTATGTTTTACCATTTTTTAAAAAAAAAATAGTGCACTCATGTTCTCCAACTCCGGCCCTGTCCGAGGTTTTCTTTTTTCCAAACACTCTGGAACATGCAATGCCATTTAGTATTTAAACCCTGAAAATTTAATCAAAATCGGTTGCGCGGCTGTCAAAATTGATAATTGAGACGCGAATAGAACGGCACATTCCTTTCCCGCACAGGTTATGAGGGTAAATTAATTATGAAGGAGGGGAAATTCGATCAAAAATTTTAACTGCGGCGCTAAACTCTTTCATGTCTCGTATTTCAAAAAATTTAGACCAAGACTAGCTACCCTGGTCAGACACCCCCCATGTTGGACCTATAGCTAAGCCCCTGTTCAGTACAGTTAGTGAGCATTAAAAGTTAATCAAATCTACTTCTTTAATGAAAATAAATCAGTTTAGAAAGATTTATTGCGTTTTCGAAATTGGGGGTATAAAAAGTAAAGGGAACGTATACAAAATATCCAAAAAAAAAAACAATCAAAACTAATAATAAATTCAAAATAACAATTGCTGAAAATGCCTGCCACCACGTTCAATAGATCTATTGCACCTACGTAGCATATTTAAATTGACGTCAGTGAAAACATCAGGCATGGTTTGGATCATTTCAGCCGCAACAAAAATCCTAGCCACCAAATCTTCATCCGACTGAACTAGAGTTTCATATACAAACAGAAATCTGTTTCTCTCCCCAGAGTTCGAACCAAGTTGGAGACTCCTTAGCAAAATCAATAATTGCGAAGATTTTGACTATTTCTTTTTTTCTAGATAACAACAATTCATGAAGTTTAGAGGTCATAATGGAAAAATGCCACTTTACCGCCTTGGTATACAAAAAACTATTATAACTGAATAATAACTTCATATTTTCGCTTAATAAAATATTTGAAAAAATTTAGAATACTGATGCACGCATGCGTCAACACAATAACCAAACCAACTACCAATCTAAACGTTTTGCGTAGGTCACATGGCAGAGCGCGCCAACCGCCAAACAGGTTTTATCAGTTGTCCACTGAGCAATAAACACAACTGGAACGTCGCGTCGCCGCTGTGATGAAGATCGATTCCCTATGTTAGAAAAGGAGAGTGCAAATCGTGTATCGTGGACATCCTTCTTTCAAGAATCAACCTAAGTATATATCTATATTATCTATTATATCTATCTCACTTAAAATTATTTATAAAAGGTAGAAGTTGGATAATTGGCTCTTTAGAATAGCGTGAAGACTAATACTGCAATTTTTGAAAAACCCGATCTTATTTCTTTGGAAAAAATTAAGTGATAGGTTTAAGAACCGCCTAGTTTTTATTAGTAAGACAATAGATTTTCGATCGGTGATGTCTGGGTTAAAAGTTCTTTGTCCTCGTTTGTTCGTGGAGATTGTAGGTTAATGTTAATGTGAGTGTCATTCGTCATTTTAGATGTATTCTTTTGGATTTTAATTCTCTGGACTCTCTTCAAATTAATTTAAGATCCTTTTAAAAGGCCATTCGCCACGAAACGTTGGGAGACAAATTCTTATTGATCAGAAATGGCGAAACAGTACAACAGCTTACCAAGAATATTTTGTGATGTTTTCATTTTTCATGTGATTTATTTTTAGATCATGTTTTTTTTTTTAGTAGATATATGCTCTGTAGTTTTGTGGCGCATCCATGATATACCAGATTTTTTTGGGTATTTCGCCACACCCTATCAAAAAACAATTGAACTAGTGTTTATATACCGGATCTTTTATATTACCATAAAAAAAACCTATTAGAAGGTGAACAATAAAACCTATCAATATCAAACGTTTTGGAAACGAATCTGCTTCCATCGTCAGGGGAACCTAAAAAAGGAACAATCAACTCAAACTCAAAAAACATTGTTCGTTTTTGTGTGATTTCGCAGTAAAATTGGCTTTTTTGTGTTCATGGCACAAAATGTCACTTTTTTTTTCAGGTGATGTTAGAAACACTAGTTTGATTGTTTTCTGATAGGGTGTGACGAAATACCCTAAAAAAATCTGGTTAATCATGTTTTTTTGTTACCAAAGATTTTTTTTGCCGTTGACACTTTGTTATTTTTAATTTGACATGATGACATGGATGAATTATCACTCTTTCTGCCTGATAATAGTATCAAGTATCAAGTGATACCGAGGGTTATACTATTTCCTCGATTATCGAGTCCAGGAAAAAATATAATTTGTGACGTCACCACAAACCGTGCAGACGAAATTGAATTTCGAAAGAATTTCGGAAAGTTCCGGGTAATTCCGGGAAAACTTGGGGTATTTCGAGGAATTTTGAGAAATTTGGGAAATTCCGGTGAATTTTGAGGGATTTCGGGGAATTTCGAGGAATTTCACAGAAAGGTGAATTTTAGTGTACAAATTTTCACAGTGATTTCCCTCTCTAACATCAAGAAATTATTTGTTTTTCAAGTTTATTTATAAAAAAAATTGTTCCATTATAGTGCTTGAAAAAGCGACAATAAAGTCGCGAAACGTCGCACAGAAATAATTGTGTAGTTGGTCTTTTCCCTCGCCCCACGATTATTTGCCTACATATTTTTGATAAAGTTAACCATAACGGATAGAATAACTTATGTTAGGTATTTTAAGAGGTGCAAAAACTTCCTAATAACATTGCGCTTTGTACTATAAGATGTGCGATGGGTTTGAGACGAGAATGAACAATTGTTTCACAGAAACGTTATGTAGACTGTTCCGGACAGTGATTGAATAGTTGATTAAGAGTAGGGAAAACGATATATTAGCTAAAATATAAATTATAAAAGACAAATCAAAAAGGCCAAAATCGAATCAAATGACAATCATATAAAATTTTCTAATAATCCTACAAGAGCCATGTGAAACATTATAAACAAAAATAAAAAAAAAAGTGGGCGTGCACCTGACACAAGGCTGTCCCCTGATGACTTCAATAAATCCTTCTGTTCAATCGCAGAAGATATAATAAAAACCATACCCAAAACAAAAACAGATCCTAGCATTCACATAAAGCCAAACCTAGTAAACCCTGATGCATTCTCTTTTAGAGCAGTAACTTTTAACGAAGTCAGAGACATTATCCAGAGCATGAAAAATAAAAACAGCAGAGATGTATATGGGTTAAATGTTAAACTAGTCAAGTCCATAAAAAATCTAATTTTTATACCACTCACGAAACTGATAAATATTTGTCTTCAAAAGAGTACATTTCCTGATGTCTTGAAGGTGGCTCTGTTTACACCAATTTTTAAAAAGGGTGATGTTAATAGAGCGGAAAACTATAGACCAATATCATTGTTGCCTATAATATCAGAAATTTTTGAAAAATGTATTGCATTGAGTGTAGTTGATTACTTTGAGAGTAACAACCTGTTTACAGAACACCAATTTGGATTTCGCAAAGGCAGGAGCACTGTTATGGGTATTCTAGATCTCATTTCTCAAATTACAGAAGCTTTTAACAAAAAGCATTACACGGCAGCCCTCTTCTGTGACCTGAGTAAGGCCTTCGACTGTGTTGACCATAACATCCTGTTTCAGAAACTTCATGCTTACAATTTTGATAAGAGAAGTGTAGACTTAATAAAATCTTATCTGGCAAATAGACGCCAGATAGTAAAGCTGGGGGGTGTGACATCCGCGGAGGGAGTGATAGATATAGGTGTGCCTCAAGGCTCAATACTGGGACCAATCATATTTCTAATATACATAAATGATTTGCCTGCGAGCAACAATAATGCTCGATTTACTCTTTTCGCCGATGATACAACTATAGCTCAATCCGAGAATACACAGGAGATGGCAGTTTTGGGATCTAGGGATGCACAGGCGAGGGCGGAACTCTGGTTCTGTACAAACACGCTGCTATTAAATGAAAATAAGACCCAGCAGATTCTATTTGCAGTTCGTCCACTGAATGAGTGGGAGGGCATAACTGAGGTAGAATTTCTTGGGGTAACCTTGGATACCAAATTACAATGGGGACCCCATACAACAAAAGTTAGTGCGAGAGTGTCCAAGGGTATATATGTTCTCAGGGGCCTATCGAAGAATGTATCGTATGAGATTCTGCGAACTGCCTATTTTGCCCTCGTTCAGGCACACTTATCCTACGGAATTTTGGCATGGGGTCACTCGTCTGGGGCTCATGGATTGTTTGCACTGCAGAGGAGAGCTGTTAGGGTGCTGACTGGTATGGGTTGCCGGGAGGATTGTAGGGAGGCCTTTGAGCATTGTCAACTTCTAACACTGCCATGTCTATATATTTTTGAAAACCTACTATATATAAAGAAAAGCAACATGTATTTAACACATGATAATGTGCATGATCATGATACTAGAAATAAGACCAACTTCGTTCCACTTTACTGGCGTCTGGGAAGGTGCCAGGATGGACCCAGATTCTGGGCTATCAAGTTATTTAATGTGTTACCAGCAGAGATAAAGGGGTTACCTGTAAATAAATTTTATACAGTAGTGAAGTCCATTTTAATAAGTAATTGTTTTTACTCACTAGACGAGTTCATGAAATTTAGATTTTAATATGTGTGTAACAAGTGTATATTTGATATTGCCTGACATATGTAAACAATTGTTTCTTTTGTATTTTACATGAATAAATGAGTATTGAGTATTAAATGAGTATTGAGTAATATGGGATTTGAGGTGGATTTATAAACTTGCCCCCCGCCGCTGCCGTTTACGTTTGCCGGTCCCGCTAACGTTGCCGTTGCCCAATGCATTTATAAACTCCTATATCATCGAAGATTTCCAAATTCTATGTTTTTAGTTTCGCAAGTTGTCAATATCAACCAGATTGGTCAGGATCCGGCAACATTGCATTTTTATAACAATAACAAAAAGCATGTTGTGGCCATATACTTATTTTTTAATAATACGTATATGGTTGTGGCAGGGTTTGGGTTTCGCATGACAACCCTGAAAGAAGTGAGAGAGGTTTTATAGTCAATAAAATCGAGAGCAGTTGGTGCTGACTCCATTGGTATTGACATGTTGCTACGGTGCTGTCCATCCATTGAGCCAGTTATCAGCCATCTAGTTAATTGTTGCATTGAGACAGGAATGCTGGAAGCTGTCGCCAAAAAAAGCCGCACCTGATGAACTCAAGTATCTGCGACCAGTGAGCATTTTGCCAACTCTGTCAAAGGTCATGGAAAAGATTTTTGACAGACAAATAAAACAGTATGTTGAGGATGGTTGTATACCTTAATCAGCATGATAAAACCCCCCTCTACATATTTAAAAAAAAAATAATTCTGATTGTTTTGGTTATTTTTATTTGTTAATTTTATACTTACACTGCTCACTTAGTCTTCCTGTAGGTTCTTATTCACAGTAAAGATGTTAATAAAATCCCTGAATTTGTGTTCTAAACAAAAAATCATCGGGTTTCTAGAGCATCTTTTCGAAACATTCGAGTCTTCACTGAGGTTTTCACAAAGTGAAAATAACTTTTGAATTTTCCATTCAATTTCAAGCAAAAAAAGTGATATGAGGGTGGTGGTGGGTTAAAAAGAACATACCTAACTCTGATTATTTTATGAAAATCGCTTGAGACGTTTCGAATCTACAGACGAAAAAATCGTAATTATTATTCTCATTATCATTTTCTTGTCGAAACGTTTGCGGACATATTTTTCTATACGGAAAGCGATTATCCTGCTATACTTCATTCACCATGTCACGATGTGCAATCTTTCCAGACTCACGCTGTAGATAGTTCTAAGGCAGATTCGGACGCTGTACCGTTCGCTTGCCTGTAGTTGAGTATTTATAGGGTTTTTTAGTATTAGAACAATGATATTTATGATTGGTTTAAATAATTTATCTTATTCTAAATTCGACTGAACTTCTGTTGAAGCGTTGATCGGCTGAAGAAACCCGAATAAACTAGTTGACATCAATCAAGCACCTTCCATGTACATTGTAAACATGCTATGGTTTCTTTGGAAGCGCATACCCAAATCAATAAAACTCCAGTACAACTTTCCTCATTTTATTAAATCTATCTATTTAACAAGAATACGTCTTCTGTTTATGGAAGAAAAAGGTCACCGTAAGGGACAGCAGTGAAGAACGAGTTCAAAATCCGAGTAGCTACGACTTGTACAATCTGGGAAACGGCCCCTTTGAAGTCTTTCAATACTTCTTGTGAGTTTTCATTCAAGACCTTATTTGTATTTTCACCTGTTGAAAATTGTAAGTATGAATTTGTAACATACAACCACCTGTTACTCACTCAGTTCTTTGTTCCCATTGAATAAGTTTTCAAGTTGGTAGTGAGCCTTTGAGACTTTGAACTTCAAGTCTGTCTTCACGATATTAACATACTTAGCCCCTTGCTTGTCAATAAGATCATAGTTGAGCATATAGTCAATGTCACAATCGTCTGCAAAATCATGTGGATATAACGAATATTCGTATCACGTCTCTCTCATGCTTTGAATAAGTGGAAAATAGTAAGTATATAGTCACTCACCAAATGTGAGTTCAGCTGGTCCTTCACCCTGTATGGGTAGAACAAGAAGTTGACCATTTGCTTTATACTTTGCCAAAATCTTGATCCGCTTTGCATTTAGTAGCACCTTCAGATTCTTGGATTTGAGGTCTATGCTGGTGAGAAATACAAAGGTGATTACCGCGGAATCAAAATGTTAAAATCTACGGAATCCATCCAGAAGTTTCAAGGGCCGCTATTTCAATGCCATCAGGTACAGAATAGCTAAACGTGGCTACTGAAATTGTCTGCCGTGAGTGCCCTATTGTGCCTCCCATATTGGAACTTTTGCAAAGGGGAAGGAGTGGCGCAATTGATGTACGGCACTCACGGCAGACCATTTTAAGGTTCATTTTTTCGTTGAGGGTAACTTAGCTATTCTGTACCTTGAGGAAGCATTGACTGTTCACTGTACTATTATGATTCTATTGCAAAACCTCATCACTATTATGATTATGGAGTACTGTCAGTATTCTAGTGAAGACATAAATATACAAACATTATATCAAGTAAGTAATGTAGAGATCCAATATAATCATAAACGAGAAAATTGATTTTTCAAATTCTGCTGGAATACTGTTTACTAAGACTTCTTGAAAAAATCGGTCATTCAAAATTGAATTTCGCTAGGTTGTTATGTAGAAATATTTGATTAGGCTCGTTATTTGTATTTTTTTCAAGACTTTTCCTTCTTGGTGTGTTTGAGCTTGGATATTTTATCAATCGTTCATCAATGAATCATGACGCGATCTCAATCAAAAAAATGTAGCTTTCAAGACAAACATACATAGTCAAATGATCATTATAAAATCAATTTTGAATAAGAGTAATAACTGTAAATACTTACTCGGCATCTTTCACTGTGATGGTATCAACTCCATATAGTTTCACATCCTCTAGAACAAGAGTTATTTGAGCACTTGGCTTGAGCTCAACTTTTTCAATTTGGAATGGTACTAGAACAGGTAGTTTGAAACTGGGATCACCTGGGAGAAAAAAATCATTACTTTATATCCTATCGACCTCTTTTTTACTTCCAAATTACTTTAGTTTCCTACTCCACATAGAGAAATATGTGGACAAATGTCGGTAATTTTGCCCTTTTTATAATTGGACATTATTATCTCTCGACCAATTCCTAGGTCGAGAAGCGGTATATTTTACCTTCTATGTTTGTTGGGAACTTTGTATCAATCTGAATTATTTCAGAATCTGATGAAGATATCAAGGAAGATTGTCAGCAACTTTTATGACTTCTTCGTTTTCAGTTATAGTGCACTGAAAAAGAGGCAAGAATGTTCAAAATTTTTTTTTGGCGTACAATCGCATGGGATGTTTATCAAATGATGGACCATCATTTAGATGGACTAGGTCTCTGGGCATTGGAAATCGGAAATCACAACATTTTTATCAGTGCAAAATTTTTTAATGCTAAATATGTCATAAATATGTCAAAAGTGTGTTTCATTACTTTTTTAACACATACTTTGCCATATCTCCGGAAAAAATCTAGAAACAAGAACTTTTTTTAAATTGATAAAGGAATTGTGGGAGAAGGTAACCGGGTTAATTTAGCTAGTATGAAAAATTTAGTTTTTTTTGTAAAACTGCGATAAACTTCAACATTAACATTCTGCAGAGCCATTTTTAGTAAGCGAAAAACGTTTTCATTTTAACTGCCTAACCAAGAAAGCTTAAAAGATTGTGAAGATTATTGATCCACTGCTATTATATACTTCAGAATCTTTCTGGAATTGTATTTACAGTTTTGAGTTCACACATAAAACCAATTGGACGCCATAATAGCGCTATAATAGTATCGCGGCATGGCAGCAATGCATGGCTGTTTAAAGGCCGCGAGTCGCCCGAGTGCAGCTTCAAAAAACTATATGTCGAAAACTGTACAGCTTGGAAAGTTGATTCTTTTTTCAAAAACTTTTTTGAACCTTTGGCTTTATTTCGTACGCAGATAGTATTGCAGAATTCCTTAAAACAAAAAAGTTTTTCGATTACTGAAAATAGTTCTGCAGAAAATGTTATTGTTGAAGTTTTTCGCAGTTTCACAGAAAAACTAAATTTTTCTAACTAACGAAACTATCCCGGTTACCTTCTCACACAATTCCTTTATCAATAAAAAAAAAAGTTTTTGATATCTTGATTTTTTCCAGAGTTATGACGAAGTATGTGTGGAAAAGTAGTAAAACACACTTTTGACAGATTTATGACATATTTTGCGATAAAAAATTTCGACCCTGATAAATATGTTGTGATTTCCGATGCCCAAAGACCTAGTCTATCATTTTATAAACATCTCATGCGATTGTACGCCAAAAAAAAAACTATCGAGTAGGAGACGACTTTTTCCTTGTTTTGTAGTGCACTATTAAAAAATATACCTATTATCAGCCTATACTATATCCCATACATCAACTCAACATATCCGTATCACTATAGTTACGCTGTTAGCATATGGAATATGTATTCCATACTGTGATGTATTATTTTCCGGACTAAAAACCTGACCGGAATATGACACATAACATCATTAGAGCCGGTAAAATTGGATCAGAACAATATATGATTCTAACATTGTTGCATGGTTTGGCTGGCGCCATAGTTGTATCAAAATGATATGGTCCATGAAACTTGAAGATTTTTTTTGTTGAAAAAAAATTACAAAACCGACATCATTGTGAGTTTTGGGTACTGTCTGTTCATGGCTTTCCTGCGGTTACGTCATACTTTTCCGTGTCTCTCTTACACATTAAAAAAAAACACGTCCGTCTGGGTCTTTCGGATCAATTTGACAAAAGTCACATATGGAGCGATCAATCTACGACATACTGCCAAACGTCAAATACTGTGATGTAACCGCAGAAAAGCATTGAACAAGCTGTATGAGTTTTTCCCATTTTGGACAGGGTACTCTGAAAACAAATAATATTGATCTGCATTGTTTCAATTCTTTATTGATTTTCGATTTCTAGCAAGATTCTTTTTCTTATCTTATAAGGAAGAACTCAGCTGATTGCCAAAATATATTCTATTATTTTTAGTTCAAGGACATCATTATAACTTGTATTGTTAACTTTAACACTCAGTTGTCACTCAAAAACATTGAATTGGCTCAAAATGAAACTTTTTATCAACAACTGCCATATAGATTGGCTTGTTTATGAATACAGTGACAGGTGATAGCGTTTTGTTAACTTTTTCCACTGTAGACGTGTTCTTTTCGGCAATTATCTGTTTTTTATATCACATGAGAACCATCAATTTATTTCTGTTTTTGGGAGAAAATTTGTTGTTAATTGCACAAAAATGGGGAACAGTGAATCTCAAATAAAAACATTTTCCAATCAAGACTATATACAGAGTTACCAGAAATTACAGGAACCGATTTCATAACCATATAATTCAAATTGAAATTCATTTATTCATGTTAATGAACAATTAAACATTGATCAAGACAATATTATATATTTTCGAAACCCTTCAGGATAAAATGATAAAGTTTTTGAAATTTATTTATACTGCAGTTATTGTCCCCTACCCTGTCTTCGGGATAAATCGACTTTATAATTTTGTGACATGCTTCCCGTGTACAATGGACAATTTGGATACATTTTCAAATGACTTGAAATTTTATATAAGTATTCTAAACAATATTGGAAAGTCACTAGCAATTTTTTTTTTCAAAATACCCAAAAATATACTAAATAAATAAATAAGAAAACGCAAAATTCACTGTACGATCGAGAATTTATCTTTTCAGAGTTACCCTCCCGAGAGAGAGTGAGAGAGAGTCATCTCAGTCAATACGCCAGACGAATATAGATAATGTATTCTGTGACGTAGTGGATGTTGATCGGCGCTTTTTAATCGTTGATTACTACATTAATAGGGGTCGGAGGTTGATTTTTGAATTATCAATGGCATCAGTACTCACTTATCCCTATATTTTTCATATTTCCAAAAAATGTGCAGATTGTCCATTGAATCAGTCATGTTGAAAATGAGTCACATCCCAATTTTGAAATTTTTCAGAAGAGATAGAAAAAACCTTTTATCGTTGATACTGTTTGCAAATAATATCTAGTAACGTGTTTTTCACTTGAAAAATGATTCTCAAATATATTGAATGTTCCAAAATCTCAAAATTTTCATTCTATATAGAAAAGCTCAAAAAATGATATTTTTTTAAAAAGAGATGACCCGTTTTCAAAATGAAATCTAGGAGTGATATGATATATTTAAGAACAAAATACCAAGGTTTGTCTTAATTTTCCTCCGATTCTTCAGCGGTGGTAGTCGGCCATTCCTAATAATAATCAATTTCTCTGTAGAATGCCTTGTGCCTATGTGAAATAATATTGCTCAAGCTTCTCTTTCTTCCATTTTTTTAATGTTTATATAGATTTGTTCTTGAGAGGCAGGTGAATTCTTCAGATCCGGCATCACTATTGAAAAGGGGTCATCTTCAGAGTAGATGACCCGTTTTCCAAATGAAATGATAATAATGAGGTTTGTAGAGGCAGAGAGAATCATGAAAGATGACCTCTTTTTGTATGGAATGGATCCGTCTAGGCATAAAAATTACAAAATTGTCAAAAAGTGGAGATATCAAAAAAGTGGATGTGACACCTTTTCAAAATGACCAATTCAAGTAAAAGGTGTCATTCCCAGTTGAAAGCGATCAAGCGATAGCTTAAAATAGTCAGCAGCTTTGTTTTCGATGTTTTTGTTTTATGCCCGTACAACTCTCGCTCTCACTTTTGAGGAACAAATACGAAAAGTTCTACAGAATTGAAGCCTTCACTTCAAATAACTGAAATTAATTTTGAATCAGGCTTCTTGTTTACTCGAATGGATACTTGTTTGGTAAAATAAATTTATCTCTCAGGAATGTTTCAACACTCTGCATATTTATATGTATTTCTGTTGCTTCAAGCTTAATTACTACAAACATATGTAATGTATTTATTCTGACAATCATTTCTGACCATTGAAAAATTATGTAGGAAGTATAATATGACAAGGGCAGCATACCAAAAAGTGAATGACATTGAAAAAATTGTCTTTACATAATTTTTTTTTGAAGCTTGATCATAAGACTTAAAACCACTGATTCCAGATATATGAACTCTAATCGGTTAGTTGGTTAGGAATATTGAAAAATTTGGAAATACCTGATCTGAAGTCTTTGTTTTATTTATATAATTATTCAAGTGAGAAATCGTCCATTGTTCACAAAAAAGACCGTGTTATTAATTGCAAAGCTAGACCTCAAAGACTAGTTCTCAAAAATCAGATTTTTGTAGTCTTTGAAATTAAGACCCAGCGTAAATGAACACCCTGAATACAGGTATCATGAAATATTTATCCAAGCTTATGCTGTATCAAAATATTGTTGCATATTGCTTTGTCATTGGGTGCTGATTACAAATGTCTTGAATTAAATTTGGGACTCTGAACAGGTTGACGATAACAGCGCTCTTGTGATGACCTCAATTATAATGTTAATGTCAATGTCAATGACAAAGTAAATAACAACAAAAATGCTACCTACTATTTTATTTTGTAAAACAATATTCAATAGAAAGTTATTTCCAGATACCACACCAATGGAATATTTTTTCAAATAAATTTAACCAAATTTATTCCAAATATTAGGAGATTTTCATGATTTTATGTTGAAGATTTCTAGAGTTGTTTAGGGTAGTCTGATGGGACATACGGTAACAGTAGATTCCTCACACAAGAATATTGCGGTCGACCTCAACTAGTATATTCCAAAAGTTGATATCAAGAGAAATACAGGGTGCCAAAGATGAATTTTAATTTTTGATTTTTTCAATAACTTTTGAAATAATCAAGTTAAACCTATAAAATTTGGTATGTGGGTATTGTTTGACATGCGAAAGTTAAATATGAGCACGGAATTGCTCTTACTCATGTGGATTCCGCGATGTCGGCTGACGCGGTTGCCGAGGCGAGCAGTCCTGAAATTCACTGTTTTATTTGTAAATCACCGTTCGAAGATATAAAATCGGTTATCCAGTGTGTCAAATGTGATCTATACTACCGCTGAAAGTGTGAAAATTTGGAGCAGCGAGGGTTTCATTTGAGAAAAGCGAGTTGGAAATGTAAGGCGTGCTGTGATACACAAAACGAGGTTAGAATGGACAACAACAAACCTGATCGAGCGAGGAAACGTAGCCGAACCGACGACGTACCTTTGGACCAAAATATTATTGAAGGGATAAGTTCAACCTTGGCAATGCCGGTGAAAAACATCGATGAATTGAATAAGATGGTGGAACATTTGATAATCAAAAATCGTAATTTGAAGGCAGAAATTGTGCGCCTAATGGAAATGAAACAAACGGAAACCGTCTTACCGTCCAAAACCTACTCTGCTGTTGTGAAAAAGCCAAATGAAATCTTACTCGTAACACAAAAATTGACAGATAAAAAGGTCACACAGGTAAAACGTGATTTGAAAGATAAAGTGAACCCAGTAGAAATAGGAATTTGATTAACAATGGGTCGTCAAACAAAAGCCGAAAGCCTTGTTTTAAATTGCAGCGGAGATAAGGAAATTGTTGACATCCAGCATCAGATCCAAAATGAACTTGGAGGCGATTATTGTGTAGATCGACCTAAGATCAAAGAACATCGAATCAAAATTGTGGGACTGGATAGAGATGATTACAACATTGGCGATGAACCTATTGTCGAAAAAGCTGCTAAACAAAATAATATTGACAATATAAGGATAAAGATTTCAAATTGAAGATTCTTCGTGAAACTTAAGTCTTCAATAATAGATTCAAAGTTATATTTGAAGTTGACTCGAAGACAAATAATGTGATTGTTGCAAATATGAATACGGGCATTCTAGTAAGGACTGCAAAGAAAAACGTACATGTCCCAAATGTAGTGGTTTACACGAAATGAAAAACTGTACGAGTGATGTATCCAAATGTTTTTTATCACAACAAACTATTAAACAACATCTATTCGAATGGTCTTACAAAAATTGTTTCCAACAGGGATAATCGAAAGAAGTCAAATATGAATTGATTATGTCGTCACTGATAATAAACTCTTAAATGCTGCGGTTCACTTAACCCCTGAAATATATGATCACTATATTTTGTCACCAAATATTGAGGAAAACAGGGTGAAATGTACTGCAAGTTTATCAACAAATGCCTTATGAGTAACTATAACCCAGAATTATTACAAAACTCCATACCAAATACCCCTTGAAATATTGATATAGTAGATGTGAATATTTTGGCAAATACACTGATAAATAATGTGGGTATGAAATATTTTGGATAAAATGTGTCCCATACAAACAATAAGTCTGAATAATTAATAGTCACAGAAAAACTGGATTACTCACGAGATAGTTCAACTTATGAGAGAAAGAGAACAACTGTATTCAGAAGAGTACACAGAGCTGGAAAGATTACAAAAAAGTTTGCAATCTGGTTGTCAACAAAATTAGATCAGAAAAGGAGAATTACTACAGAGGGATGATTGATCAAAATAAAAATAAGTCCAAAGAAATATCAAAAGAATTAATAACTTCACTTTCAGAAAAAAACAAAACTGTACAAAATAAAATCGGATTTGGCGATGAAATGAGCACAGATAAAATGAAGATAACGAATAAATTTAATGACCATTTTATAAACAGTGTCGATGAAATTTTCCCCACTATACCCAAACCGACTAATATGGAGAATTGTATCGCAGAAATCCGTGGATATCCCGACTTTTTCTCTTTTGAGACTATAACAATGTCGAAGCTGAGGAAACATGTCAGCAATATGAAAAATGTTGGAGGTGGCGAGAGTGGTATATCAACCCCTGTTTTGAAGAATATATTCTGTGCAGTTTGAAATCGTCTTATGGACATTATTGATACATCCCTCTCAACGGGAATATTTCCTTAAAGTTGGAGGACCTCAACCGTAATTCCAGTGCCAAAGGTGACAAATACAAAACGACATGACGAGTTAAGACCAATTAATACCGTACCCAACTATGAAAAACTCTTGGAACTTGAAGTCAAGGATCTAATACAACAATACCGTGATAGGAAAGACATCTTGTTGTCTAATCAGTCGGGTTTCCGCCAGAGCCATTCATGTGAATCTGTGATTTTCAGTATATGTAGTGATTTCCTCAACCATGTGGACTGTAATAAATATGTGCTTGCTGTATTTTTAGACCTTAGGAGGACTTCTGAAACTATTGATAGGCTTATATTGTTAAACAAATTGAAAAAACTTGGCATGGTAGGATCTGTTCTTGATTGGTTCGAGACATATCTGACAAATAGAAAACACATCGTTTAATTTGGGGGCAGCCTTTTTGACTCAGTGATAACTCATCATGGGTCGCCACAGGGAACACTTTTGGGTCCGTTGTTGTTCTTGCTGTACATTAATGATATTGTTGGCGTTACGGAGAACTGTAAAATTGAACTTTTTGCGGACGATACCATGTTGTATGTGGTGGGGGATGACTTGAATCAGATACAGTTCGCTATAAATAATGACTTGAAAAATTATTCAATTGGCTTTGTATTAACAAATTGAGGATAAATACGGCTAAATCGAAATTTTGTATTTTTGCGAGAAAGCATAAATTGAGATCAATTGACCCTACTACTTTGCAGGTTGTAATCAATATTGAGAGGTTGATTTATGAACATAAGATTAGGTATTTGAGAGTTATACTAGATTCTGAATTGAGTTTCCGACCCAATGCTGACTATATTATGAGAAAATCGAGGAGAAAATATTCACAAAAAGTCGAATTTATCTCTAGAGTGGGCAAATATTTATCAATGTACTCAAAATTGTTATTGTATAACAGCATCGCAGCTTCTCACCTTCAATTTTGCACTACCTTATTGTATAGTCTGCCAAGTTTTAAAGTTGGCAAATTTCAAATAATACAGAACAGGGCGATGAGAACAATTTTTAAATGTAATAAGTACACCCCAATCAATCTGACGTTGAGTGTCAGTGGTATGTTGTCCATCAAGCCAAAAATTATTTTTAACATAAACCTATTTATATACAAAATTGGAAATAGACTAGTACCAAACTACATCTGTGATAGAGTTGAATGTTTCAAGAATGTACAGGGTGTCCCATTTTGGGTACTTTTGCGGGGTATCTCCGTTATTCTTATAGATAGATAGTTGCGGTTTTTGCGACAGTGTGCTACTTTTTCGTGAAACTGAAGATGCCGTTAACAAAATTTTCAAAGCCCTTTTCGTTTTCAAGATACAGGGCTTAACTGAAAATGTTGCATTTTGAGGTACCCCTCGTATCTAAACTATCAGATAAGTTATGGAAAATGTGGAAACTGTTTCTTATACAACTTTTCCCGTAGAACTCGATTCTGCCTTCGGAATTAGTATACAGGGTCAGGTCAAAAAGTTATCGGAGCCAACTTTATTTTTTTAAATGGAACACCCTGTATATTTATAGTCCATAAGATTTGTCTTTTCTTTACCTTTTCAAAAATATATAAGAGTATGCACTTAAAAAAAAAAAATTTAGCCTATAACTTTTTGACCTGACCCCGTATACTAATTCCGAAGGCAGAATCGAGTTCCACGGGAAAAGTATATAACTTTCAATTTTGCCTTCGGAATTTGTATACGGGGTCAGGTCAAAAAGTTAAGAAATTTTTTTTTCAAGTGCATACTCTTGTATATTTTTGAAAAAGTAAAGAAAAGGCAAATCTTATGGACTATAAATATACAGGGTGTTCCATTCAAAAAAATAAAGTTGGGTCCGATAACTTTTTGACCTGACCCTGTATACTAATTCCGAAGGCAGAATCGAGTTCTACGGAAAAAGTTATATAAGAAACAGTTTTCACATTTTCCATAACTTATTTGATAGTTTAGATACACCCCTCGTATCTAAACTATCAACCTTAAAATGCAACATTTTCAGTTAAGCCCTGTATCTTGAAAACGAAAAGGGCTATGAAAATTTTGTTAACGGCATCTTCAGTTTCACGAAAAAGTAGCACACTGTCGCGAAAACCGCAACTTTCTATCTATAAGAATAACGGAGATACCCCGCAAAAGTACCCAAAATGGGACATCCTGTACACACTTATAAAACTAGGAACTGTGATGATTTTATTATAGTTAATAGTATAGTAATTCTGGTCAAATGGTACATAACTCATCATTAGAGAGAGGCCTTGCCGGTTTTAATAAAATGCCAAACAATATCAAAAACTGTGATAATTTAACAAGTTTTAAAAGACTGTTAAGGGAATATGTGTTGTTCAAATTTTAACTATTTGTTTCACATTCTCACTCGCATTTTTATATTTCATTTTATACATTGAAATTTTCATTATTTCATGCATTCAACATTGTTTATTTAGTTTTTTGTATGTAGCTTTATATGCTAAATAAAAAAATATTATTATTATTATTATTATAGGGAGCGCCACTTACACAATTTTTCACTCATTCAAATAGTCAGAACTCTTTGGTAGGCACTCGTCCTTTTTTTTAATTGGAAAAATGATTTTTTCCCTAATGTTTACATGATAAAGGCATACTTTTATCTAATTTTACATTTTTCTTACAAAAAAAAAGTTTTTTTTGATTATTTTTTTGATTTTTATTTATAAGAAACATTGAAAATCGTGTCACCTGTCAAAATTACCGTGACAACGGCGTTTTCGATGCCCCGTATGTTAATTCTCAAAATTCTCCATTCAAAACAACATTGCATAGATTACTTCAAGGGGAAATATCTTGAGAAAGGTTACACCCATCGACTTTTACAATAATAATTCACATGAAAACGAACAAAGAAACAATTTTTCAGTAAAAAAAAAATTTCGAGTTCGTACAATAAAGTTAGTGGCGCGCCCTACACGTAAGACCCATATCAAGGTCAGATATGAATTTGGCATACGAAATCTCATCAGAATAACTTGATTATTTCAAAAGTTATTTGAAAAAATCAAATATCAAAATTCAACTTTGGCACCCTGTATTTCTCCTGATATCAACATAGACAAGTTGAGGTCGATCGCAATATTTTTGTATGAGGAATCCACTGCTGCCGTATGTCCTATCACTTCTGGTCGACCCTGGATATTTCAGGTCTCAATCACTTAATAGTTTGATATTATCTCCTACCCATAAACCAATCACAAGGAAAATGAAGGTTAAGTATTGATTTCAAAGAGCATACCACTTAAAAAACTGGACTATAAAACATTGAGTGACCTCTGATGAATGCAACTACAGTCGATGCAATATGTAATTCATCTTCCGGTTCAAAATTCATTATAACCTGCTGGTACGTATTTAGGAAAATAACGATCAATGCCCTTGAATTACCGCGTACGCAAGAACATGACAAGATCATCTCAGATGCAGAAGTGAAACAGATCACCATTTAAAATTTGTACAAAATTAACCGATCCATCGTTTAGTTATCGCATGCAAAAGTCTGATTAGTTCGTGGTATTTTCTTCCAATAATACCTATATTGTATTTCATTTTCGGTTTCCCTGTAATTTCCCATCAGAAAAAGTAGGTGTTGCGAATCTCCAGGAAGCAACAAATGATTTCCCAAATACCCCGTATATGGAAACTTGCAATAATTGGAAATATAGTTTTCATTTCCATGACGATGAGTTGGTATTTTTCTTATAGACCTAGACTTTTTGGACATGATAGTGTGTTTAATATTTTCAATTCGATATTCCTCAATGAAATCATTCGCCTCCAATGGAAGAAGTGGTATGAATAGATATTAATCATTCTCATCATACCAGACCAATCAAGCAGGATAATCATGGAAAAATATTGATCCATTATATGAAAAAAAGAAATTATAAATGCACTCACCTTTCAAGAGAAATGGTATTGCTTCTGCGGCATGTTCTTTGATACATTTTTTGAAGTCTTGAGACGACGCGCTTGAACTGCATGGTTTAATATAGCCAGCTGTGAAATAAAATGTACTCAATCATTTATTTCTTTTTCAAAAATCAAGTTATATGGACATTTTCTATTGCTACTACAAACGATACGATCTCATTCAATTTCACTTGATACAGAACGAAGAAAATTGACACTTTTCGAACAGTTTGGAAATAATCGGAGTAGTGGCGTTGCAGTGGAAATGAAAAATGCTACTCATTTTCTGGCAGTTAATTGAATAAATGAGTATAAAAACAGTTCTCTACTCTTGATAATAATATAATGAAGATTTCATACTCACGCAATTTTCTACCACTTTTAGCAAAAACATCTACCGCACCACACGCCAATAACAATATCACTGCAATAAACGGACGCATTCTGAATTTTTACTTGAAATAACGAAATCACAGAACACCTAAGTTATTATGACCGACCTCCTGATTGTCATCTTTATATATCGGGATGTAACCTTGCTTCTTCGTATACCGGATTGATCTTCGTTTTTGTTGGTAGTTTCTCGAACTCATGCAGGGTTCATTAAAATGAATAAAATTTCCGATAACAAATAATCATATTTTGGATTTTTGTTGTGCTGGGTTGTCGTTTTTTTTTAACCAGATTTATAAGTAGAAGATGTTGCCCTGATGATATGAAACTTGGTGCATATAATAATCATGTCAGGTTTAGAATCTGGATATTTCTATGACAAAACCAAAACGATAGTCAACTGTTGGAGAATTATTAATATCTGTTTTGATGGTATTTCAACTGCAATAACAAAATAAAGCAAACTGAGAATTTCCGAACCAGAAACCAAGTTTTTGTTTTTCGAAATCAGCAAACAAGCTATCTTTATACCAATTTGTTGCATGTGACAGATTTTGAAAAAAAAGTATTCGATATAATGATGGTTGAGTACATGTTCGACTTCACAAATTCGCACATCAGCTTTTTTTTCCAATGTTTTTTCCTCGAACCTATTTTCTTATTTCTGTTGAGACTGTTGAGATTTTCTTTTCATCAGTTTTTATCAGAAGGAATGTGTGTTTTTATAGAGTGGGCGTATCCAAACAATTTTTGGGACGACGATATTGTTGGTTCTGGCCTGACAATACTGAAGTTCCTCACAGGAGCCGACGCATGGATCAACATTGCTGATAAATTTTCCTTATGACACATTGATTATTTTCTCAGCTGCTCAGCAAACCGCATTGTCATCCGAATCAATCATTTTATCTTAAAATAGGGGTTCAAATTCTATTTATGCAACTTAACGTAAATTCATGATGATTTGACAAAAGTAAATTGCTCGAAATTTTTTTACAAATCATGAAGGCGGTTCTAGTTACTTCCAACGTGCAGTCAAGAAGCAACTCCTCAACATCGGAGTGAAAACGATCACTATTCGTTACCAAAGAAATGGAAACTGGTAGATATTCAAAATTGCGAAATATATCGTCTTTTCACCAAGATTCACAATTGACAGTGAAATTTCAAATCAATTGACTATCAGAACACATAACATTGATTACTAATAATTATCAAGACTCAGAAGGAATAATTATCAATATGTGAAGAGTTCTATCACATTTTTCATAATGAAAACTACTCTCTCACATTCACAAGTATAAGATCAGACACAACTCCACAAACATCTTATCTACATAAATAAGCCTTATTCACGAAAAATGATCGTGATCCGAATAAATCAGAAGAATTTATCAGAAGGTACAGTTGTGTGCAAAAAAAGTCGTACAAGTTTTCTTTGTTGCAATCCTGCCTATTATGTTCTCGATTTCAAAAAAAAGTAGTACGAGTATGTATTATTCGGAACAAAAGAAAAAAGATAATTGCTCATGAAAGAAGTTTCTATCTTAAACAACCAATTTTCAAATAAATATTAATTCCAGAAAACGCAAAGAAGACAAAAAATGACATGATGAAATTAAACTTTTTCGCCTGTTGCAATTACACTTTCGGGACGTCCCTACGCCACGAAAACCCCCTTCTTTAGCTTATTTATGTTCGATTGTTCATTTTCTATAATTAATTTTTTTCGCGGCGATACAATTTTTTAATCCAGATTTCTTTGAACGGTGACTAGCTGTTGATTATGATGTTGAAAAATGTGTATGCCAGCAAAGTATTTCGTGCTTCTTCGAAGATATTTTCTTTCAAATAACGGAGAAGTGTGCTTTTTCTGGTCGGGTAGTAGATTTTTTATCCACATCTCTAAAGGCTTGAGCTTTATCTCCGATATGCATACCATCTTGTGAATAAACAATTATTTGAGCTCTTTTGTGATGATCATTGCGTTTTATAAGTAGTTTTACACTCAATTTTACTTCGAAGTGGAACTGTCAAATTACCGCTTGCCAAACGAGAATCATTTGCTAACGTCTACATTGAATTTGTGCTCAGTCTCACTTACGCCAAATTCAATGTCGATGATAGCATATAGCATATGAATCTCGTTTGTCAAGCGGAAATTCGACAGTTCCACTTCGAAGTGAAAATTAATGTAGCTCAGGCATTAGGCAAATTAGCAATATTTTGAATTTTGGAAGTCGCTAATATCAATAAAAGTCCAAATTCCTACAAGAGCCTATAATAGCAATTCTAATCAACTGTGATGCCCACATTCTAGTGAAAGCTAAAAAAATATCTCATTACATCGAATAACTGTACCAAATTTCAACTGAATCGGTTTGAGGATATTGTTAATACCGATTTTTTATTAAATCTTCAATGCACTGTATTTCACAAATGATGCAACTCCGGCGACATAATAATATATTCTTAGAAACTTTTTTTCCTTAAAACGACTGAACGAATCACCCACTGAAGTTTCGTACCGTAGTTAAAAAAAAACCTGTATAATGGCAAATTTTTTGAGGAATGGGGTTTTCCTGAATCCCGTAATCAGGTTTCAGACAAAAGTGAATATCATTTCTACTGGCTATCTGACCATGCCGATGAACCAATAAATACCAAAATACCTACAACATAAAGCAGATCAAAAACATCTCTCGAAACATGTCAGCATAAATTTAATAACAATAAGGTATCTACTTCATTACGTATAACCAGTTAGAACGAAATCTTCATGACTTTTAGAGAAATGTTAAGATTAAAATCGTTACATCCAGAATAATTTTTCCCAGGAACGATCGTTCATATTTGAATAAATATGTAAAAGTAAATGTCACATCTTCACAGCTAGTATTATTCTCCCTCTACAAAATAGCATCAAACATTTATGATCACACGAGCAATCATCAATAACTTTGATTTTTAAACAGTCGAACAATTTTGTTCTATGCTTAATAGACTCGAATTTCAAATCTTAGTCTAGAGATTATACAGTGCGGCTCTAAAAGGTCCCCCCCCTTTTTTTTTAATATGTGTACCAAAAACTTTGAAACTTGGCAAACTTTGATTGCGGTCGAAATACGACTTTTTGATGTTACTGACGTACTTTCAGTATTCAAGATGGCGGCTGGGCGCCATTTTGCCATTGGGTGCCATTTTGAAACATTTTTTTAAATGGTCGTGTGACACCTCATTTTGAAGATCCTGATGAGTACTTTATAACACTTGAATATTAAGTCGATATCCTCAAGTACTACGAAATGGCGGTACATTCAATTACTACATTGATACATACACTTTGAAAAAAAACGTCAAACTAAATTCAAAAGATGCTGGAAATATTCTCGACATAAAGTTTGGGTTAGGAATAAATGACAAAAATGTCAAAAAAGCATCTTTTGAATTGAACTTGTCGAATTTTTTCAAAAAGTGTATGTATCAATGTAGTAATTAAATGTACCGCCATTTTGTAGCACTTGAAGATATTGACTCAATATCCTAGGATTATAAAGTACTCATCAGGATCTACAAAATGAGGTATCACACGACCCCCGTCTCCATTTAAAAAAATGTTTCAAAATGGCGCCCAGCCGCCATCTTGAATACTAAAAGTTCGTCAGTTACATCAAAAAGTAGTATTTTGACAGCAATTAAAGTATGTCAAGTTTCAAAACCTTTTAGAGCCGCACTGTATATTACACTTAATATTTATTCGATGTTCTGATCCCCAAAAGCCATCTCAAATAACACCCCACAAAAATCATTTTATCAAATATATACAAATCAGCGTAGCTGGTATCAATCAAGATTTCACATTACAAGTTTCAAGTTCACCTTCTTTAATCGTTGGAGGACGCATCGTCTTTTTGCGGGAATTATTTTAGTCATCGATCGCAACAACAACAACCGCTGTTAAAAAATATCTATCGAATGTCGGATCTTTTTTTGGTATTTTTTTAAGTGGCACGAAGACGGTCAATTTACTTTTTTTTTTGTCAATGGTATTCATTGATTCAAATATTGATCGTCTAGAAAGCGATTGTCAATCGATCGGCGGTGATTGATGACAAATATTATTAAAGCACATCGACTGATGCATTGATGAATCCTAATTGATGGTGTGCCGGCTGTCAAGATTAACAATCGTTAAATCGATTGATGAGTTGATTGAAGCTCCACCAATCGCGTCTTCAATTTCATCTGATTCCATTGTCAATTTGATTGACAATAAAATTGACCGTCATTGAACTATGAATTTCGGGGCCACTCGACTCACATACGGAGAAGGTGCAATTAAGTTGGGCGACTTTACTCGCTTCGTGACAGAAAGTCCGTAGCAAAACGCATGACGGAATTCACAAAAAGGCTTCACACCACAAACGATTATTTGCATAATTTTCGTTACTTTTCAAAGTGAAAAAGAATGACTGCTATTGTATTGGAAAAACTAATCGTTTTTATCATTAATGATAAAATGTAAGACTTCATCGGATGAAGAAGCACTTGCGATGCTTTGGACCATATCTTATACTTTTTCTGGATACGCCTTGCATTCTTCATGTGAAAGATCATACAAGATTATGTAACTTCGTACACATCCGATAATTTTCTCACTTCGATGGTTAATAGATAACACATGATAACCATTAAAAACTGGAACGAATCCGCAGTAAAAACGCATTCTGTTGCGAACTGGTTTTTTGTCTAAAATATAGCAGCAAGTCGCAGTATGAATGGAAAAAAAACCGGCTAGTCTTCTATCATATATTATTCAAAATACAAAGAACAAGTTGCGATTCCCAAGTGGTGCGAAATTTCGCAGATATTGCGAATTTTCCGCATTGACGAGAGGGTGCTTTTAGGTAGCCGCGACGAAACTCGCTCAGTTAGTGTGATAACATACTCGTCGCTAGCGACGCTCGCCCAACTATAGCGACCATAATAGTATCCAACTTGAGTCGCTACTCGCTAAATATTCTAGTATCCAAGTTGTCAAGTTTAATAGAATTTCTCTAGTGAAGGGGCTGTTTCAGTATATAGATGCAGAGATATCGGAAAATGTAGTTAGACGCATTGTTAAAAATGGCGATCACAAGTAGTACCTACTACAAAACTAGGAATAACGCTCTTCTCATTGCAGTACTCCTTATGTTCATTATTCCACAGCACAGGATTTTCTCATTTATTTGGAAGGCATCAAAGATATTATTCGAGTTCAAAAGGCAACAATCAACACACCATTTGATCAACAGATATGAGTTTCCTTTTATGCCTTCCGTTGATGCTTGGCAAACCTTCCACCGTTTCATCAACAAAGTCTGTAAATTATTTCGTCATTGATACCGAGATTGGAGGGAGAGATTACAGCTTTTTTGGACGTGAATGTTTCTACCTTCAAAGTTTGAAAAGTTCTGGATTTCGGTTTTGCATACATCAAAGACAATTCAGTAGCCTCAAAATGCGTTGATGATCATATCAAATACTTAAATAATAAATAATAATACTCTTTATTTTTGCATAAGGAAAGTTACAGTGTAATCCCTAATATACTGTTTGTTCAATGCTTTTCTGCGGTTACGTCATAATCTTCTGTCTCTCTCGTACACATTTACAAAAATTTCACGATTGTCTGGACAAGGGTGGTTCAGATCAATCTGACAAATGTCATGTATAGACGAACAATCTACGACATACTGGCAAACGTCAAATACTGTGACGTGAACGCAGAAAAGCATTGAACAAACAGTACTTTACTTATATAGTATGGTAAGCCAGACTGCAAAAAAAGAAGCTGAAAACAATTAAGAATTGATCAATGTTCAGCCTCCTGGAAATTAGACTCATTATATTGACGTTTGATAGAATATGAAATAAAAATCGATCCAGCAAAATGTAACTTTCGAAAGAATTGGATATGAAATTGCGAAAGAAGGAATTCGGGCTCAATCAAGAGTTCAAGCCATTATTGAATTTCCAAATCCAACAAATGCTGCTCAATTGAGAAGATATCCACGAATGCTAGGAATGCCAAGTTCTTCTTCATGCACCTGGTAGCCTCAAAAGTAGAGATCATCAATTAAGTGAAGCAAGACTTCTTCCACACCCTAAAATGAATGCGAATCATACAACAACAAAAAAATCCAGAAAGAAAGCCCTTCGCATTTTTTTCTAGAAAATTTTCATATACTGAAAGGAAATACTCCACATACGATCGTGAACTACTTGCTTTGTATTCTATTCTACTATAAATAATTCAAACATACTAGGTTTGATTGTTATTTTGGTGTAGGATAGTGTAGTGCAGATTTTATCTTTATTAAATAGTAGACTAAGAGGAGCTTTGTTTACAATTACACGAAATAGGCTCCTCATCGTATTTTACACCACATTACATTTTTTACACCTCCTCTTGACCTGGTGTGACTAGTGATGTAATGTGTATTCTACACTGATATAACAAATACTCTACACAGTTTGCACTAACCGCATAACAAACGCCGCAGTGTGGAAAAGTGTAAATTCGTGTGCACTAGTGGAGGATAACAAATAGACCGATTATGTTGAAACGATTCTAGTTGAAACTTGCTCAGTAGCGGGCGTTTTGTGACGTCAGCGACCAGCGAGTGAAGTCGCCCAATGTAATTGACTATTAGGTATACCGTCCAATATTGGAATCAAGTGAAAAAAATGGAATAACTAAAAATATATCTCTCGTTGATAACAAGAATTAAATCTAGTTTTACATGACGGAGTTTTAAATTCATAGCGATTTCATTCAGTCATCCATTAAACTGAAATATCGAATATTATCATCAACATAATTAAGTAGTAAGGAGAGATTCCTGTTAACTAATGTATAGATATGGAAAATATTACGCAAATTTAATTGTTTATGAATGTTTAGCTATCGACATCTATAGAGCTGCCTACTCATAACTTCCGAAAGTCATTAAATCTATGTACAA
Source organism: Orchestes rusci (assembly GCA_958502075.1). NCBI lineage: Eukaryota > Metazoa > Arthropoda > Insecta > Coleoptera > Curculionidae > Orchestes > Orchestes rusci. The sequence continues at coordinate 58,234,768 of OY293305.1, read as the reverse complement.
AATAGAAAACAAATATTATGATAACGAATGAATCAAATTTGAAAAGATTGGATTTTCTCCTGATTATTTATCAGTGAGGTTGAACTTTTTCTCAAGATATCTTTAAAGAAAAAATATCAAGGGAAATTTTTTATGAACTGTAACGATATCACACGAAAAAAAGTGCGGTAGTGTATTCCAATCATTTTATTTTTTCATTCATCCCATTATCTCATTTCTTATACCAAAGAATATTCCTTCTCTGCTTATAAGAGCTGCAGCAGTTCAAATGAAATGATGATTCAGAGCAAGTTTCTTATGAACAGAAAAAAAAACAGGGAACCGATTTTCACTATTGCAAAGTTATGATTGTTATGTTACATCAGGTTATGTTACATCAGGTTGCACAAGTATTGAGTGCATGAGGTTGGAATTTCAGGATTGGAACTCATGTAGACGAGTTCCAATGGACGTGAGTTTTTATCTATGCAAGTAACAACTTGATAATGATTTATAAGTTGAAATAGTGTCACAACTTGACGAAACATGCCCAGTGGAACGAACTTCCAAGGCGTTCGACAGCGGACACGACCTCACAACCATTGCATCTCGCCATCGAATAACTCGGCTTTTGTCCCGTTTGTCACAAGCCCAAAACAACTGTTAATTTCTAGAATAACCAGGTTTATCCGATTGCCTACACCTAGAATATTGGAGAGCTTTCGCCATCTATCGAGGCATTGAAGAGGCTCTATATAAGAAGCTCCGCCATTCGGACAAGAGAGTTAGATATCGATTAGCTGCGAATTATAAATCGTTACAACATAAATATACGCTGCGATTGTGAACATAAATATTTGTGGTTGTGTCAGTGACTTTAAATAAATTGATTAAAACTGGACAAGTGTTTTCTATAGCGAAACTCGTTACATTGGTATCAAAAGTGGGATTTATTGTGTACTATAGAAACGGACAAAAATATTCACTGTGATGGCTGCGAAACTAGTGTATTTAACCGGATTGAAGGTCGCCGAGTTGAAGAGGGAGCTGGAGGAGCGTGACCAGGATAGTAGTGGTAAGAAAACTGATCTACAAACAAGGCTTCGTAAGGCTTTAATGGAAGAAGGCATGGATCCAGATACGTTCCAATTTAAGATTCCCGATCCCAACGCAGTAGTTGAGAAATTGTCCAAGAACTTGAAGGATCAACTGGAAGAATCTTCTAGAGCCATGGAAGGAAAATTGGAAGAGAAGTTTAATAAATCTTCTAGAGCCATGGAAGAGAACTCGAGGAAAATGGAGGAGAAGCTCGAAGAATCTTCCAGAGCTATGGAAGAAATCAAGGAGCAACTGGGGGATAACTACAACTGTTTGAAGTCTCATGTAGCAGAGGAAATCGGAAATCTGGAGAAACAACTCGGAGAGACTGCAAAGGCTATGGAAGACGAAATCGACGAAGTGAGAAGGCAAGTGGCAGTAATCATGCAACAACCGGAAGTTACTAACGGGAACCACGGTGCGAGTGCCAAGATGGAAGCTGATACCATCAGAGTCCATATGAAAGCCCCACAGTTTGATGACAAGCTGTTCTGGAATCATTACCATCGCCAGCTCGAGGCAGCAGAAAGGGCAAATGGATGGACTGGACCGAAAATAGGCTGGCATTGACTCTGGCGCTTCGTGGGGAGGCAACGGAGAACCTGCAGACACTGAACAACCAAGAACAGGAGGACTACGATGTGCTCGTCAAGCATCTGGAGCTGCGGTATGGTCAAACTCATTTGGAGCATGTCTACCATTCCCAGTTGAAAAACCACATCGAAAAGTCCAACGAAACCATGCAGGAGTTTGAAGCGGATGTTGCTCGCCTTGCACGACTAGCTTATCCAACCATGCCAAAAAACGTTATGGAAAGGCTTGCAGTTCAGGCCTTCTTGGATGGACTGCGGGACCAGGAGATAAGGATGTCCTTGATTCTTCATCGTCCTGACAATCTGGTGGATGCGCTGGTAAAAGCATTGGAACTCGAAGCGCCGAAGCAGTGCTGCAAGCTTCCTGTGTGGATGGATGGAGGATGGAGGAACAGGATGTTCCGGAGGAGGACAGCTTTGACGCAAATGTGAGGAGAGTCCTCAAGGAAATGGAGGTATCCAAGGGAAAGGACAGCTCCTTTCGATGCTGGAATTGTGGAGAGCTTGGGCATATGCGTAGCCGCTGTAGGACAGAGATACGGGCACCTGCGTTGGCATTGGAAAACAATGATCATCGAGCGAGATCAAGCCTCAAGAGCTTTTATGGCTTGACCAGAGAACCAGAGCTTTCTCACAAAGCCGAGGAAAAGGAGGCGAGCACTTGAAGGACGACTGTGGTGGATAATTCCTGGCAGTCTGAGGCGCTTCGCAAGGACCAGGAGAAAGATCCAGATCTGAAGCTTGTCATCGGATGGAAACTGGCAGGCCAATGACCAACCTGGCAAAAAGTCACGAGATTCTTGGCCACCGTAAAGTCCTACTGGGCTCAATGGGACTCGATGGTTCTTGATGACGGCATCCTGAAGAGGCTGGTGAATAATCTGGATGGCACGAAAGATCGGAGGCAGTAAGTCTTTCCTGGAAACAGACAGGCAGAGGTGATGAGAGAGGTCCATGATGGCGTCACGGGTGGACATTTGGGTGTAACCAAGACGCTGGGAAAGCTGCGAGAAGGATTCTACTGGGTCAACTTTCAAGCCAATTTGAAGGACTGGTGCAAAAAATGTGCCGTATGTGCGGCAAGTAATGGAACCCAGAAACGGCCAAAAGCTCCTATGCGCCAATACAACGTGGAAAGCCCCTTTGAAAGGATCGCAATCGACGTGGCTGGACCCTTTCCTGAATCGGACAAAGGAAATAATTACATCTTGGTCTCCATGGATTACTTCAGCAAGTGGGCTGAAGCGTATGCCTTGCCAAACCAGGAGGCGGCTTCCGTTGCCGATGTCTTGATTAGGAAACGGTTTTGCCCTTTCGGTGTCCCGTTGGAGCTGCATTCGGACCAGGGCAGGAGCTTCGAATCGACGCTATTCCAGAATGTCTGCGATGTCTTGAAGATCAAGAAGACAAGGACAACGGCGTTGCACTTACAATCGGATGGCATGGTGGAGCGAATGAACAGTACCATCAACCGACACTTGGCCAAAGTTGTCTCTGACCACCAAAGAGATTGGGACGAACACCTATTCCTCATGGCATACCGATCTGCAGTTCAAGAATCGACAAGCGAAACCCCAGCAAGGATCATCATGGGTCGTGAACTCCGGCTGCCCTGCGACCTGAAGTTTGGCTGTCCACCTGGTGAAGATGTCGCTGGGGAAGTGCCAGCGACCGGATGAAGGAGGCCTATGACGTAAAGGCCGAGGAAGGCGGGTTCCAGGTTGGAGATCTGGTTTGGCTTCACAACCCACAGAGGCGACGTGGCTTCTCCCCAAAACTGCAAAACATTTTTTTCTATCTATCATAATGAAGTGGTGGGAAAAGTTCAATTGTTTTATTAAACAAACGGAGATTTCTTCCGTTTCGCTTGACCGATTTAAACGAGCTTGGGCTCATATGAAAGAGCATGATCTGCACTTCAAAACACTTTTCTGATTCGAACTTTTGACCTTCGCCGTCGCCGCTAGATGGCAGTAACTGAAATGGTAGCATGTTTTTGAGTTTTTTCCAAAAAAATCAAATGTGATGGTATTTTCTTTTTTATATTTTAAAAGGGGATACAAAAAAACACAAAAATTTATGATTTTTTCTCGTTTTTTTTTTATTTTTTTTTGATTTTTTTTTTTATAGGAAAATGTATCCCCTCTAAAAATATATGAAAATGGATATACCATCACATTTGATTTTTTTGGAAAAAAACTCAAAAATATGCTACCATTTCAGTTAACGCCATCTAGCGGCGAAGGCGAATGATTGAAAATCAAATTAGCATTTTATAGCGCAGACTATTCTCTTTCATATGAGCCCAAGTTTGTGAAAATCGGTCAAGCGAAACGGGAGGAATCTCCGTTTGTTTAATAAAACATTTGAACTTTCCCCACCATTTTATAATGATAGATAGAAAAAAACGTTTTAGACAAAAAGTGTAGGTAAATAGTCAGTAAATCCGAAAATTAACTCATCGATATATTTCCATTGGACAAAATTCCATAAAAATCATATTTTTCTACTAGGTGTTGGTTGTTACGCCCCCTAGCGACCATTTCAGAAATTTGAAAATATTTTACATGTTATCGATACCTGTTATCGATTTTTTCCCCGAACGTCGGATGACGAGGAATGCGTCGACCCAGTGCGAGCGAGCAGCGAGCAGGCAGTTGCGTTTCACGAGTCTAATGAAACGGGTGCATTTGATTAATTACTAATATTTTCCTACTTATTCTAATATATATTTCGTTATACTTGTTGATAAACTTTATTACACGCTCCAATTAAACTAAGTGTTTAATATCCAGGTTTTTCTCTTGGCCGTTTAAGTAATAAATTTTTTTGCCGCAAGCCTCCACGATGAATAGTTTACGAGAACTGGCACCCTGTCGCTGAAAATGAATCAGCCTGTACAGTCATAAAGAATGAAGAGCTCTACCATTAATGATATATTACTGAAATGTATTGCCTATACCCCGCCTACTGCGTCTTCGCAAAAAATACCAATCCTCGAAATTTTGCTTCGCGTCTGATATATCGAAAACCGTTACTGGAAAAAGTTATTCTACATGTAGATTGTATTTTAACCACGGACGTCAAATTTCCCAAGAAAAATCCAAAGTTATTTTTCAATATTTCTGTTTATTCACGAACTTATTTTTCCGCTTTACACAATATGATTCCCACGAAAACTAAAAATTTGGCCCATTTCAATATAGTGATTTTTATTAGCTGATAAATTGATCTAAAGAAAATATGAGGATAAAAATTGGAGTTTTCTCTTAAAACTCGGTACCCTGGGTTAGAATACAATTTAGAACAACTTTTTCCTGCAACTTCTCTTGATATCGATGAAGCGAATAAGCAAAATATAGAGAGTTGGCCCTCTTTGCGAAGACGTAGTAGGCGGACTTCAAAGTTCAAATTTCAGTTATGATCATAAATAGTGGAGCTGATCAGTCTGTATGACTGTAAATAAACAGTTTGAAAATGTTTTCACCTACTCACGTGCGTGAAAGTGCACTTTACAGCAATCATTCGCGTGTGGCAAGTAGCACATTCCAGCACTCAGTGCGGTAAAGTTACTTTTCCGCACTCAGTGCGGTTGAGTGATCTTTAGTATTTTAAGTAATTTATTTTGGAAATATCTTGACAAAAATGTAAATTTATCAGGAACTAGGGGAGTCGATCTTGTCACTTGTCACACATACTCAAAAGTAATTCAATTTCAAAGTTTTCATTAGGTAATACAACATGATAATACGTGGGTAGTTAATGATTAAAGGTAAAATTAAATGAACAGTTTGAGGCGCACTGCAAATTAATTGCAGAGCTGGCGGCTTTCTGTGTCGTTCCTATTTCCGTGGCCATAGTAGTCATAGACGAAATGATAATAGTAGCCTTGGATACTGTTTGTGTCCTTGTTGGTAGTTGGTTGCTGCTATCACTGCTTCCAGGTATATCTGAAGGGTCATTGTTGAACAAACCATTTGCTATTTGCGATGTTGATGGAACCGAGATCCTTGATGCGGCCATCGTTGAAGTAGAAGGCATTTCCAAGATATTGCGAGCATTTTTTTTGTTCTCAATCAAATTTTCTATGTATGACTCTGCCACTGCCGTCGACTTCCACCCGCCGCGCCGTGCGGAAATATTGTTACCGGAGTCGGCAAGCATTGTGGCCGAAGATCTCCTGAAACAAAGTCCTGTGTATAGCTCGGGGTTTGAGAGTCTTGAGTATCCTGCAATATTCGCTTGCATCTTTCCGATAGTGTTGATCCCCACACATTGCTTGGTACATTTCCCTTTATTGTACTGCACAAAGAAACGCCGGTGGGGAGTGTCGATAGGACGCAGAGCTTTATACTCCATATAAAGACTGATATATCCCATTTCTCCATTGGGATCGACGACAATAAATGTTCTTGGTACATTTGTTTTGGTTTCAGGTATAGTAATGATAAGAATATCCTCCTTTTCCTGAATATCATCTATGGTCAGGTTGGTCAGTTCTTCACGACGGCAAGCACCAGCAATTCCAAAAACTGTGGCCACTTTATCAATAAAAAGATATGGTCCGGTGCTCCCAACAAAAATCTTTCATCGTCGGATTTTTCTAGTAGTTTAGATTTTGTTGGCGTATATCCGTCATTCAATCTTTTCAAGCAGAATGTTAACTTGAAATAGCTTTTCAAATCAATGTTCGAATATAAACTCTGTTCTATGAATCAATGTTCTTCTTTACTTTTATAATGGATTTTATCATTAAATAAATTGACCATAATGTCGATGGTGGAAAGGTTTTTGACAAATGATTGAAATAAGATATGACTTTTCTATGGTGGTTACTATGACAAAATTATGGAGAGGCAGATTTCCATGTTGAAGAAAATGTGAAATTTCAACTCAAAGGTAAAATTTTGTACCTAACACATGTGGAAAGTGTCTTTACCGCCCTTGACGTTGTGACCGAACTCCGCTTCGCGTCGGTCGGTCACTGCCGTCGCGTGCGGTAAAGTATCACTTTCCACACTTGTTAGGTGAATAACTATTGTGGATTTACTCGGCAGTTTTTCAAGATAGCGATATGAATCCGGGTATATTCATGAGCAGGATTTTTTTTTCAAGTATCTAATAGTATACAGGTATTGCCATCTAAAAATAAACATAATCTGTATTTTTTATCTGTATCTTATTGTTTTCTCGACTACAAATTTTATGGCAGTTCACAAAAAATCGTTGATTTTTCATAGGCGATATGAATTTTCTTGAAGTTATTTTTTGGTTCCTTGGTACTTTGGTACATTGGTTCTTTGGTATTTTGATTCCTTGATGCTTTTGTTCTTTGGCGATTTGGTTATACGGTGATTTGATTATTGGGAACTTTGATTCTTTGGTTCTTAGGTACTCTGTACTTTGATTCTTTGGTACTGTAGTTTTGTGGTACTTTTATTTTTTGATACTTTGGTTTGGACTAAGTGCTCACAAAATATTCTGGTGTGGAGTAACCTATGAAGGCCCCGATGTAGGCCTTTTATCGATTCATCCTTCAAAATTCCTATTTCCTTATCTCTGTAGGCCTGACAACGCAAACGATCATGTATGTTTATGCTCTTGTCAAAGTAATTCAAATATCATCTAGTTTGAATGTTTTTTGAACGTTAAAGGTTACATACACAAAGATTTTCTAGTGCCTGATTTTTGCGCTATTCAGTTCCAGTTTTTTTGTTGGTTGTATAAAAGCGCTGATTACCTGGCAGTTAAAAAGAAGATTTGGTGAATGCAAGATGACCAGCAGGTCATCCTCCGACAAATAATCTTTGCCACTCACTAACTAGAACACGTTTGTCAAACATGCAAAGACCAATCCAAAGTTCACACATGCGAGTAGTTCATGCTCTTCACTGGAGGCAGGCAGATCAAATCTGTTGATCGAGAGTACCCCTTTATACAGAGTTTTTGCATGTACCATAAGCGATGTGGGGAACTCTCATCCAGCTGTTAGCTGTTGGCTTTATCTTTTATTCCACCAATACACCATAAAGTTATCAAAATATGGTTCATCAAAAATCGAAAACTGATAAAAATATTTAGAAAAACAACAGTGGAAACAATCTTGATTTGACCTCTATTCAGATTTTGAAGATTGATCTATTGTTCATTTATTCAGTAAAGTGTTTCTTGTGTTTATAAGTGTTTTTCAAAAGCCCCACAGATTTTACATAAGACAGTTTTTTCTAATGTATCTTTTGAAATAATCGAGCGTTCTGGTATTTTTTCCTAACCCTGTAGATACAGTGACTACTGTAGATCTATGATCTATGACTACAGTAGTAGATAGAACATAGAACCTGTCATAATGAAAAATAAATAACATAAGCATATTTTCCAAGCTTGAATGTGAATTTACCATACTTAAATACAATAATCTTCTACGCAAGATAAGAATTCAAAAAAAAATAACTGAGGTACTATACATACGTATATTTATTTACCAATGCCGAATCACAATTGAAACAGGTGTTGAAGCCTTGAAGAGTTTTTCAAAAGTGTCACGTTTCTACAATTTTATGTTTTACCAATAATAGGAGTGGTTGGGTTTGATGACATTTCTTCATCTGAATCCGATAAACTCCTACTCATAGTTATTTTCCATCTTAATTGGCCACACTAGTACATATGACGTCATATAAATATTATTATGTTGAAGCATAGTTTTGTGCACATAAATCCTAATTTGTGTGAGATTTGTAGGCGATGAAGCCTTTTTGGTTAATTTGTTTTTTGTAATGTCCTGAAATGATCAGTGCATGCCGAAAGATAAGATAACGAACGTGTCTCTTCGATTTTCTGAAGCTCTCTTTTGGCTCTCTCGAATGATGGTTTAACGACAAGCATATAAAAACAAAACAAGACAGTTGCAACATGACTCTAATAAACCAGTCATATTCCATTCCAGTACTGGAAATGTAGAAATCTTCCAAAACTATTATCCAGACTTGGTGGTAACCGAAAATGTACACAAATCATCACAAAATTCTCCAGTTGGGAATTTACAAGGATCAATATTGTCTAATATTTCGATTTTCTGTCAACATCGGAACTTCTGATCATCACTAATGGCGATTTCGGTTTACTGCTCCGCGAGAGATGATGCTCTGTCGACGATTGATCTATCCAATGGAGAGCCCTCTCAAAGGAGTCTGTGCCATCTGGCTGGCTTTAAAAAGAAGGCAGGAATTTTTTTGAGTTAAATGTCATTTGACATGAAAACTCAACCTAAGAAGTTTTAAGAAAAATTATGTTTGTTTGAATTGAATCTCTGGCTTTTGGGCTGGACAGTTTATTATTAATTATGGATAATGATCTCATCTCATGTTTGCAAGTCGGGACCCGTATCCACGATTTGGGTGAAGTTAATGTGAAGTGAAAACTTTATTGGTTTTATACAGCATAATTCACTACAGATTTACTCCACCTGAATCGTGAATAGGAGGGGCCCTAGGTCAACGAAAACAAAAACGTAGAATAGGAATTTCTGGATCATGCACCGAATCTGCCAAAAATCGCAGATCAATATAGAGCGCTCGCTTAAAGATTCGGAGCAACCGCATGTTATAACCGAAATCGATGCCCCGAGTGAGAGCTATCTACTTCGTTAACCGAAAATGCAAATCTGGTCAAGATCTGTCAAAGAGCGATCTGAGAGCGCTCTAGAGTGGTAAACCGAAATCGCTATTAGTCAAATAATAATCACTGTAAGTCATTTCAGACAATTTTACAAAATTTCTTATGACAAAATAGGTATAACTAGCAAAGTATCCACACTCTTTGAGGTTTTGAAATGACAACTGGTTTGTCAAAGTCAGCTATTCTGGAAATGATCATGGTGTTCTCCAAGGTGGTATCATGGGCCTGATGACATCACGCGGCCAGCACTTTGGCCTTGTTTTCTAGGAGGTGAAGTCTATTTTTTTATGAGAACGGAAAATGACAAGCAGTCATTAGTAACTATTTTATTCTGGTTGCCAGCCTGACTCGACGCGTTCGAACTGTAAAGCCTAGTTCCCAGAACTTCGTTCTGTGGTGGCGACACGGCGTTCGACCAATAGGATCTCGTCCCCTCATACCCACTCTTCTGTCGCCATGCTTCTGCCGCTGCTTAATTATTGAATTATTTCAACTTCATTCGTTCTGTCGCAGAATTGAAATTATGTAGCGTTGTTTTTGGATTGTTTACAGGTTTGCTTTTGTGATATTACCATTTATTTTGCACTTTGCACACCTTAAAGAATAAGAGAAATGAAACATTGCAGTAGGAATGCATGAATTATATTATTATTATCACAGCAGACAATCACAAAATATTAAATTATAAAACAGTAAAATGTCTTGAAAACACATACCTACCTGCGTTTAGTATTTCTTTTTTTCCCCGACTGTTTTCTCCTTAATATGGATTTGCGTCAAAGCCATATTGCCATCAATGTTTTTAACAGCGGTTTATCCATTCGCGAAATCTCAAAACACTGAAATAAACAATAACTGCTCACTGTTTATAGACAATGAACAATAACCTCAAAAAAACTTGAATCTCTGCTGCGACAACGCACGACATTCAGTGACAGCTGTCAAGAACTGGCGACAAGGTAGAGGGGATTGTCGCCGCGACAAAAACAAAGTTCTGGGAAAGTCGCTTCAAGCTGTGTTTAACTGTAGGACCGTATTCAGATATAGAATTGTAAATACATATTAGCTATGTTTGGGCTACGTCTGGAACGCTTTTACACGTTTTCAACGTCAATCGAGATTTGAACTGCGCAAACCCTAGTGCGATGTCATTTTGCAATTAAATAATGATATCAAATCATTTATTCGGGTCAACAAAACACATGCACATATGTTAAGTTGACATAACACATGTTGTTTTTCTTATCCTTTAGATAGTTGAAAAAAATAAAACAGGCAGAAGCTCTGCCTTTTCTACTTCTTTTATAAGCTCCTCGGAAGGAAACTCCTCATTCTCAATCTATAATAATCTATAACTATACAATTGATGCTTTTATTAGTTCATATAAGTACAGTGTAATCTTTGAAATCTGATTCCTGAGCAATGCTGGAACTAGCTCGAGGCTCAACAGTCATGCTATCCATTATTGCCAAAACTAGAATCAATATTTTAAACTTGTACATTTTATACATAGCATACATTATTTACACAGCTTTACTCACCTGTAAACCATTAATAAACAGATTAAAAAGCTTCTATAAAGACCGAATGAACCATGACAGTATCTTAGAAATAATATGAATAATTACAACGAAATAAACACAAAAAACATAAAAAATCAACAAAATTATATCACTCAGAAAAAATCGGGAATTCGATTCTGTTCTAATATTGTTAATCGAGGTTAAAATTTAATGTCAAACGCTTCACATATTAACAAATTATTATTAGTTATTTAGGGAATTTATTTTTATCACCTTGGGGAAAATAACGGTCAGATCGTCCGTTCTTCTAAAATATGGACTTTATTGGCCATACGCATAAGCAGTCCAGTTTTTCTATAGGTCCGTGGGTGGTTGCTATGACAAAATTATGAAGAGGCTGATTTCCATGTTGGTGAAAATGTCGATTGGAGGTTGAGAAATTTCATACCGAATTGGATCAAATCATGTGTGTATTGCTACAGGCGGTTGTAGATGAATGTTATTGGAGTATTTTAAAAATGAATAAATTATTCCGAAAAAGTGCAACTATACTCAAAAATTGTCTAATTTTAATTTAAGGCACTCCGTGCAGTAAAGTGACTTTAGTCAATATGTCCAACTTCTCAGCAATAAAACTGCTTGATAAATTGATAATCCTTTTGAAAAATATGCTCATAGGTGAATTTTTTTATCTAACACATGTGGAAAGTGTCTTTACCGCCCTTGACGTTGTGGCCGAACTCCGCTTCGCGTCGCGTGCGGTAATGTATCACTTTCCACACCTGTTGGGTAAATAACTATTTTAAATCATTCAACATGATTCAACGCCCATATGGTATCATGGCATCATGAAATTACTACAATTTCATAACTCTGTTTTTCAAGAAAATGCTTTTTTGACCATCGTACATCAAAACAACATGAAATATGTACTTCGCGATAGAAGAGAATAATTCTGAAGCTAATGAGTTCACCATCCCATTATCTCATTTCTTATACGGGCTGCAACATATTGAATGAAATGTTGATTCAAAGCTTTTTTTCTGAACAAAAGCTAATAATAGGCTGTATCCCAAAATTAACATTGCAATATAACAACATTTCAGTACTATGTATTTTCCCCTCGTGCAGCAATGACAGCTTACGTTCTTCGTGTCCCTCTCTCTTTCTTAAGGGATAGCTTGATTTTGTTCTGTCAGCGCCAGTCGTTATTCCTGCAAGGTTGAGGACTAACGGCCTTTTTAAGTTGATCCCAAAGATAATCGATTGGGTTGGAGTTCGGGCTACATGATTTTTAATCCTGGAATTCCAACCTCATGCAGATATTCACTTACTACTCGTGAGACGTCATGTGTGGCATTACGATGCATTAGTGAAAATTGGTTTCCTGTCGTTTGTTTTTGTTGATAAATAACTAGCTCTACATCATCATTTCATTCAAACGTAACTGTAACGATATCACATGAGAAAAAAGTGCAGTACTGTATTCTAAACATTTTATTTTTTTATTCATCCCATTATCTACATTATCCCATTAATACACTACTGCATTTTTTTTTCTTGTGATATGGTTACAGTTCATGAACAATTTCCTTTGATATCATTTGTTTCAGAAGAGCTCTTTAGAAAAAGCTTTCCACGTTCAACTCTAGTGATAAATAATCAGGACGAAATCCAATCTGTTCGAATCTGATTCATTCGTTATCATAATATTATCTGTTTTCTATTTTGTACATAGATTTATTGACTTCCGCAAGTTATGAGAAGGCAGCTCTCTAGACGACGATAGCTGAACATTCATGAACAATTAAATTTGCGTAATATTTTCCGTGTCTATATATCAGTAAATAGGACTTTCTTACTACTTGATGTTGTTGATGATAATATTCGAATTTCAGTTAAATGGTTGACTGAATAAAATCGCTATGGATTGAAAACTCCGTCGTGTAAAACTAGATTCAATTCTTGTTATCAACGAGAGATATATGAATCATTTCATCGATATAATTTCATTGGGCAAAGTTGTGTAAAAATCTTAATTTTCTACTTGGTGTTGGTTGTTACGCCCCCTAGCGACCATTCCAGAAACTCAAAAATTTTGTCCAGGTTTTTATCTTGACCGTTTTAGCAGATTTTTTTTCCCGCCATCCTCTACGATTATTAGTTTTCCGGATACAGTACCCCGCATTCCTAGTTGCACACCCTGTACAAACCACACACGTTCGAGCATGCTGGTCCGAGCTACAGTGAATAATAGTCACTGTAGTCCGAGCTTAATAACAAGTCGTGCTCGCCCAACATGCTCTGGCGTCTGTGAGACTGTGAGGGGTTTTCCAGCCGCAGCGAGCATGTTGCATCGATCATTCGCGGACCAATGTTTAGGTTTTTCCTTTTTTTTCCAGGAGATTCTGTAACCCCCTCTATAGGAAAATAAGCGTCGACTTCATTAATTTGAGTCAAAGTAGCTTGTCCGAGTCTCAATCTTAAACCATCTTTATCTCTGCTTAAATGATCTTTCTGAATGGAAACTTTAATTATCGTAGTTATATTTTGTGGGATGAAAATAAGATAAGAGTTTTCTATTTGGTATTTCTCAGGAGCTGCTCAAACGTTGACTGCACTATTATATACGAGTTTTGTGAACACTTATAATACTTGGGATACCAACAATATGCGAATTAGTTTATTTCTCCTATAGATTGAAAGCTTTTGAACAGGATTATTCATTATATTTTTATCCAGTACAAACACTTTAGTACTGGAAGGGTTGTTGAGTGCTTATGGTCCAGAGATGCATGTCAGAGAGCCTACTAGGGTAACGTCAAACAGTCAAAGACTTGACTATATTTGCTAAAATCTTGAGGATTATTGTGTAAATTGTGACGTTTGATCAACGCAAGATTGTTTGACCATCATGCGGTTACTTATAAAGTGAACCTCATGAAACCAAAAAACTTTAGAACAGAACGAAAGGGTAGGATCTTTTCCAGAAAAAATTATGAGAACTTCACGACCTTTGCAAGTCTGAGGATTGGGAAAGTGTTGTAGTCTGAATACCCCTTGGAAGACTTTCATAACAGACTGTGCGTCGATTTCATATTTTCTTTCTTTGTTCGGAATACTAAACAAAAACTGAAAAAACCATATATGACACCAAGTCTTCGAAGGTGCTCAAGAAATTTGAGAGCACTTTATCATATCAGGAAGTTCTATTAACACAGCATATTCTTTATTAACTATTTCAAAAAGTATAGAGCAATTTATAGAAAAATATTACGATCAGCCAAATGCTCATACTACAGCAACCGGATTGCAAATGCAAAAAATAGCGGAAAGAATCATGAAATATTGTCAATGAAATACATACGAGGGAAAAATAGTAAAATCAATACAGATACCAGCAACATCAGGGTGACAACAGACAAACCAAATGATTTCTTTTGTTCACTTAAAAAGAATCTAGCCTATAAGCTGACTCGGGACTTAAGCTACAATGAATACAAAAGGCACATATCAAATTCCAGCTCATTCTTCATTTTCGCTACATCGGTTGATGAGTTGCTTGAGGTTTTTAGGGAAGTGAGGAACAAAAGGGCTGCAGGCTGAGATGGAATATCTCTCAGGCTGTCATCAAGCTGATACTGCTTTGTGGGTTCCAGTGGATACAATAAATGACTCATTCTTGAATGGTGCATCTCCTGACAGTCTTGAAATAGCAAATGTAGAGCCAATATTCAAGGGAGGTGATCCAGAAAATCCAGGAAACTATAGACCAATTGCCTCACGGCCAATGAAATCAAAGATAATTCAAACATTTATCAAGAAAAGATTGATGTCATTTTGGACAGATTTCAACGTGATAAGAAATGTACAATATTTCAAAAACCTTTATACCACGCTGAATGATGGAGAAGTGGCTTCAGCAGTATTCTGCGACTTGTCAAAGGGTTTTGACTATGTGAGCCATCAAATACTGCTGGACAAATTCGTGAGGTATTGAGTGAGAGGTGTCAGCTGTCAATGCTTCAGATCATATTTGACCGGTAGACAGCAAAGTGTCAAACATGCAGATTCTGATAATGAATTCTCGGGTTTGAAGAACATCGACTGCGGAGTCCCACAATGATCTGTTCTGGGACCAGAACTTTTCTAGCTGTATTTTAACGATATAGCAGACCTGGAAATATCCGGCAGGTTCACGATTTTTGCTGATGATGCAACCATCCTCTTGAACAATAAAAATCCCACAAGGCTGAGAAAAACTATAAATCATGACTTCAAACTTATTAGGCAGTCGTGTGACTCAAATAAACTGGCTATGAATGTTTCCAAAACCAATCCAACGTCCTCCATGTGCTTTCTCCAAGGCATTGGGCTAGATGGCAAAAAGATGAACTACTCATCAGTAAACAAGTTTTTGAGGGTTCTTATTGATTCTAGATTGAAATTTGATCACCATATTCAACAGCTCCACTCTTAGATCGCAAGAAACGGTTTTGCAATCAGGCTCATAGTTAAGGAAATGCGTATGGACATTGCTAAGAACATATATTGTTTTTTTATCGAATCCCACTTCAGATATGGGGTAAGTTTTTGGGGATCTTGTACTGAGCAACAAATGCTGAGTTTATTAAGAATCCCAAAAAAAAGCAATCCGATACTCGTGTGGAGCAAAACCAAGAGAACCATGCAGGGCAGTTTTCATTAAAGACAAAATCTCAACCCTAACTTCTCTTTTTATTTCGGAGAAAGTTTGCCTTCTCCACAAAAAGTATAAAGACACGATACTCGTGAACTCAAGACCCTATTCCACACACTCTGTAAACAACAAACGATTCGTGATACAAACCAGTTGAAAAAAAAGTGAAACAACTATTGGTCGAGAAAGCTTACTCCAGACAGCTCACATGAGTATCTCGACGATCAGCTTCACTGACTTGAAAAATGTCTCAATACCAAGTGGATGTGTTTGTAGCTTGTAGCTTGTCTGACTGCTATCTTCCTATTTTCTGTAAAAATTTGTTGTTTTTTTTTATTACTCTATTTCTATTTAATTTTATTTTTATATCTTTTTCTTTTTCGCAATTATTGTTGGTGTTATTTCAATTTTAATTTTATACTCAGCTTTGTCAATATTCTAATTTGAAATGTGACAATAAAGCATTTTTTTACTTGATTTGATCTTCACCTACTGCTCTCATATACAATAATTCAAATGGTTGATTCACGTTGTAGGCGGCATCCTTTGGAAATAGCGGAAGAAAAAATAGACTTTGCAACATCAAAAAATAAATCAAGTCATTTTTTAACGGAACACCCTGTATCTTATTAGCTGAACTGAAAACATTCTTTGTTCTGATTTCAAATGTATATTGATTTGTTGGCATATGGTTCACACACTTTTGAAATATTTGAGTTTCAATGAAAATTTAACTTTATTTGAACCACAACAAATAATTATGATCGAGCTTATGATGATAGATACTTACTTAATCAAATATATAATGATAATTTATCGTTAAACTATAAAAGAGCATACGGAAAACAAGGCTGTTATTTGAATAAAATTATCTCAATATCTGAAATTTTTCTTCCGCCGAATAACCCATTTGATATAATAAATATTATGATTTTCATGGTGAAAGACATAGTTTCGTTGTCATGATCACGATTATTGCAATCGTCGACGTTATCAACGCAACTTGATTCTGGAGCAATAAACTGTGATGACTCTAGATCTCCAATTATCATGGAAAAATAAATGTGTGGAAATTATAAGTTCAGATATTTCAAAGGTGGCTGAACCAACATAATATTATATTTGGAATCAGATCCATTTCCATTTTAGCCGAGGTTTTAGCAAATGATGTACATTGCATTGTTACATTTGAAAAAATTAACTCAATCAATTTTTTCAATGTTGTAAATTATTTTTCTTATTTCCTCTATTATCAAAAGATTCCACGTAAAAAAACTATTTTTCTTCAGTAACTCATGAAAAGATGTATAGGTGGGAGTCAAAATATAATGAAAAACCTGGTAAATGGTCTTAGTTAATGAATACGCAATATATCATGGAAATTGTGGGACTCATAACAGAAAATATGAATGTTAATGGGTATGTTCCCTTATCACCTCTACATCAAAATTTGAGAAAGATGGTGAATAACAAACATGAACATTGGTTCTATTAGGTAGGTTTATGAAATAGCTTATAGAATTGAACACATTAGAGAAGTCCACATCACGTGACGTAGCCTGCGGGGCGAGAATACAAGGTTGTTGTCACCATAGGCGGAGACATATGATTATAGATAGAATAATATCTTTATTCTCTATTTTTTCAGTTTTCCTATACCATATACCATAGAGAAATTCTCTGTGACTAAACTATTATTTATCGAGCCGACTCTTATAAACAGTTCGACCATAAACATATACAATTTCATGGTCGAAGCAAAGATTAAAAATAATAAGATGCGCCAGTAAGGCAAGGCGAATAAAATCGAAGAGAGACAAAACTACTGCCCTGTTAAAGGGACAATCGGAAATAGTCGGGCGAAAATATTTCCGAAGACCGGAGTTTGTACCGCCCACAGTGAACTGACTGGTTTTGGTCATTCGGGACCGTATTTAAAGATTTCAAGGTTTATAGTTACATTTGTGATTTGGTGTCACTTGTGTGATTATTAATACAATTTTTACCTTTCCATCAGATTAAAAAGAGTATGAGTGGTATCAATAATTGTATTTACATAAACAGTAAGAACAATTATTATAATACTTCTACAGGAAAGCTGCATTTTTTTCGAGTACCTATTGATGAAGTTAGGTAAGTTATATTAAAAGTACTCACCTTTTATTCCGTGCAACTTTATTCAATATGATAGGTTTTTTTAATTCCATAATCTGGATCTCACAAACATTTGAAAACCAAATTGAAAGTCAATCCATCCAAGTTTCAATAAATAGAAAAATGTGCTACGAAAGTGTTCGTGATGATGTGAAATATTGTTTGTCTCGTTTCTTGCTATGATAATAACAAGAGTATTATGTCAAAGAGCAAAAATTAGTTTGTCAACACTTCAAAAAATTAGTATTTTTCATATTTTAACCAGGCGCCAACGTGTAGAACTCGGTAAGAGTAATGAGTTGTTTATTACCATGATAACCTTTACAAAACGTCCTTTATTTGCTCATTCTATTGTACTCATTCCTAAAATATTGCCCTCTATTGGCCCCTTTATAGCCATTCAAGAGATTACCAAAAAAATTAAATACAAAAATAATTTGCTTTTGTTCAAATTTTTTCAATTCGGTGTCACAAGAAAAATTAATATTTATTCCTCAACATCTTCAGAAATACATACATATACCTACCGCAAAGCCGGGTTACTTTGTCACTTAGGTTTTTTTATTTTTTTTAATTTTTGACGGTTTTCTAAATTTTGTCTCTCTGTTTATAACAAAGAAAATCTCCTGAAATTTTGATGATTTTTTTAAAAATGGGTAATTTTTTCCTGTTCAAAATTTTATAGCTAGCAGACTATCTTTTGTTCAATCAATATGAAACTTTCAGAAAGTACATACTTTTTGCTTTTTTTTCTCGAATGATGCTAGACGTTTTTATCAAAAATTATAAATTACAATGAAAAAAACTCATTCTTCACCTTTTTTTTTTAACGTGGCAAAGGGACACTGAACACGTTTTTCAAAAAAAAATCCAGGACCCGTATTCCGTGTACTGTTGAATTCCATAGCAACACGTCGCTTTCCCATATTTTTACACAGAGAGTGACGTATTGCTATGGAATTCCACAGTACACGGAATACGGTCCCAGGTCAAGAAAACTGACAAATGAAATGAAGTTTAAGAATGCACAACCACTCCTTTGATAACTGATGCAGGATGAAAGCCCAATCAAATTTTTAGGGTCCTCTCATTATTATGACCAGTAATGTATATTCCTGTGATACTAATATTTAGATAGACTACACTGAATCTGTGTTAAGATTGAGTTTCATGATTTATGATTTGATGATTTTTTGTAAATTTGTCCTAGAATAGATTAAAATATTCTATAGTGCATTATACACAATAATAAATGTATACAACACCAATTTTCCATTTCGTTTTATTTTCTTCTTTCACTTTGTTTATTTTATTTTTGATCTATCGGATCATTTTGATAAGTGATTTATCTTCTAAATGTCTTCATCTTTAGTCATCACATATGGACTGGACATCCATAATGTTCAAATACTACCCTAACCTCATCTATTCGAAATCAAGCTGTTGGATTTTTACTAGTGCGGCAAGGCACCAATTCCCAATATTCAAAACACTTTCCAAAACAATTATCATTAAAAATGATCAAATGGAATGAATGCATAAAATATAATTTACTCGATAAATTAACAATCATTTCTACGTCGAAATCTAATTCAGGTCTACGCCGGACCTGTGTGCCAACATAGGTAAGTGGTGAAAAAATGGCAATGTCGTTAGCGGCGAAATAAAGTTTTAAGCGGCAACACCGTTTTACCTTCCGGTTAAATGTCCAAGGTCAATGAAGCGGGTCCCGAAAGATCAAAGGAATTCCGCCGGGTGTCCTCTCTTATTATTTCTACTCTTTGGTCGAAGTATAAATTCGACGACCAGACGCCGCTAAATCATCCGGTTGCTAGGATACGACAGACGCTTTCCACTGCGCATCGAACGCCAAGGCGCAAGATGTGGCCTTCTCTCATGTGTTGAACTCTAACAATCATCCGTCTCATGCTTGAAAAAGTGATTGGATAGAACAAGTAGCCACATTAGATATTATCGATATTGCTATTACGAAAATCAGTCAATATTTTTCATCAAAAACATAGGACGAAAGAGCATAAAGAGATCAATTTTGTTGAAGATCCTACAATAATCGACATTGATGTACATTTATCGACATCCCAAAATTTGAAAGAACTTTCAGTTCAGTTCAGTTATCAAAAAAGTGATGATGCATCTAAAAACTTCAATCCAGCTAACGGGCACTAATGTTCCTTTAAATGAAAAATCAAGTGCTCTTCCGTGACGTTTAAAAAAGGATTAGGAATAAAACCATCGTCTGTAGCTCTTGATAAAAATGGCCATTCGAAAGAAGGGAAAAATGTACGTAATTTCTGACAACAAACATTGAAAGATAGTCCGAGGGATAGTCTAGATTCAAAATTTTGAATTTGGCAAAAGTTACCAATTTTGGATCAAGTAATCGTATAAATTGGGTAGAATCTGCAAACTTTTCGAAAAACACATATCGTAATTTCGAGGATAAATCTTCTTAACTTCTTCAGAATTTTTGCATTTGCATTTGCATTTATTACCCTGTATGATCCTCGTGACTTGGTTGACCAGGTTTTCTTTTCAGCGCTGTCCATCAAGTTAAATGGTTGATTAAGCTAAAGTAATGAATGGAACGTAGAAAAAAATCAGTTTCTATTCACATAACCACCAGAACGAATAACGAATGTAATTTCAAACTTCATTTTCCTATATTATGTGATTCTTTTATCAACTCAATCAAATAAATTCTTAATTGATTTTACTGATATAAGTCGATCCCTAGCTAGACTCAAAAACTTGGTGCCATTATGTTACGCCAATAATTATTATTATACTCTTTTAATAATGTTGAAAGAGCATTAATTCTCGAGTCGTGTTGGGTATTCAATAGCCTCTGCCGTCCCTCGACACGAAAAAAAAAAGAAACAAAAACCTGTGAACTTGTGAAGGTGAACTTGAGATATATGGTAGTTGCCACAAATTATACCGCTCATGTTTATTCAATCTATCAATTCTCACTGTGGTTTTGAGAAGATAAGTGATTGGGAGTGTCGATGAGATCATTTTTTATGACAATAATGTTGTCTTGATGATTATAGAGATGTATTATTCAAAATGGTTTAAATAGTTCCTCCCGTTAGTCATTGACGTCAAGTAATAAAAATGGTAATATACAGGGTGTGACAGATTTGTTGTTAAAATATTGGTGATTTGTTAGCCAAGCAATTGTTATATAAAAACAATGTTGCGCAACTTGAAAAAAATGCCGCTTGGGAACTTGAAAAATTACGAATGGTTTGCGAGATATCCGGAAATGACCGATTTTTCATAATTAATTTTTTTAATTTATATTACATTTTATTCATTATTGTGATAATTTTTAAGCCTTCACAAATTATACTTTATCAAGCAAAAATTCTGCATATAAAATGATAACTTTAAGAACTTGTGAGATTGACAATATCAATACAAGTAACAGTAACAGATAACAATACAGGATTCTCAAAACATTTTTTACGTCTTGTATTTTTGAACTATATAATCCTCTAAGTACTTGGGAGGCTGACGTTGTCTTGCTGTTCTTGTACTCAATTGACCTGATTATGGGGATTAAGCGATTGACCTCAAGTCATCCAACGGGTTTTCTGGAGTGACTAATGTTTTTGATAGTTTTGAAGAATGAGCTGATGAATTATGATCCTCAGTTGAGGATTTATAGTTTTTTACAGCATCTACAGTTGATGGTATAGTTGTTCCTCCCAAAAGTCGAACATCACTTCGTGGAGCCAAATGTCTGAGAGATATATTTTTTTCTTTTTCATATGACAGTCTAACTAGTGCATAATCGGGACTAGCTCCTATCAGTTCTGCTTCTTCTATAAGAGGTTCATACTTGTTTTGGTCTTACATGTTTCCGAATTAGGATTGGTCTAGGACTAGATAACCAGGTTGGTATTGGATTACCGAATGTTGACTTGCGTGCATGATTAAACATTCTTTCATGTGGCGTACAATTGATTGTTGTGTAGAGAAGGGAACGAATTGAATGTGAAGCATCTGGTAGAACCTCTTCCCATTGATTGATGTTCATGCACAGAATAAGCGACCAGAAGCGACAAAGCGTCAAAAATTGCATTGATTAAATGAGTAACGATTCTCTGACGTCACGTTTGAAGTATGGGACAATGGTCCCCCAATAGACACTGAGATAACTTTACCAATGCTCTACACTGTAAGAACAGTTGGTTTAAAAAGGTGTTAGTAATCTGAAACTCAATGAGGGTTTCATAATGATAAAGAGACTGCTTGCACCATTTATTTTATCATATTGGTGATTATTAACGAAACGGTTTTTGTTTTCTTCTATTCTCTATTTTTGTGTTATAAAAAAAATTCTCTCTTCACAGACATATTTTATTACCCACATAAGTATAAATAAATGGATATATGAGTACATGTTGCCTAGATACATAGGTATATAGGACTTGCAAATTGATATTTCATAATTATAGATCAATATCAATAGGTAGTTATTAAAAAATGAAAATATAAAACGGTATATATATGTACAATAAAAATATTTGGAAGATTTTTGAAGATGTTTCCATCTTGTGAAAAAATTAGTGTCAAGTTCGTATAATATGTTTTACTGATGAAGGGCCTTTCATTTATTTTATTATACAGGGTGTTTTAAGTTTTAACTGTGAGGTAAAAGAGGTATTTTTTGGGTATTTTCTGTGCGGATTTTGATTTCAAAGCGACAGTTTTTGGCACACCCTATAAGGGGGTGATTCTCATGACACTTGGTTAAATAAGGATGAATGGAACCTTGTTTGAAATTTGAAAGCGCTTCCAATTCTCTTCCACTCACAACTTCACAATATTTTTCAAAATTCCTACGATATTGGTTTTCGAGATTTCCATTGTTGAACTGGGCGGATAAAATAATTACCTACGCTTCTTGGCTTTCTCTTTTCGAATTTTATCTCTTTTTTTCGAAGCTGTCAGTTTAATTTTTTCAAGTAGGTACACATATAGGTAGTCTATTTTGACAGTTTTTGTTACCTTGCATTTATCGCCCGAAACACCGCTGTTCATTTCTAGTTGAAACATCATGTATATTTTATAAGTTGAGAATCCGCTTTTGTTTATTTTATTCTTCTTATATTTGTACACTCGAATATAGATAACGTAAAAATTATGTATAGTCATTGTAAAAAAACAACAATATATATGATTTGTATTCTTTATTAAGATCTATTAAGTGATATAAAAACACCAGAAATAATGAATACAAAATATATCAGTGAACAAATCTGATAAGATGTGGATTTTTTCTCTTGGCTCGAGGATAATTGAAATCCCATTAGCCTAGTTTACACCGACAACTTGGTCTGCGGACCAAGTACTAAATTCGAACTATATCAGAACCAAATATTTAGTTCGAATGGTGTAAACAGTTGCGGACTAAGCTGGTCCGCTCTTGGATCGGTACTTGCCAGCAGGTGTACCGAGCTAAATTTGGTTCGATCTGGATCAAAATTATGAGGTTATGTTGATTGTTATTATTGTGAATTGGTTGGTTCTGAGTTTCTCAAGGCAATCTCAGCGTACTTACTTATGTTTTTTCTGGTTACGAATTGTGTTGATAAATAATTTCGACTTGTTTTTGACGTTTGACGAATTGCGCGCGTACTCATTTAGTTCACGCGTTGCAAGATGGTGTAAACGGACGAGAAGCAAGCATTGGTCCTTACCGTACTATCTCCACCCACTTGGTCCTATCGGCCCGAACTAAACGACTTATCGGTGTAAACTAGGCTAATGTCTTCCAAGGCACTTTTTCTGGCAGTTTTTCAACCATGCAGCTTTGTGGGAAAAATGGAAGGAATGGCATTGAGAAATAGGCGTTTCTTTTAATTTTCTCTGAAAATTAACAAGAAATGATTTTTTTTTCGAAATGAAGTTTGCAAGGCACCGGCCTTGGAAAGCAAGTCGTCCCGATAACAAGCCTTCACTCATATTTCAGCCCTATAATAAATGAAAAAAAAACTATAGATTACTAGATCACCCTACACCCTATAATATAAAACAATTTGCACAAACTTCTACTCGGCTCAAGTGGTTATATCTAACCTTACCTTACATTTTGTCTACTGAATTGAGGTAGGTAATCGTTTTAGATTTTTCTAGATAAATAAACATTACAAAAAACCAAGATATACATACTTTTTGAGTAAAAACGTCGATAAAATTGGGAAATATTCTCAATAATACGGAAGTAAACAGACTTTCTAATATAGGTGAATAAGTACTTACTGATCAGAGTCTTTAGGGAAAGAAAACATAGATATTCCATGACCGGTTCTGGTCCAACAGCCCCGAAAAGCACAAGAATTGCCTCTCGCCATATCACACGATTTCCTTTCACATAAAAAAATACACAAAATCAAAATCGAAGAATATTCCAAATGATACTAAACAAATACTATCAGAGACCGGACTATAAGACCGAACCGTCAGATGTTTGACAGTGGTCCCACATTTCCCCTTCCTAAAGATTTTGGCGGGAACCGTTTTGTCGCTTCTGCAGTGGGATTCTAATTTGACCAGTCGTTACGTCTCGTTACGAGACCGGCAGTCGAGATCGGTGTCGGTATCGAGTGAAATGCGATTCTAATTCGGTCTCGTTTAACGTACCGTTTTCACTCGTAGCTGCCTAACTTCACACTTATTATTTTTATAGGTTAGGTGAATATTTTTATTTAGCAAATACGATTACCTATCCCAAATATAGGGCTGCCAGACCTCCCGATTTCTTACTGTTCCTCCCGCTTCTAAAAAAAGTCATGAAAATCCCGATTTTGATTAGGCGAACTTCCGAATAATCCCGAATCAATAGATTTTTTCCTAAAATCGGCTTATTTTGGTCTCAGAAATATGTGGTGAGATTTTGTAAAAACCTTTTACAGACACCCTGTCTGTACCTTGGAGAATACCTACTTTATTTGTTCAAGAATAGTGATTTTTGTATTCCCTTTCATTCTCATAGGTATTTCATTCTATATTTTTTTTTGATAATTGATTAAGTAACCATAAAAGTTTACGATATTTCTAGATCTATCTTCTAATTACAATAAAGCCAGGTTTATTTTTTGTGGCGAACTTCTTTTCAACAATCAAACCTCCCACCTCCCGCTTTATATTTTTATAAAACTGACAGCCCTACCTAAATAGATGTTGAAAATTATCATAAATATCATATAATGTTTGTAAAGGCTTCTGGAAACTCGATTTTCAAAAATATTTTGTAAAAGAGCTTACTGAGGCAAGAGGCAACCACGGCTACTTCTTATTACTTGGTATTTTTGAACTCAACGTTGGTTTGTCGGTATCACAAATTCACCAAGACTATCTTTAAAAATAGTGAATTTTAGTTGAGTCCTTCATGGAACAAATCCTTGAGTGAATTGTAAATGTTTTGTTGATAGTTAATGCAATAATGCAACAAGATTCAAACTTTTGAGAAACTGTTTTTTTTTTATTTTAATGCGGGGTCATTGTGCTTTCTTTTTCTTTAAATCGTAGTTGTCCATCAGCATAAGCCGTCCGTGGCATAAGCATACAAATAAATCAATTAATTACGAGTTTTAGAGTTTTAAAATTCGTTAAGAGTCAATGAGATAAGAACTAACGTCAACAACTTATGAAAATGGGTTCGTTTTCTTCCAAAACCCTCATAGGGGCCTAATTAATTCTTGAAAGTATTTAAAAAATAATAACCAAAATCAGTTATCACCACAATCAAACTAGAATATAATCATAATAATGTTTATTCACTCACAATCGCGCTTAAAAATCAAAAACTACTGTCAAATATTTGAAAAAGTGGTAAACATTTCTGAAAAGTGAGGTTTGTTTTTCCATTTCGGGACCTCCGATGATCTCGTCTGATTTGACATTTCAAAACGAGACGTGGACGAGAGCTTTCGCTTTCGACGATAAGAATCGCAAAGTGGCCGTAGTCGTGACGTGACGTCTCGAAATAGCGAATTAGAATCCCAGGGCTGGTCGCCTATTCTGTGGTTCATGTCTTTGGATTTCAAAGCTACGGTGACAGTTTCCCAAATAATGCCATAGTAATGTTCTAAACTGCTCAATAATTGAAATGATACACTCCGCAAAAATGGTTTAAAAATTGTTTGGAGTTTTTAAATGAACATTTAGGAAAAAATAAATGTTAGTTACATATTTTTAATGAAAAGTCAGTGTTTATTTCCAAAATAAAAGAAGTTTATTCACGTAATTTAAAAAAAAATATGAAAAAATGAACAAAACATGATTCGCGAATGATTTTAATTAACAACCTTAAAAACGAATTCATATTTGGTAGGTCCTCCTCGTTTACGAATCATCTTTCGACACCTGTTTGGCATGCTGTTTATTAGGTTAGATATGAAATGTTGATCCAGCTGATTCCATTCCTCTACAACAGCATTCCTGAGTTGATGAAAGTTCTCTATGGGATCATTTCGGAGAACGTCGCCTATTTAACCCCGATCAAACATGTTCTATCGGATTGAGATCAGGGGAGTTTGCTGGCCGCTGCACGTAGCATTTTTCAGAGTGGATCATTTCAATTGTTGAGCAGTTTATTTGTCCATTTCCTTCAGGATTATATGGGGTACATCTACTAGTGGCTATATCTCTCGTATGAAAATGATTCTGCAATTCGATGGACATCAAACTTGTTCCCTGGTCAGAATGGACGTAACTGGGCATTCCAAATACTGAGAACAATAATTGTTCAAAACATTTGATCACAGTATTAGATGTCATATCCTTTCAGGTATGAGCAAATGGGAATCTTGAGTATTCATCAACGATTGTTAATAAATATTTCTTTTGATCACAATTTGGTAGAGGGCCCTTGAAGTCAACGTTTAGTCTTCCAAATGGTTGTTCTGCCTTCATGAGGTTTCCTTCAGTCTTAACAAATCTTGTTTTGATTTCAGCACAGATACGGCATGATCCTATCATTCTCTGGATGTCTTCAATTGAATAGGCTATGTTTTTTGATTTCATCCAATGCATCATACGGATTATCCCAGGATGACATAAATTTTGATGAAGGTTGAATAGTAAGTATGTCACTTCTAACTGAGCCGCATATCCTGGAGAATGTATCATGAATGTATCGGCGACAGTATTACTCTTGCCTGATCTGTGCATCATGTCAAAATAATTTTAACATGATAGTTTTAAACGCCATCTCAGGATCTTTTCATTTTTCATTTCACTTGCTCGTTTCATATCAAACATGAAAGATACTGATTTCTGGTCGGTTAGTGAAGTGAACTTCTTTTCAATAAAAAAAGTGTCTTGCAACGATACGAGCGGCCTTGATGTGTGTCCGGACCTGGATTGAGATCAGTTGGATGCTTCGAACAAGATAGAAGAAACGTCGATACGCCGCCAGAGCGGCCGACAGAAGAGGAAGCGGCAACCGTGTGCGTGCTGCAAAGTGGAAGACAGCTGACGTGACAGACGAGGTGAAGGAATGTAAAATATGAATATGATTATTATTCTTTGATGGCTATGAGTCAACAATTAATTCAGAAGCTTTGTTAATTTAGCAGTAATACAGTTTTGGTTCCAAAATTCAACAGTGTGTGTTATTGACTGGATTTATCGTGGCAATAACACCACAGTCTCCATTTCTTCAATGATTCAACCATGGCATATGCTTCCTTCTCAACAGCAGAATGTTTCTGTTCACTTGAAGATAACGTTCGAGAAAAGAAACACGATGATTTGATTGACTCAGACAAGCTGCAATTGCGTGATCCGAGGCATCTGTTTCTACTACAGAAGGAATTTTGCTTTCGATAGCTGTTACTACAGAATGAGCTATATTCTTTGATTGCTTTGAACTGGGAAACTGTTTGGATACTCAATGGTAAACTTTTGGAATTCACTAGATAATGTATATTTTCGGAGAATCAAGGTATCCACCTAGAATGGTGGAGAACATTCCCAAGGCCCTCTGCAAAGCTTGTTCATTGTTTGGAACCGGCAGGTGGATAAGGCACTCCAATCTGGATGTGTCAGGTCGTATAGTACCATTTTCTATAAAATATCCATGAAGATTTATTGATAGTTGTGAAAAAAAAATTATTCTCATTAATGGTTAAGTTATACTTTTGTACCGCTACCATAAGTTTCCTAGATTGAGGATTCGAATAACGTGCGTAAGACGGATGACATCGAATTTGTTTTGGGTGGCCTAGAAGATATTGGATTGTGTGATCTACAAGTCAGGAGTGAATTCTAGCCTTTCCATGGAAGCGGAATTTATCTATTGAGAGAGTTGCTGTCAAATAATCCAAGTAAGTTCTTTCCAATTTGCTTCGCACGCTTTATTCTGGTTTGAGGTTAGCTTGCACGCGCCTATAGCGTCCT
The DNA here is from genome assembly GCA_958502075.1 of Orchestes rusci. Taxonomy (NCBI): domain Eukaryota; kingdom Metazoa; phylum Arthropoda; class Insecta; order Coleoptera; family Curculionidae; genus Orchestes; species Orchestes rusci. The sequence continues at coordinate 58,206,610 of OY293305.1, read as the reverse complement.
TTTTTTCGTGATGCCGCCTCCTAAGGGGGGCGGCCTACTCCAACCCCCTATGGAAACTTCTTCTAAGCCTCCCGATACCCCTGTTCAAATACAAATACTACCTTTAAGGGATGGTAACCGTGTTTTCGAATTGCTATCAGACACATCGAGAGATTTCGCTTCACAGCTTCATCAGCTTTCGCCAAATAATGTCCAGTTATTGGAAAATTTAGAAAAAGAGGTTAATGAACTGTCATTAACTATAGGGAACGATATAGAGCTAAATAGGGATCTGGAAAATCTCAAGAAAAAAATCTCGTTCGTACGAAGAAAGAAAATTATATACAATGCAGCAGATACGGCACCATTTGGAGTTTTTGTTGAGTCTTTAAAGGGTAATGTGGGCAATATTCACCTTTCGGATCTTGCTAAGATGTTACATGGAATGGGTACTGTTGGCATAAAAGAATACGCAAGAAAAGGAAGAAATAGAGTAGAAATCATGTTTGATACATATAGTAATGCAAATAGTTTTCTATCTAACAAAAATATGGAAAAGAGAGGTTTCAAATCATTCATACCTGAATCCTATACATGCTGTAAGGGAGTGGTTAGAGGCATCGGTCCAGCTACTACGGAAAATGATCTAATACAGGATGGTTTTGGCAGACTGATTTTTCTCTCCGGGGAAAAAAAAGTGAAGATCTTGAATGCGCAGAGATTTAATAGAAGGATCAGAAACGATGATGGTTCTTTCGCAATAACACCCGGATTCACGATGTGCGTAACCTTTGAGGGAAACAATCTACCGAAGGAGATGTGCTATTTGGGCACAAGATACGAGGTTGCTATGTACGTCAAACCAGTCATTATGTGCTTGAACTGCCTAAGATTTGGACACACGCGACAACAATGTAGAGGCTCGCTCAGATGCCTCAGATGTGGTGGTAAACATAGGGCCACGGAATGCGATGAAATAGTTAAATGTGTTCACTGTGAAGGTGCACACAAAGCAAATGATAAAACAGTATGCACAGAATTCACGAGACAAAAAAATATTAACGAAGAGATGGCTTTTAACAAATTAAGCTTTTTTGAAGCAGCCAAAAAGTTCCCTTCCCCTTTGAAGAGAAAACAACGACCCACATCTGGAGTCAGACAACCCACGAATTTTCCACCAACTCTGAATCTATCGAATATCCCGGCAAGAAACCAGCAACCAAGTAATGGTTATAGGAATGCAGTGATAAATGAACCACCAAGTCCCGTATACAGAACGACTGACTTGGGGGCCAACAAACGAAAAAGAATCGACATATTCCAACAAAATAAAGGATACGATGAAGAAACGCACAGGAATTTACTATTTACTCAGCCCTCTAGATCAAGATCGTCTAATTCAATCAACTGGGAGACTCAGCAGGAAAGAATTGAGGAGGAAGCACCTTTCCTCTCTAAGGACGAATGGGGTGAAGTCAGATTGGAGGAAGTTACGCAACTGTTAAATGAATTACCCAACCACTTTGGCTCAATCAGAACTTTTCTTCAACGCTTGATATCCCGATCTATGACTAGATCGGATGCTCATTAGAAGCCCACTCTTGTGGTCTCTGATTTATAAATCAATCTCAATTTTTTTTCTTCTTTCTTGCAAACAACTGGAATGTTCAATATCATACATTGGAATATTAGAGGTTTTTATTCAAATAAGGACACGTTAATCAACATAATCAGAGATCACGACATCGACATAGTGGCCCTCAGTGAAACTCTCATGAATCCACAAAAAACTATGAACCTACCGGGATTCTCTATAATAAGACAAAATAGAGCAGATGGCTGGGGGGGCTTAGCATTCATAATCCGCAATGGTTTACGTTACAAGGCCATGAGCCTTGACCATATAAACACCCCGGGGAACTGGCAGGTAATGGCCCTTGAATTGAATGAAATAGTCATTTTTAGCACGTATGTTCCTCCAAACGTTCCAGTAAACCCAGATATTCTATCACAGACTGTGGGATCCACCAACAAGCCATATATGTTAATAGGTGACTTCAATGCCCAAAATGTATTTTGGGGATCGAGTGCAAGTAATAGGAGCGGGCATATCTTGTTGAACTTTGCTGAGGACAGGGACTTGGTTATATTGAACGACGGCACGGCCACCCGGTTGACACCTCCTGGAAGTAAGGTCAGTGTTCCAGACATAGCCATTGCGTCGCAAACCCTCTCATCCCGTTTAAAGTGGTCAGTTATAAACGATGCAGGTATGAGCGATCATTTTCTTTGCTTGTGTGCATTCATAGGAACTGGTCAGACACCCAATATCAAGAAGGTACCTAGATACAACATTAAAGCAGCAGACTGGCTAAACTACAAGGTATCAATCCAGAACAGCCTCACTGAAACTCCACCTGCCTCCTATGAGGATTTCGAAAGAATTATTTTAAATGGTGCCAATGAACATATACCACTTAAAAAAACGTTCAATAAAACCAAACCTCAACATTGCTGGTGGGATGACGAATGTTCTAAGGCCATAAAGAGAAAGAGACAAGCGTTTTCTAAGCTGAAAGAGTTTTTTACAATGGAAAACTATGTGGATATGAAAAAGACAAGAGCTTATACTAGGAAAATTCTTCGAGAAAAACGGCGGCAGGGCTTTATTAAATTCTGTACGGATCTCAACCGAGACACACCAATTGGTGAAGTGTGGAATTTGTCAGGCGCTTCAACAACGGAATCAACCCACAAAATCATGGAACAACTTTGAATACTAATATAGCCCATGATATTCTATATGACTTGACCCCACCTCTATTGGATAACATTTCTATTCCTGAGCTACATGGTGACACGGAAGATGCCCCTCCTTTTACTTACCAAGAAATCAAAACAATACTAGAAAACAAAGATAAGGACACTTCGCCTGGTCTGGACCTGATCCCATACTCCTTTATGAAGAATCTTCCAGAAACGGCTACGCAGTATCTGGTTAAAACCTTTAATGAATTGCTGAACGAGGAACAGTGTGTGGTTCCAGAAGTTTGGAAAAAGTATGTGGTCGTGCCTATTCCGAAACCAAACAAGAACCTTGATATCCCATCAGGATGGAGACCCATTGCTATGGCCTCGTGTATACTGAGGACTCTGGAATCCATTATCAAGGGGAGGGTGGACCATCATCTGGAAAAAACCTCTGGAATGTACCCGTGGCAATCTGCTTTCCGCCGTGGTAGAGGAGTGTTTGATAATATATCGGCGATCTTCACAGCCGTCAACGTAGGTTTTGCCAGAGGGCAAAAAACTGTAATGGTTTTGATTGACTTATCTTCAGCATATGACAATGTAAATCTGAATTTGATGGGGCTGAAACTGAAAAGATATGGAATACCGCCAAATCTGTCTAGACTCATTATCAACCTGCTGATTGGTCGTAAGATATATGTTCGAGAAACTTTGAGCGGAGCTCTGATTGGACCAAATACTGCAAACAAAGGACTTCCCCAAGGATCGTCACTAAGTCCCACTCTGTTCAACCTTTATTGTGATGATTTGAAGCACATTATACCTGAGGACGTTACCCTACTTCAATTTGCCGACGACACTGCACTTTTATGTAGTGCTCAGGATGCTCACACCGCTGTACTAAAATTAAACGAAACCATCTGTAACCTTGTGGAATGGCTTGAGGCCCAGGATTTACAAATTTCACCCCAAAAATCTAAAGCTATCATCTTTCACAGAGGGAATCGAGTGAGGTGTCCTGTTAGGATAAGGATTGGAAATACAGACATACCTTTCGCCCAGCAGATTAAATACCTAGGGGTATTGTTGGATGCCAGTTGGAAATTTCGACCTATGATTCAACATATGATCACCAGAGCTAAAAGGGGAATCAATGCCATGAGAGCCCTATGTGGAACGTGGTGGGGTGCACACCCATCGATCCAATTGATGTTCTACAAGGCGTATGTTAGACCACAACTTGACTATGGAAGCATTTTTATCTGTAATACACCGGAATACATTCTTATTAAGATGGACAGAGTACAACTTCAAGCCCTAAGAACTGCTCTTGGATTGATGAAATCTACACCTACGAACGTTATACTGGCAGAGAGTGGTGAGTTGCCTATGAGAAAGAGAATGATTTGATTGGCCGCAAGATATCTTGTTAGAGTGTTCAGTGTGGATGACCACCCAGTAGCCCCTTTAATCCTAAAACTTTACGAAAGCGTCAATACGGAAGAACATTATTGGAGTGATAAACAGAATGTTCCTCTTGTGGAAGGCTTTGAAGAAACGTCAATATTTCTACCAAAAATCATAAGGTATGCCAAGTTCCCATACTTTTTGATTGACTGGAAAATTCACACGAGTTATATATCTTTTACCAAGGCTAACCTCCCCAGTGAAGGAGACAACCGGCAAAAGTTTGCCAAACTTATAGAAGACAAATATCCTGACCATAAGGCAATATATACGGATGGATCTAAGGACTCGGAAGGAAGGACTGGTGCGGGCGTCTACTGCGACATCAATGACACGATGATTTCGGTCAAATTGGCAGACAACATCAACATATGTTCAGCCGAAATAACTGCTATCAAGATTGCTCTGCAGGTGATTGAAAGGAAGGGGCTTAGGAAAACTATAGTTTGTACGGACTCGCTTAGTGCACTACAAAAAATTTGTTCAAGGAAAATCAAAGTCAACAAGGATCTGGAAACACTGCGAGTAAGGGAGGAATTCACTAAATTAAGGGAAGCTGACTTCGACATTAGATTGCTTTGGATTCCTAGTCATACGGGTATACCTGGAAATGAGAAGGCTGATGTGCTGGCAAATATAGCAAGAAGATTGGAAATGGAACAGGGTAGGATGCATGGAGATGACACACTACCTATGATTCTGGACAGGATCTGGAATAGGTGGACTGACGAGTACAGGCAAGTTTCACAACAGAAAGGTAGTTTTTACGGATCTAAAGTACAAACCCCTCCCAAAAAACCATGGTTTCAGGCCCTGCCTACATTGGACCGTAGAACAATTAACTCGTTCACACGAATGAGATCAAATCATTGTCTCACCCCCGCACACCTACATAGGATTAATGTGAGGGGTGACCCGAATTGTGACTGTGGAGAATTAGGAGACTTGGAGCACCTTTTTACATTCTGTATTTTCAACTATATTAATATCGATAACTTTCATCGCAAATTCGGTAGAACAGTTCAAGAAAATCCTCTCCCTCTTCATGAAATTCTATTTCCTAAACGTCTCTCCGTAGACCATGTCAGAGTGGTCATGTCCTTTTTGCTTGAGGCTGGTATTAAGCTTTGAATGCTGCTTTCGCATGGCTTGTATGGCTTGGTGTTTCTTTTTTTTTGTTTTGGCATGCACTCTCTCAATAATTTCACCTTCACCAACCACTGGGTATGAAACATTCCAGATTCGTCTCTTAGACGAACCTAGTGGGAAAACATAGATCAACACCTGCAGAAGAGACTTTGGCTGGATAACCCTGGTAGTTCAGGCCACCCAAACCGAAGAAAGAAGAAGAAGAAGAAGTTTCCTAGATTCTGATCATGTTTTTCTTTAGTTTTTCCACATATGGTCACATCGTCTAAGTAAGCAAAAACTCCCTTTAAACTCTCATTTTTAATTATACCATCGATTACTCTTTGAAAACAGGCAACTCCATTTGTTTACTCCAAAAGAAACTGGTACAATTGTTCATTGGCTTCAAAAGCAGTGTATAATCGAAATTTGCCGTTTCGTTTCTATTTTTTTCTGACGTTATCAAAACAGACATGGAAAAACAATAGTATATTATTTTATATGAAGGAAAAGTGATACTTTTCCTCCAAATAAAATATGCAATTTTTTCTTCAAATGTCGACAAATTTATAATTTATGCAAATACATAATGTTTTCAATTTGCCATGAATATAGCTTCGGGCGGCGGCGCCAGGCGCATGTTTTCGTTGTCATGGTTACTTTCCCCTCCGGCGGAAAAAAAGTTAATTTTTTCTCCGGCGGAGACAAAGTAAAACTTTGCTTGCGGCCGATACTCAGTCGATCAATGTCCGTTCTACTGACGTTTGAAGAAAAAAGACACTATCTCATAGCCACTTTTTGAGCTCTACTAAACAGCGTTGAGACATTTTCCGTACAACGTTTCGTTTCGGAGATTTGGTTTCCAAGATCCCTATGTTAGACATCTTTATCTTGGACACACCGTATATAAATGTAAAAGTCTGTGTGTTTCTAACGCTAAGGCTTTTGAACCGTACCACAGAATTATCTGAATATTTGCACAGTTATAAGCCTCTTCCCAAAGATGGTTTGGAAAAAAAAAAGAAAGTAAAAAAATAAAAAATAATAAAAAGTCAGAGTTGTTATTATGTAGGTTCTGTAGGGTATACGACCAGCAGGAGGAAGCAGAAAAAAAAAAAAAAAACATACATTGAAAAAAAAACTGTTGTTTTTAATTGAGTTCTATGGCGTATACGGCCAGCGGTAGAAAAAAAATTGAAACAAAAAAAATGAATCCAAATTAACTAATATATTGTATAAAAAAAAGTCTGTGTTGTTAATATGTAGGTCCAAGGTACAATGGGGTATACCAACAGCGGAAGAAAAAAAATACAACTCAAAAAATAAATGTTCTCGAATGCTGTAATCAATAAAGACAATCACGAATAATTAGGATGCAGAGTTGATATCGATGTACAATTGTTGTATAATGTTTATAAAATATACAGGGTGTTTCAGAATAACATGCTAATAATAAAGGGGGTGATTCTTGGGCTCATTTTAAGAAAAAAAATTCATATGAACGTATGTCCTAAAAAATTTTTCTATTTCCCAAAAAATATGCAAACCAAAACCCGCATGGACGGCACTGGTCAGAATATTTAAATTGTTGGTGCATCAAAAAATGAGTATAAATGCCTAAAATACATGACCCAAATTTCATAAAGATATCTACAGTAATGACAAAGTTATTGTAAAAAAGTATCTATTTTTTAAAACTTTGACACCCTGTATCTCAAAAGTTAAGGCGTTTAGGACATACGTTCATATGAATTTTTTTTCTTAAAATGAGCCCAAGAATCACCCCCTTTATTATTAGCATGTTATTCTGAAACACCCTGTATACATATTTAACCACTATAATTTTTTGTATTCCACCTAACAAATGATACTAGATACTCCAATATACAGGGTGTCCGGAAATTACGCGTCAGGATTTTGGTGGGCGATTCTACATGAAAAATTAATGCAACAAACTTCTATACAATTTTTTCAAAACTCAAAATTAAGGAAGATACAGGGTGATAAAAAATATTTTTTTTTTCTTATTTTTTTTAATAACATTTTTTCTAGTGTAATGATTTTCGCCAAATTTTGCATGCATGTCACTAGTGTTTCTTTGTATTCACCCTATTAATTTGACGCTAGTCGTCAATGACAAAAGGCTGAAGCTGTCCTTCACCTTAGGAAAATTACTTAGAACTTTTTTGTTTTAATCTTTTTATAAATTTGGATGTCAAATTAGTAAAGAGCATCAAAATATTTTTTAAAAAGGTGCTTGTGTTGCATCATCGTAGAATTAACGGTTTCCGAGAAAAACGACTTTAAACATTAACCGTACCTTAAATAATTAAAAATTCGTACTTTGAAAAAATTTTTGAAGTTTTTGAAAAAATTGTATAGAAGTTTGTTGCATTAATTTTTCATGTAGAATCGCCCACCAAAATCCTGACGCGTAATTTCCGGACACCCTGTATTCTGCTGGAAGGCGGGTGGCGGCGCGGGCTTAGGCTAGTGACGTTATATAACTGAAAGTATTCTTGTAGTTGGTGCACAGTGCACTGACTCAACTGTTCTGAACATGCCCTCCACCTTGGAAGGATTCAGTTTCAACACCACAAATCAGATGAAACTTTGAAGGCATCTAAAGAGGTAGTGGGTAGAGCTTGGACAATGACCGCTTGACACTGACATTTGCAGTCTCCACAGTTGCCACTCGACACATACAATCTGAGCCAGGATGCAACTCTGCAATTCTACCAAGCTTCCATACCATCCGGAGAAGATTGTCCTCTTTGATGGCCAGCTGATCCACATCCAAGTTAGCTCTCCCGAACATCCACCTGTTCCAGGTCTGAAGTTTGGCAAGATACTCTTTTGAACAACGTGTCCAAAAGTGTTGGTTGAGTTGAATTCTTTGGAACACAGACAACCTATTTACATTCACGTCCAACAGGTTTGGCTCATTCAATGATGTTAATCGATGGCTAATTAGGAAGCGGACAGGGGTTAGGGCATCATAATCAATAGGTTCAGATTAGAGAGGAACAGGAGGACGGGAATTTAATACAGCTTTTAGCTGTGCCAAAAGTGTAGCAAATTGCTCAAAAGTCAAGGAAGCCCCTCCCATAACCCGTTTAAGAGGGTTCTTGCAAGACTTGACTCCTGCCTCGCATAGCTAGACCAACCAACTAGATCTAAAGGTGAAACTGCCCCACCACAACCAACCAAGACGGGTGTTTTGAACCACAGGTAGTCCAGAACCTAATTTTATTTGACCAATACAAAGAAGGTTATAGAAGACATAAACTCCTAGTGAAGGATCCACAGTGCCAGGCATTGAGAAACCAGGATCAGCCAACATCAAATTTTTGGGGATATTTGAACCATAAATATCCAAACGATGACTGGGTATTTGATCACTAATTTAAGGCACAACCAAACAGGAAATATCCAACCAAATGAATTGTGAACCTCACATTTTTATTCACAACCATGTTTGCTTTACATGCCAGCCAGAGACAAGTCTAAGTAGTCACAGATATTTGACACAATCAAGTTACTTTGAGAGCCCGTATCCAATAAGACCCTCTAGTCAGCAGACCTCCCATAAACAGGATTCACCAATATAACCAGTGCCGTAGATAGTGATACCTCACCTGTATAACTAAAACCTGAGACACACAATGTTGCTGTTTCTGTTGAAACCACGTTCACCAAATTGTCACAATCCAACTTGAGCCTAGTCGCTAGTCGCTCATAGTGAACTAGTACATAATGTTTGGAAAAGCACTTCCTACAACCTGATGACGAACGATCCTTACTAAAATAATTTCCCTTCAAGCAGTTCAAACATAGGTGAAGACGTTTTAACTTTTCATATCTGTTATTAACCGACAATTTCAAATACTTGAGAGTGCCCAATGAAATGATTTCACAACATTCTCCTGCAAGTTGAAAGATTTTTCTACTTCTATAGTCCTCAGTAAAACGTGATATTTTTCGAAGTGATACATACAGGCTCTAAAAGGTACCCCTCTCCCTTTTTTTTTAATGTGTGCACCAAAAATTTTGAAACTTGGCATACTTTCATTGCTGTCGAAATACTACTTTTTAATGTTACCGACGTACTTTTAGTATTCAAGATGCCGGCTGGGCGCCATTTTGACACATTTTTTTAAATGAAAAGGTGTGACACATCATTCGAAAGGTCTTATCGAGTAGATTATTGTGTAAAAATTTCATAGGATTAAACGCATACGTGCGGATATGACAAACTGTCAAACTAACAAGATAAAGAGATTCGTTAAATGAGAATTAAGAAAGCATACTTCAATTTTTATTGTAAAAAATGTTGAAAATGTCCTCCGTTGAACCACAAACAATGAAATAATCTGTCTGAGAACTCTTGACGGACTTCTTCGAAAGTGTCGACATTGATATTTTGACAAAAAGCAGTAATTCTTTGCTGTAAATCTAAAAGAGAGTAAGGCTGTGTTGCATATACTTTCTGTTTGAAATATCCTCATAAAAAAAGTCCAACGGTGTTAAATCGTAGGGCCCCGACAACCAATCCAACGATTGGGGTGAGTTATGTCCAAATACTGCCTTACATTTCTGTTGGAAAATTGGTGCCATGCCAAATTCGTTGGGATTATTCTGACGTATTTGTACAATCAAAGGCTCTATTGTAATTTCTACCAAGTTCCCTGTCAAATTTTCATGAATGAAAACAGGACCAACAATATGGTTCCCCAATATGCCAGCCCATACATTAACCTTTTCGGGATATTGCGTGTGGGTTTCCCTTAAAACATGCGGATTCACGTCACTCCAATAACGAACATTTTGCCTGTGTACACGGCCATTTAAAGAGAAAGTACACTCGTCACTAAAACAAATATTTTTAACGTATCTCGGTTCTCGGCCTATTCTATCGGTCATAGTCCCACACGTCTGTCAGGATCATCTTGTCAACTGGTGCACCATTCGAAATTTATAAGGATAACATTTCTGTTTTTTCAGCAATCGTTCTGCCATAAATAAAAATTGCTTCAATTTTTTCTGCGAGGGGACGCGAATTAGGCATTTTTGTAACATTTCCTAATCAACACAATAATCAAACAACTGGCTCATATCGGTTCAAGATTTTTACATTTGGTTAAACTTTAGTGATGTGGCGAGGTGGGTGGAAACTGTATCTCCATCTTGATTTAGATTTTAGTATTATAATGCTAATAAATGCTTTCCAAATTTTTTTTAACATCTTGAAATTCTTTATCCGCTTTGTATCAGCATTCTCATTTGTTAACCTGTACTGTTTTGCTCAGGTTCACCATCATTTTTTCGAAATCTGATGTGTCAGCTATTAAAAAAATTGAAACTTAATGTAAACGACATTTTTAAAAACTAAAAGTTTGGCAGGCTGTCATATCCGCACAGATGCGTTTAATCCTATGACATTTTCACACAATAATCTACTCGATAAATAAAGTTCACTGGGGGCTAGAATGCTAGGGGCGCCGCGGCATACATTCCGCCCATGACCGCTTGGGCGCCAGAAGGCCGACAGGAGGCATGCCGTCACTATTCCGCCTACCCGCGAACAATAATTTTTGAAAACAAAGATACCTAATAAGAATTTACTTTGGAAAAGGGTACGTTTAAACTAGGATCATAAACAAAGTAAAGTACTAGTTACTTAACGCAATTGCGGAAAGCGAACAAATTAGAAAATGACGATTTTTTCCAAAATAGTAAGTACGCAATACCAATGTCCAAAAGACGATAATATAGCAATCAAATTAAAATATGAAAATTTGACAGTGACATAATAACGTCTTGCAAATGGGCAGAATGGTAAACTTCACTCAGGCAAATACAAGTTTACTTAGCTGGGTGTTATGCTGGTAGAACTGGAACCATAGGCTGCTGGATATCTCTATTGCCAGTGCTGTTGAATGCAGGATGGGTATTTCGCAATGGCCCAGAACTTCTTTGTCAGTACTCTTATTGGACAGTACAGTCAGTAGAATGCTGGATAGGTATTTCGCAATGGCCCAGAACTTCTTTGTCAGTACTCTTATTGGACAGTACAGTCAGTACGTACTCCGTCCACTCCGACTATGCTGCTCCACACCAAAATAGAATAAATTCTTGCAGGCACAAGCTTCCAATAAAAATCTTCCCCAAATGGGAATTCGTGCAGAATATTCGACTTCTGTATTCAGTCACCTTTTCGTCGTCAAGATAAATCCCACCTTATCGTGGATACTTTAATTCCGAAGAATTATTCTTGGCTTGTTCTTGACCGACGATATTTTCCAGCTTGCTTCTACTTTGTTATTCTTTTCGTGGTTATCCTAATTTTTTTTTTAAAACAATTGCCAGCAGCTCATGTACTACTCATAGTATAATAAACAACAAGTAGCGACAGCTCCATATACCTAAAAGTGGTCTAATTTCGTCTGTCTCAATGACAGAAATTCGCCTCATTTATACACTGCTAACCTTATGAAATGTAAAATAAAACCATACTGTAGCCGATTCCATGACTTCAATGATACTGACACATAGGTGAATCATCAATCAAGTTATACAATACGATTACCTACTATGCAGTATGTCTAAAAATTTATGCGAAGTTTCAAAGTCTTGATTAAGAAAACCGTTTTACATTCCAAAATGTTAGCAGGGTATAAATGAGGCGAATTTCTGTCATTGAGACAGAACGAAATATGACCACAGATATATGGATCTGTCGCTACTTGTTGTTTATTATACTATGTACTACTATTCATTCTAATCTTGACTCCAGTACATACTGACCATAGTATATCCCCTTATATCAAATCGTGACAATTAAACCCCAATATGTTCACCAATTAAATTTTGAAGAAATATAATCGTGACAATTCTCAGGAAGTAGATAACTTTTGCCCCACTCTTCAATGGTGCTAGCCATTTTTGACAAAAGTTACAGAGAAAAAAGTTACTGAAGTAGCCTTTTTTGGACGAGATTAAAGGGAACTGAACAATTTAAAAAAAAATCGCCAGGACCTCTAAACTGACAAATGGATTGAAGTTTTCAAATGCACCATCACTTCTTTGTTCACTGATGCAGGATTAGGGTTTTATCACATTTAAGGCCTTTTCCATACTTATGAATGTCCGCCACTGTATATGTATATAGCTAAAGCCCAGAAGCTACCTGATAAATTTCAAGTTTCAAACATGATTGGAACCTACATACAATCTTCAAAGATTATACAGTGAAATGATTATACATTATAATGCGATCATATACCCAAATTTTAGAATCTAGAAATTATGGAATGATATTTATACTAGTATTCAAGTTATCATGCAAACCATAGATAATTACTCACGCCTCTTGATTATAATTATCCATCATAACCTCTAAACAACGGATTCTTTCAACAAAATACAACTCACATGAACAATCACTGAATCAAATTTCAAACACACACAACACAACCAATAATTATTGTACTGTCTCGATCTCGAACGATAACTGATCGGAATAATAGAATTAGACTGATGCAATGGCCGACGCCAAAACAAAAACAGCTTGGCTTGGTTCAACGGTTCAACTTCAACTGGTTTGTGTTGGCGGCGTTTTGTAGCCGACGGATGTCGCTCTTGAAGAAGGCGCCCTAACGATGGTAGGCAACCGACTTCGTGCCAACTCCGACCAGAAAGCTCAAAAATGCATATCTTTGTATAGCACAATTATAGGGGCTTTGCCGCTGAATCCCTTCCGAACCGTCGCCCAGTCGCCAGTTTTGTCTAGCGGCCGCCACTCAACCGCCGGCTTAGTGTTTGTTGAGATGCCATGATGCCAAACCATACAAACTAGCCATGAACTACGTTCATCACAGAAAAAGAAATCCAGAGGTGACTTGATCGTATTTTTTATCGAACACTCGTTCCTGCTCAATCAAAAAAATTTAGTATAAACCAAACAACTTTTGTCCACAACTTTTTTCTGTACACCTTGTCAAGAATGAGTTGGAGGAGGGGTCAATATATAGTGAATCATTGTATTGGGGAGTTTTTCTCTCTTTTGAAAATTTTTCTGAGATAAGTGGTTGTACCAGAAAAAAAATATTTTCAATTGGTCACACAGATATTTTATGATTTAATTATTTTTTTTATAGTATAACAACTTATCCCAGCAAATTTTTTCGAGAGGAAAAACTTTCCCATACACTGCGTTATTAGTTACAAACATCTGAATTATCAGAAAAATCATGAAAAATCTGTGACGTCATAATATCTAGTTGGACTTTATGAAGATTTGGATGTTTTCATCTGATAACATAAAGCATAGAAAAGTTTTTTCCTCTCTTAAAAAATTTTGCCTGGAATGAGTGGTTAGGCTGAAAAACAATAATTCGGTAATAAGATATCTGTGAACCCAATTTTTTTTTTTGGCACAACCACTTCTCCCAGCAAAATTTTTCAAAAGAGAGAAAAACTCCCTGTTTGTACTACTCGATAAAAACATCCAAAAAAGTCGATGCCAAAAAAATCAAATGTGATAACTACATAATATGACGTCACGTTCATAACACTTCTGGTTGATTACATATCCGGTCGCTTTACCAACAAAAAACGTTATTTCATGGTCTAAAACTAGGTACCAAAAATTATCAAAATCGCACATGATTGGGAAATTTCAGAAAAACTATTTTTTTTTTAATCTTCGGGGCCCCCTGTAGAGTTAACGAAGCAATTTTGGATAAAGGTGTTGGCTTAACTCGACCTATTTTGAGAACAGGATATTGCGTCAAACGTCGTACACGTATTTTCCAGACACCCTGTACAGGGTGTCCCAAAAATGAACCGACACATAGCAGGAGCATGTAGGGGAACTCAAAATATTATGATTTAAGCTGTTGACGGACTCGAAAAAGTATCATCCTATTTCATGGAGAATCTGGTTCTGAATCTTTTCTCACTCTTGTTATTTTTTAAAAAACTGGAAAGTTGAACTAAGAAAAATTTTCTAGAAAAACTAAGTTACATTCAATTTGCAGTGAGAAGTTACAATTTTTAAAAAAAATTATCTCCAAAATTATGGTTGTTTCTAATGAGTTTGCCTTTATCTGTAATCCAATTCCACAATTCTGCTCCAGACGCGACTATCGTGGAATACATAATTTTTTTTAACGGTTTCCAAATGAACAAGTCTGCTGCTGAGTTCTGGTGATCGAGGAGGCCAGACTTGTAAACAATATTAGGCAATAATTCAATTTCTTTGGATACTGATTCCAAACCATCAGTAAGTCTTCAAAGTAATAATAAATGGGGGCAATGTTCGCTCGTGCATAAGCTAATGTACTAGTCTGAGTTGAGGTGAAACCTTCTCAAGTAGTTCCGGAAAAGTGTTTTGGGGTACTCCAAATGAATTGAGCAATTAAATGCCGACCAATTACACCGATTCATGTCTAGGCCGGAAAAGTTTCTGTTATTTTCACAACACTAAGCAAAAACTAATAAGTTGAGTGACTTACTTTTCGGTTTGTGAAGTCTGACGTTCAATTTCATAGGCAACGTTGGAATTCTCGACGATTTTAAATATGACAGCTACAATACGTGTCATCAGTTATTTGAGTTTTGGACAAAAACGACAAAGTGTCTCGGAAAATAACTAGAGTGAGAAGAGTTTATGTATCAAATTCTCTATGGAAAAGTATGATAGATCGTCAAGTTCGCCCACAGGTTAAATCATTCTGTCGTATTTCAAGGGTGCATCATCCCTTATGAACCCTTTAGAATGCCTCAATTGAACTCCAATCACTGTCGATTAATGCTCTTCGTACACCTTACAACGTGCACAAGATTTGATGTCTCTAAGTTAAGGTATAAGTTAAGTTATTGACTTTAAAACCTCATTTGCAAGGCGTATAATTTCTTAGGAGTGCCACTAAGTATATAGCTAGGTTGCGTTAAATCATGATATTTCGGATTTCCCTACATACTTCTGCTCTGTGTCGGTTCTTACACAGTAAAGTTGGACTACAAGTTCAGCTTCAATGAGTCTTCTTCTGTTGTGAAAACAACAACTTAGAGCTTGAAGTATCGTTCATGAAAAAGAAAATTGGATTGTCACAGGGCTCTTTGGTAGTCGTTTCTATTATGTTGTAGCAAATTCGAGCGGTGATTACGTTTCAAATATCCGATCTTCTTCACAAGAGACTGAAATCTCGCAGTACCAAAACGTAGTAGACAATTCCTGAACTCGAGATCAATGTAAGTGAAAACCACAAATGGAAGTGAAAAGGTAAGAGTGAGAATAGTGAGATAAAGGTATTTCAGTTTCGAGTTAACGATGTTGAGTGTTTTGTGTTGATGTTTTACCTCCTCTTTCATCCATGTTATTCTAGCTCTATTAATTGCTGACTGGGCGGCTTTAGAATGTGATCTGCATCTGATGGATATAAACCTCGGAGTAAGGTTGAAAAGAAGGCATTGTTGAAGAAACCAGATTTTGAACAACAAATTCTTGCGTAAAATTAGGTTTTTCTTGTAGTGTCGGACGAGCTGTGCCTGACTGGCATTTTCTAATTCCAGAAAATCGTCCATATCCTTGAGAGACTTACTTAAAATCTTGAAAGTAGAAAGAACGCGAAGTCAAAGACTCAAAATGTGTGTATTGAAGGCTACTCTTTGTAGTATAACATACCCGGGTTCGTTCAACAAAGTTGAATGAGGAAAGTTCAATGACGTACATGACGAATACCTACGTTGGACCTACGTTGTGATGACTCCACCTTCCAAAAATTTACTTACCTCGAATGCGCCCGACAAGTACAAAATTAGGGAAATTTGACGATATTTGGATGTTAATTAAAACGCAACATTCGTAATACACCTACTGTATTACAAATGCGAATGAAAAAGTGAAAAATAGTGCCGTACTTGGCCTGGAGTTCCTGAGGGAAAGGAGCACGGCAGAGAAACCCTCAGTCTTGATTCCGAAAAACCGAAAAAATGCTGCACCAACCTTTGTTTTCATTACAATCAAGAAATTACTGTTTTTCCGCGTCTAAATTGCAGTTCCACATTTCAAAAAAACAATACCTACAAGCAAAACTGAAGAATTGTTTGTTACTGATCCTTTATAGACTTCTGAGGTCCCTGGGTTGCGGAAGACTACTCAGCCACTGTGTGGGTCTTAGGAAGAATATCTCAAACTTCTGTTTACTTGTTTGTTAGGATATTCATCCATCACGGTGTATAGGAAAATGTTAGTAGATTCATCAAGGCTCACACATACCCTCGATCATACCCTAACTACAATCCCAGTACGGAAACTTAAGTAATTATTGAGTTTTTCTACTTGGCGTCCATTTTGACCCGTAGTCGTATACAGCATTTAACGGTTTCTCTTAAACTCACATGTTATTCAAAACAAGACAAATTGTACACCACAGAATAAATGAAATATAAGTACAATCTTCAAGACATATAGTATTAATATAGAGTTTGTTTTACTGACCTGTAATAACACGTTATAACACAATTTTTAATTCTTAATCAACTTTTTCACAGCCCTTCCTTAACGCCCCTATCACACATCACCTCTGGCTGACTGGTACAATCGTAAACTCATGCGCGCGTATCACGTGACATGCAGAAATATAATAAAAGGATGCGCTAGGATAATAAGGTATGTTCGCAAAGTATCTGCATACCAGTGTAATATAGGTCGTTCATAAAGTATATGGGTTAATGACTATATTTGATTGATTTTAACTGACAGTGTGATTGATGATAATCAGAGAGGACGATATTTCTCAGATCGCCCCTTTGGAAGATTTTTGACAGAACGGGACTAAGGAGGGCGACAATCTTCCAACATTTTAACTGACTAGAAAATAACACCAAAATTCACAACATTTTTTTTCTTAAAAAACTTACTCGTAACAAAACTTACAGCTAATTACCTAGAATAATATCCCATTTTCAAAGTGAACAAAATACAACAACACTTGATTATACAATTAAACAAAGTATTACTTGAACTCATGGATCGAAACGAGAATAGAATTTCAGCTGATTCGATGATTACGTGTGGTAGGAAGATGACGAACTACTACAGCGGTACCCGGTTAAGGATCAGGAGTGTAATTGCTGAAGGAGTTCCGTGAGTGTTTGCCGAAGATAAAGACCTGCCTTTCTTGAAATTACAAGGCCACAGGCAAGGTACGTTCGGAAACAGTAGCTCATAACTACTGCACAGGTACTGGTAAAACTGCCTCATAACTTACGAAATGATATGTGCATCGGGTATTTGGGATGAAAATAGTCGGTAAGACCTAACTTGCCTTAAGAAAAACTCGGTTAACGTGAGCTTTTTGCCTGGTGAGTACTTTAAACTACTTAGACGCACGCACTCTGAATATTACCTGTCCTCAGACCAAAAAAATGTCAGAATGTCCCGTTTAAAATGTTCCAACGTGCTCTAAACCACCTCTGTCATATCTCTCCACTCCAAAGCTGGACCGGACAAACAATCCTTCGCGATGTCCAAAGACTGTATAGGTGAAGCCCCTACAGCCTTTATAAACCGATCCAAACGCTGTAGAAATAACACGGGATTCTGTGACTCCAATGAACGAAAATTTGGTTTTTCGACAGTTGAATTTCGGAAAGATTGCGCAGTTAGAGCTAATGCCACGGTTCTCCATCACGCCCCTGAACTTTCATTTCCCCTTAAGTTATTTGTTACATGATGGTCAGTGGCATTGGGTTATAAAGTAATGTTTATTGCGTCACTTACTGATGATGTCGATGCAGGTAACATTACAGGTCTTTCATGGTTACCATAAATCAATGGTGGTGCTGGGGTGACATTCTCGGATGGCACTGGTGGCAGTCGCTCCAAGACACCAGATGTGGCTCTGAGAAGACCCTGATTGATTTGGTTCTGCTGTTGCATGAAATTGTACAGCAAGTCCGTCTGATGACGCGACAACTCTCCCAAGTCCTGGATCCCTAGATTGTTGTACTTCGGTGGTGGATGGGCCGTTGGTAGTGCTCCCTGGTCTTGGTTAACTTTGCTCACGGGTGGTTGTGAAGAAACGTGGTCCGCGCCCCTACCATGTGCATCTGGACCTTCTGGTTTATTGCTCGACATTGCAATTGCATTCCAATCTTATTGTACATCAGGACTCGACATTACTGTAAATACACGTTTAACCAGCAGTAAATAGTCCCAAACAAAATACATAATTTTGTTATTAAAATAACAAAAGGAAAAAAAAATAACATGTGAATGTATGTGAGTGACGTTTTTCTGACTGACGTTTTCTAGTCGATCAACCAACTGTCTCATTTTATGGCGCTCTAGATGGCTGGTGCCTTTGATAGACATGAAGCGTGTTGCAGTCTAGAAAAATGGCCGCGGAAGTAAAATTTGCTTCCTACGCGAAGGCGACAAAAAAGTTGGTATGGCGGCGCCAACGTTTCTCGTGAAAAAAAACAAAAAAAAAAATCATCCCTCAGACTCAAATTTCCATATTGTCTGTCGAATAAGCGCATCCTGGTCACGGCACCAAATCTGTAGTAACACATACCCGGGTTTGTTCAACAAAGTTGAATGAGGTAAGTTTAATGACGTTTATGACGAATACCTACGTTGGACCTACGCTGTGATGACTCCACCTTCCAAAAATTTACTTACCTCGAATGTGCACGACAAGTACAAAATTAGGGAAATTTGAGGATATTGGGATGTTAATTTAAACGCAACATTCGTAATACAGACTTTATTACAAATGCGAATGAAAAAGTGAAAAATAGTGCCGTACTCAGCCTGGAATTCCTGAGGGAAAAGAGCACGGCAGAGAAACCCTCAGTCTTGATTCCGAAAAACCGATAAAACGCTGCACCAACCTTTGTTTCCATTACAATCAATAAATTACTGTTTTTCCGTGTCTAAATTGCAGTTCCACATTTCAAAAACACAATACCTACAAGCAAAACTGAAGAGTTTGTTACTGATCCTTTATAGACTTCTGAGGTCCCTGGGTTGGGGAAGACTACTCAGCCACTGTGTGGGTCTTAAGAAAAATATCTCTAACTTTTGTTTACTTGTTTGTTAGGATATTCATTCATCACGGTGTATAGGAAAATGTTAGTAGATTCATCAAGACTCACACATACCCTCAATCATACTATAACTACAATCCCAGTACGGAAACTCAAGTAATTATTGAGTTTTTCTACTTGGCGTCCATTTTGACCCGTAGTCGTGTACAGCATTAATCGGTTTCTTTCAAACACTCACATGTTATTCAAAACAAGACAAATTGTACACCACAGAATAAATGAAATATAAGTACAATCTTCAAGACTTATAGTATTAATATAGAGTTCGTTTTACTGACCTGTAATAACACGTTATAACACAATTTTCAATTCTTTATCAACTTTTTCACAGCCCTTCCTGAACGCCCCTATCACACATCACCTCTGGCTGACCGGTGCAATCGTAAACTCATGCGCGCGTATCACGTGACAGGAAAATAATAAAAGGATGCGCGTATAATAAAGTATGTTCGCAAAGTATTTGCATACCAGTGTAATATGGGTCGTTCATAAGGTATATGGGTTGACGACTATATTTGATTGATTTTAACTGACAGTGTGATTGATGATAATCAGAGAGGACGGTATTTCTCAACGTGTTTCGCCCAATTTAAGGGCCTCAACAGGCCATAACAACAAAGAAAGAATTACACAAATATGAATAAAAAACAAGATAAGTTCATACCAAATGATTGACCATAAACTAGATTTAAAAACAAATTGTAAACACTTTTGTAAAAAACATTGAAAAACTAACTAACCTTTTCACTTCCATTTGTACTTATCACCTACATTGATCTCGAATCCAGGAATTGTCTACTACGTTTTGGTACTGCTAGATCTCAGTCTCTTGTGAGGAAGATCGGATATTTGAAACGTAATCACCGCTCGAATTTGCTACAACATAATAGAAACGACTACCAAAGAGTCCTGGGACAATCCAATTTCTTTTTTCATGAACGATACCTCAACCTCTCAGATGTTTTCACAACAGAAAAAGAAGACTTATTGAAGCTGAACTTGAAGTTCAACTTCACTCAGAAGATTGACAGGAAGCTCAAGAAACCTTGGCCATAGAAGCGGAGAACATCATTCAATCCACTGATATTTCGAATAAAAACATCATTAGAGCACGAATCATTAGCTTTTTGAACAGTCCCACGAACTCATAAACTCCGTTTTTTCTTTAAATGCTTGACATATGTCAATTTTAGTTTTGAAGTATTGGCACTACTGATACTGATAACGTACTCGAAAAATTAAATGATCTGCATCGTATGTTTACCAGGTGAACCGAAAGGCTTTATAGTAATAATTTTATTGAGGGTTTTCCAACAATTTCAACAATTAACTTATTTTTTTTTTTTTTCGCTTGAAATGTAATATAATACCGAGTGAAGAAACATGCATTCAGTGATATTATATGTATTAGTTAGAATAATTTGATGTATGATTGTTGCAATTAAACATTCTGCCGCCTGTCCACAATTGATGGACGAACGTAGAGACAACATGCCTTCGTTTTGGCCTCTTTGTTTGTCCGCTTTCTGGTTTCGTCACTTCTCTCTTTTTCTGATGATCAGTTTCACTGCACGCCATCCTAGGATGAAGGCTATCGTCGTAATACTGGCTGATGAAAGCTACGCCATACACCGTTTCATGGAGACGATCTTTGAGGTCCATTTTTTCTTGTATCAACTTTCCAAAGCTATCTGTTTTCCTGATGGGCTCGGTGGCTCGGTATGGAGGGCTTTTGGTTGATCAGGCTGCCATTGAAGATGATGGGCACTGTTTTGGAGTAACGAGTAACTGCCTATAAAAGGAACGGCTCCGCTTCTTTTGGGTGTCTAGACGTTTGGTGTTGTCTGGATGATGCATTCTTGGGGTATTTGGATTCTTCCGGTTGTATTCAATACCACATCTTCATCAATCTTCGTATGGAGACAGGAGAGCAGACGAGCCTTCGCGGATGGAGTGGGTACACGTTTGGAGTTCACTTTCTTGAAGCTGAAAATAGAATTGAGTGTCATGATCGTTCTTGAGGGCCTCCTGCCATACATTTTCCAGGTGTTTTCCTAAATGTTTTTGGACGTAGGATTCTGATTTGTGAGTCTTTTTTGCTATTGTTCATCGTCACATCTTCTTGTTCTAGTGCAAGGCGGTCGAGCTGGTTCTTGTCTGCCATTGTGTTTGACTGGTAGCTTTATTGAGAATCAACTTGATTTGGATGACAAGCGAGCTTCCATGGACTGTTCTTGTATGGATGGTTGAACAGCGAGCCTTTGTGGACTGGGGCCCTTGGTGAGGAGGAGGACGTATTCATGTGATATCACCACAGAGAGTCGGCTTTCTCGAATGTGATTCGCGATGTTATGATATTAAACGATATTTAAACAAATATATAGGTAATTTTAGTTAGTCGAACTTCTCCCAGGAAAAATGTGATTCATTATGATAAGACGTACAGCTATGCGGTATAATGTGTCTACCTTTCAACTAACAATTATCTGATTTATAAATGCCCTAAGAACGTTAACGCAGAACTATTTTTATAAAACAACAGTGTCGCTAAAAACGTTTATACAAAGCTTATAAACACAAAATAGGCGCACTTTTGTGCAGCAATTTGATTGCTTGATTTGTTTTAATATGGCTTCCAAAGCTTTCATCGGACAGCTTTATAAACATCAACGGAATAATTATAAAACGTGTACTGTTATAGACAGGGTGGTCTATTTTCAAGAAATCAAAATATTCAACAAATATAACAGGAGGTTCACACAAAAGACATAGCACGTGTACCGTACAACAGGGCTCGCGATGAAGTGACGCCTTCATCGTGACACTTGACATCCTTCCTTGCTGTCAAAGATCGAAACGGCGGCATTCATCCATGGACCTGCGCTGTTTGATGTATGCAGGGCCGGAGTATTTTCATCATCAATAAGGTTGAAGATAACATGGCCATCCTGCATTTGAGGCGCGCTCGACTCAACTCTCTGAAATATAGAACACAATGCTTGCACTCATTTGCTGGTATAAAAAAAAACAACAAATCAGTAAGTCGAAAACTGATTGTTCCAAAAGTGCGTATTCACAATGTCCGGCCGCTGCCGCCAACATTTTCAAATAAATGAATCCTGGACAATGTCCGGCCAACATTTCCATATAAAAATAAATACTGGACAATGTCCGGCAACTGCTGCCAACAATTCCATATAAAAATGAGTACTGGGCAATGTCCGGCCGCTGCCGCCAACATTTCCATATAAAAATGAGTACTGGACAATGTCCGGCCGCTGCCGCCAACATTTCCATATAAAAATGAATACTGGACAATGTCCGGCCGCAGCCGCCAACATTTCCATATGAAAATGAATACTGGACAATGTCCGGCCGCTGCCGCCAACATTTCCATATAAAAATGAGTACTGGACAATTTTACTTACTCATACAAAAAAAATATCAGGAATTGCATCAGGTGATAAACCGGTCGCTAACACGCCATATCATACTCGCAGTCACTGTCAATTGCAAGTAAATCGGAGCAATCTTCTGGACACCATGCCTTAGGCCAGAGTGACCCGGTGTCGCCTGTAAGGGTTTGGATGTCTGTGGTCAATCAGGTTCTAATGTAGGTGATTACAACTCGTAAAGGTCTCCATCCAGGCGAGATATTATTTCGTAAGGACCTTTCCAACCAGAAGAGAGTTTACATACTTTGGTCCATCTTTGCAACAAAACGAATTCTCCAACATTGCAAATTTTTGCGGGCTCTGATTTGGCATTGACGTAATTATTTTGGAATTCTTTAATCTGTTTCAATCGAGACTCAACCAATTGTCTCCATTTCTCACGAGGGGGAGAGGGATTAGATTCTGGGGTGGAAATTGCCTGATTCAAGATTCTTTGAATCTCGAGTATGCTGCCGCCACAGCCAAATAAAAGTTGAAGAGGTGATTTTGAAGTAGTTTTGTTAAAGGTAGAATTTATGACAAGTTGAATTTTGTTTGGATCACTCGCCCATTCTGACGAAATGTCATATTACTAATGAGACGCATATATCGCTCTACCTGACCATTGGCCTTATGCTCGTAGGGTGTTATGAAATGCCAATCAATCGACCACTCAAAAATAGTGTCATCTTGAGATACGTTACGGAAATTATCGGACACTCATATGGCGAGGTACTTTCAATAATTTTGTTGTTAGTCATCAAGTCATCAATGATATTTCTGCCGATTTTTCCTTCGTCCGAAGATAACCGGTATGGATTACGGTTAACAATGTACTCATCACGTAATTTTATATCCATAACAGCATTATTCACACATGTCACAGCATTTCCAGTAGCCGCTATACATTTGAAACGGGTCAGCAAATTGACAATATCCGGTCTGTACATTTCAGGAACATCAATGTTAGTATCAAAATCATTTGACATAGTTTGTAGGATTTTCGCAATTGTATTCCGAACAATTCTACTTCCTGTATGATCAGTGATGCAGACGATATCATGACCTCCGTATTAATCACAGCCTATAAGGCTATTATATTCGAGAAACCCATCGGGTACAACAACAACTTTAAAAATCATCAATATATTAGTTATCTCGAAATCAACGTCAAGCTCTTCAATAGCTACAAAACTTCCGAGAAGGATTTCCGTGATAGTTGTATAGGAGGGCATGATTTTATGCTGGAACTGTAAGGTATGCTTTTGAGCAATAAGTGAGTTATCAGCGCCTGTATCAATTAGGCCAGTCAAGGTTACACTTTCGACTTTAATTTCAACTGGGCTGTGAAATCTATCAGTACTGCATCGGTGCACACTTTTGTGCCTTTCAATGTTTTGACAAAATAAACACTTTTCAGCATCGTGCCCGCTCCTAGCACAAAATGAACATATCTGGGAATTAAAATCACTTGAAATACTGGGCCTATTTGTCAAGAATTTATCGTTTGGAGGATTCTGACAGTCCCTTTTAATATGTCCCTCTTTGCCACATCTGGAGCAAGTGAGCTGTCTACTCCCAACAGACAAGCCATCTCGGAAGCGTTTCGAGGAGGCTCCTCCATATTTGCAGATCTTTTCGCCTTATGTTAATCAGTTCTTTGCCTGGAAATGAACCTCAAAAATGCAGATAATCTTTTGACATTCTGATTCGTGGCTATTGTACGAATTTCGCTCTCCTTTATTCCATGGATAAACAGTTCAACAAGATCTTCGAAGATTTCTGGACAAGCTCGCTTTTTCAAAAACATCGTCATCGTACGTATGTCTAGAGCTCCGGACAATAAGCGGTCAAGGTTTTTCTTGGGTGGAAGAGCTTCCTAGAAATCTTTAATGTTTATGGTTGTTATTTTTCATATCAATAATACCAATATAATTTATGTTTTAGTGAAATGCATTTTTCTTGTAGATCTTGAAGGTTTAGGTATAGGAACATGGGATACCATTTGAAAGAAAATATATTGGCCTTTTCATTTTTCAAGTAATATACATTCCAAGTAATTCCATTTGAAAAAAATGATTTTTTATCATTTTTGTGTTAAGGACACAGATTAATAAATTTGAAGCACCCTGTATATTTACAGATCGGTTTCTCCATTGGAACCATATAAACCTACCTTCCTCTAGTCGGCATAGCAATTTCAACTCTCCATCGTTTTCAAGTACGAATTCATTGAACTCAATCCACTGATGTGTTTTACGACAAAAATATTATAAATCAATTTATGTCTCGAAAACCGCTGCCGATAGGTATCGGAGTATATCAAGCAAAAGTGATTAGAATCAGTCAAGGAATCCAAAAAAATAATAATATACAGGGTGGTCCATTTAAAATAAGAAAGCTGCCACGACTTTTGGGTAGAAGCGGCAACACTGCAAAACTAAAAATATTTTTAAAATATAGATCATACTCGATTATGGGCTCAGCCAAATTTTCAGGTCGATCCTATGTCTAGTTTTCCGTAAACGTCTAACGTACCATAGGCCGTGAGACACCCTGTATGTGATATATAGTGAAAAAATCTCAAGCGCCACAAATATAAAAATTATTTCTGGGTTTCAAGAGAAAAGTCCAAAAATATAATTCTTTGTTTTTTTTTTATTGGGCCAGTATACTAGATACTAAATAGTTATCTATAGCATTCTATCATTGGTTAAAAGATTCTTTGTAACACTTTGGATAATGACCAACCCATTGGGCAGTGAAGACAACAAAAAATATGCCTTCCATGTTATACAATACTTTCATTATCTTGAGGATTTTCATAAAATATTTTTACTCTTCGAGTAATTTTTATGAAATATGTATTTAAATTATAGGTATCGTATTTTGGCTTGGACATCCAAAAGCATTTCTTAAAACCGAGTTAAGAAATGCTCTTGAATCCCCATGCACGAAAATGATTTTGTTTCATAATTATCAAATGAAGCTTTTACTATCACAGTGTTCATGAAATGTGCTGCATTTATGAAAATTAAGTAATTTTTGATTGATTGATTGATAGTTATATAGGATTATAGAAAACCGTTTTTGAATGTAACATCTGAGAGCAATAATTTGCAGCAGCAGCAATATCACAAAACAAACTTAATAAAATAGTTTTATAAATATGTCGCATACCTCTAATAAAACAAATTTATCAAAGTTCGCAAAAGAATGACCTAGTTTCAGATAATAACAGTATAATCAATATATTATAAAACAAATATGTTCGATAATCAAAAATTTATAAAATCTGTTGTGTGAACTTTTATAAAACAATATCAAAATTTGTCGTAAAATCATTTAAAACTGTTTTCTATTTTTGCTCTAATGATGTTCTTACGAGTAGGTACACATTATTAAGCAAAATCTTTTACAAGAGCTGAATATTTCACTTGCAATGTTTATAAAACAAACACGGTGTTGGAAGAGCAGTAATAAAGCAGTTATAAAACAAAAAAGGAACAATAATGGAAAAGTATAAAAGAACTGTGCTAGTTGGGCAGAAATAAAAAAATATCAAGGATATGACTCTGTTGTCCAGTCGTGTCTTATTAATTTTTCTGTATGCTTAACACAATTATTCCAAATATCTATACTGAATTTGGATAATGACTCGGACCACACTTGTAAAACTTTATCACTACCGACTAATTTGGAATTTGTAATGTTCTTGTTGTAATAAGTCTTACAAAATGCCCAAACCATTTCAATAGGGTTATACTGACAATGATATGGGGGAAGTCAAAGAGCTTCATAGCCTTGCGACTGAAGAAACTCGTCGACCACGTACTTTTTACTACAAGAATTTTTAGCCAAAGGCTCTGCCAAATTCCACAATTGCATTTTGGTACAATCGGGACTACATTCAATTTTATGTTTTTCCAAGAATGCCGAAAGGGTTGATTTGTTTAAAAATTTTGTAACCGGTTTTTCCGAAAGTACTGAATGCTATGACGCATTATCCATTACAATGACACATTTTTCTTTAATTTTGCCCAGATCCGGAATTAATTTATTTTTAACCCAGTCGATAAAGATGTCTCCATTTATTGTTTTATGATAATCCCTGTCATTATTTTTACTAGAAAAAAGTAACCCGCAGTTTGGAAGAAACCCGCCCCTGTACTCAGCATGTAAAATTGTGAACCTTTCGCCCTCGCTGCAAATTTTGATATCAGTTCTTTCACCCACTTTCTAATCTGACTTCCATTCCGGTAGATCCACGTCTCGTCCAAAAAAATAAAAACCAGGTTTTCACTGAAATTTTTATATTCCAAATATTTTCGCCAAAAAGTAATTTTTAAACGTTTTACATGGCTTTTTTCGCATAAAATTTTCCGTTCATCGATTTTTTTGAATTTAAAACCCATATTCCTTATAATTTTGTGCAGAAGACTTCTCGATCCATCAAAATCAACTACTTCCCGCATGTGACCTAGTATATCTGATATCTGACAAAAAACAAAAATGTTTTTCCTCTTCCAAACTTTTAAAAATAGATCTCCCAATTTCCTCCCTTAAAAAAATGTGGTTAAACCATGGAACTTTCTTTATTCTTTTCCTTTTCACGATTTTTTTCTCTGCGGTTGTTTCCTTTTCTTCAAGAACTTTTGAAATAGTCTTCTGATGAATCTAGAAAATGATATAATTATCATGATCTGTAATATTAACATAATATCATGTATTTCTATAGTGCCTAGACATTATTGGGACTAACGAGATTTAGTAATGGCTCACGGCTCTATTATGGAATGAAAATCAATGACAAAAAATATCAAAAAGTAGTATTAAAACAATAGGTATTACTCGTTTTTCAATAAATTTTACCTTGAATGTTCTTTATAATCTATCTATGCAGTCATTCCGGTCCTCGCATATATCTCCAAACGCCCGATACGCATTGCAAATCGCAGCTTTTATCTCTGCAGATAAATGTTTTTCGTAAGGCATGACAAAATTTCATTAAATTTTGACATATCATAGTGAAGGTGAAGTTTGGTGTTCGGTAAATTCTTACCCTGTCCACCTTATCCATTTCGAATACGCTAGGTTTCTGTGACGTCATGACGTTAGCTGTCAGACGGAAATATCCAAACAGACTATTTTTTATTATTTTAAAAGCTGACTTTCCACTCGGCTAATCAAATACGCACTTACGGGACACACGATATATGTAATACACCCAAAAATATAGTCCAAAGAAGTCCAAATTAAACTCACACAATACAAAACCAAATGTCACAAAAGCTTGTTTGGATACCAAATTCGGCAACGACCAATCATATGGTGCCTGTGACGTTTTCTAAAACGTCACGTATCGCGAGTAATCTATACAAGATTGCCAACCTTTAACCTCCAATTTTGGCACATGTCAGGCATTTAAAAAAAAACACACTGTAACATGGACATCATAATTTCAACAAGAGACATTTGATGTCTCCACAAGAAAAGATCAAAGTTAATGACTTGATTCTTACCAAAGCTAAGGGTCCTGTTTGGTGGTGATGAAGAGGGTTGATTACATCACGAAAGTGTTGAATCTCCTAGATTCTGATGATTTTTCCAGAGTGGGTAGAGATCCAACCAATGATTTTTTCACAAAGGTAAAAAGTGTGCTTGATTTATCCAGAACTACGTTGGAATACTTTGTTATTAGTAAAAAAAACTGTATTCTATGAACCCAAGAACACCTCTCCTTTATGGACTACCGAAGGTCTACAAGCAGGACCTTCCCATTAGACCAGTTGTCTCCTTTGTGGATTCACCATGCAATAGATTATCGTCCTGGTTGAATGTGATACTCAGACAAGTCACGGGTTTCACTAGCACTTTTTCCATCAAGAATTCAGTAGATTTTTCGGATCATTTGAAGACCATCAATCACCCAGTCAATGCTATCTTTGTTTTCCCAGACGCTAAAAATCTGCTTCGAGCATACCACCCAATGATTGCTCAGACCTCGTCAGAGTCCTCTAAGTGAAGAGCTCACTGCCGCGCCTTGTAATCGAGAGCCTTGTTTCATTGCTGTCCATAGTTTTGGATCAGAATTTCTTCAAATTTGACAATAGATTCTTCAGACAACAAAATGGACTTGCAATGGGTTCATGTCTTTCTCCTGTTTTGAGCGAGTTCTTTATGAATAATCTAGAGAAGAAGATAATGCGTAGCACCTTCAATGATAATATTCTCACTTATAGAAGGTACGTGGATGATATATTTATTGTCTGGACTGGCAGAGAAGAAGAGCTTTTTTTTGGGCTTCGTTAACTACTTACATCCAAAAATTGCATTCACTATGGAAAAAAGAGATCGATGGGAAACTCTCGTTTTTGGATTTATTGGTGGACAAAGACGGCATAAACGTCACAACGTCACTTCTGAGACTTACCGTAAATCCACCTCAACTGATAACATCATACAGTTCGAGTCCAATTAACCTTTCCCTCACAGATTTGCAGCCTTCAATTCCTTATTGTACAGATTATTCAAAATTCCACTTTCTCGTGAGGCTTTTACAAGGGAACTCAATATTATCAAACGGTTGGCTGCGAACAATGGCTTCTCACTGGACAGTTTGAATAAGCTTTATATCCAGTTTTTGAACAAATATAAGCTAACTTATAATATCATCCATCCAGTAAAGACTGAGAATAAAAGCTATGGATGCATCACTTATTTTGGCAACATCTCGACTAACCTAGCGAAGTTTTTCAAGAACTGCAACATGTCCATTGCCTACAAAACGATAAACAATTTCAGTAGACATATAGTGAAGATAAAGGACCCTACTGACGCGTTATCAAAATCTGGAATTTATTCCTTACATTTTGAAAAGTGCCCAGCCTAGTTCTCTGGCCCAGCTGTATACGTGGGTCAGTCAGGAAGAAAAAATTTGACGATAGTTCAAGAGCACTTATCTCTAGTGAGAAAATTTAAGGACGAATATCATAGAAACTGAGTCTGCCTTTGCAAATCATTTACTTTCGACTGGACACACTTTCAGCATTCCCAATAACACGGTCGTTCTTCATGACTGCTCAAAGGGCCGAACATTAGTCCTTTAGGAAAAAATGGAAATAATGAGAGCAAAGAGGAGTCCAGTTCTCAATTGTGTTAACGAGATTTTTAATTTTGAGCCACAACTGATTTTCAACATTGAGACTTTTTGCACCTCTTAAATTTTCGTTCCGTTGTGGTTATCGTTATTCTGAGCATGCGCAGTGACAAAATCACAATCCTTTTAACCATAACGGATTCCTTTTATTACGGTAAAATAAGGAAGGGCTTATCGTTATGGTAATGCTTATTTTTCAACAGCGATGTTGCCGTAATGTGTAGAATTAAATGGATACTACTGCTAATATTAATTTATTCTCAAGCAATTGATCAAAATAAGATGCAGAAAACTACTTCACTACTTCATGACCATAAACGATCGCGGAAACCAAAATGGAATGTTTAACGTACAAAAAATAAACCTAGGACCATATTCTCCTTTTTTTCATACTTTTCCGGATTGATCTACTCAACAATCTGACACATCTTGTCACGAAGTCAATTACGGCACACGATCTAACTCGGACCTAACCTTACTTCTCTGCTTTGACGTCTCATTTTATAAATATTATTGTTGTTTAATGTTTATGCTCTGTACCAGTAACTAATTTGTGTGTGTCTGTACTTTATAGATCATTTAAAAATAGTTGAAAGTCGGGGGAGGATCTCGTTTTTGAGCAATGGTGCCGTGTGTAGTTTAAAGTCTGTGCTTTTTGAAGATACTTTTAACAATTCCCAATTTTATTGGTATGGTATCGTTCAGGTATGTCCGTTGTTTAAAAAAAAATGATTATCGATATAGAAATAAATACTGACGAGATAGTTAATTAACAAGAGATAATTACGAAAACTGTCATCAGTTTCGCCTGTTGGACAGATGCAAGATAACGAATAAAGTGAAATCGTAGTGGAGCAAAACCTCTCTCAATAACGGATGAAGAAGATGTCATTTTTAATAAAGTTAACCATAACGGATGAAATAACTGATGTTATTTTAAGAGGTGCAAAAAGTCTCTAATATTGTGGATTGATTAGGTGTATTTGTTATTTTGGTGTAGGGTAGGGTAGTGCAGACTGCTGGTGTAAGTCATGGCTGTCAGTGTAAAGGAGATTCAACAAACGCGTTTGTGCAGATTCTGCAGATATTCTAACCTAAAAAATAAACAAACAAAACAACTGTTTGAACGATGGATGATTTGTATAGTAAAATAAAGTATTATGGATTTGGGACTATATTATTGTCTGAAGTTTGCGACGATGATGATGAATCTCATCTAGAAGTTCTGATTTTGAAGACAGCTTAACCTTAATAATATTTTAAATCCACTTTACCGCAGAAGAAGCAAAACTGTATAGAGAGTTTTTTGAGACGTAGTGCTTTTGGTACATGCCTACCCAGCAAACAATTTTCAATCGGCTGTCTGTCGGCCGAGCGCCTCTATGCCGCCACAATATCGTCTTCACATCAATAGCATCCTGCGCTTGCCCGATTTGTATGTGCACCCGCGGCTTTTAGTCTTTAGCATGATACTTTGCCGGACATCGCCGGCGAGGCCCATTATCGGCCGCTTGACGGCAAGATACCGACAACTTCTCCTTGCCTACTATTTACCGTATCAGTTTATTTGCTGTCCGACGACATCTATCCGTTGACGTTTACATGGACGAGGGAACTTAGTAAACTCCTTCCACTTGCATCGTTGATGCTGGCTTTCTATCGTGAATGATCCAATATTTTGCAGGATAGTTAATGAAAGTCTTGTTTGAAAACCCCTTTTGGGAACCTGAAAAAAATCACTTGATAAAAGAAAAGATAAATACATTGTTAATGTTCTTCAGAATTATACTAAATAGGAATATGATTTACAATATATATACACAAAAATAAAATGAAACAACAAAAATTAACACAAAATGAAAGTTGCTGCTGGTTGCTATTCCCAAGCTATTTTCATAACATTAGATTTTGTTATTCTATGAACATAACCTCACTCTTTATTGCTTTAACTTTAACATTTAATTTTATGAGTCTTTATAAAATGGCAGGATAATAGGTATTCTTTATTTGAGATTGTATCTACCAACATTCATAAAATAGAACAAAAATAAACAGACAATTTGACAGAAATATGTATTGGTACCGAGGATTCATCATAAGATTCCCAAGCTAGATCGTGGTTCAACTTTATTGATTTGCTGTTATTATTTTATGAACTCACCTTTTCAATAAAGAAGGTTCTGCAAATCATGGCCGCCAAACACCAAAGAGAAATGATCGCCTGAGCCTGAACTTCTCATATGATGCTACACGGACTACGGAGTATACACAACACAAACTACGTATAATCCACAATTTGAAAACACAAATCGAAATAAATGTATCGTTTCAAGTAAATGATTAATTTCCAATGGAAATGCGTTAAATGCAAAACAAAAACAATAACAAAGTGAACTGCTGGAAACTGTGAAAGAGGGCAGACGCAGATAGCCAGAGGCAGGGCTGACAGAGCGGCAAATTCGAAATATTTGAATTCATTTTTATGCCAGCAGCTTGCCGTATCTGTTAAGATTCGCGGATCTTACAACTTTCTTGTAGACTAAATGATCGGCGCAGATATTACTTGCCGTGTTAGGCAAGTTGAAGTAATACCGATGCCAGCAGATGTTAGACGATGCCAACAATCGGCCGATAGTTTGCAGACGGAAGATGTTTGCTGGGAATGCGGATATTGGATTCAAAAAGCATTTTCGCATTGGCAGAGCTTTATTCAACGAATATTCTTGATATCTACAATTTAGTTAATACTCTATCAACAGTTTTGGGTTGGGTTGTATTTAGGCTAGCATCGCTCTACCAGATAAGCCACTGCAGATACAAAGCTTACCAGTTTCGCATCTTTCTAATTGTATCTCTAAAGTGGATGAAACGATTTCATATGTTTGATCGGAGTCTTTATCGTATGACTGTTTACATTCACTTTCACTATTTTCATCACCCATTTCAATTCATTTGATAAGATATACACTGATTCTTCGCTACAAATTTTCCTTTTTGTTCGTTTATCTTTATTATAAGTCAGGTTTTAAGACATGGTTTGTTTACAAAATACACGAAATAAGCTCCCCACCCTATTCTACACTACGCTGCACTTGTCACACCTCCTCTTGACCTGGGGTAGCGAGTTCAGTAATAGGCAACCTACTCTAATATAACAAACACTACACTACTTGCACAAACAGCATAACAAACGCCGCATGGTAGAAAAGTGCAGTTTCGTGTGCACTAGTGGAGGATAACAAACACACCTATTGTTTGTAATTATTATCAGCCAATGATGAAGAAATTCTTCATCATTGTTATCAGCTGTTCCATGTCTTGTCACACTGGTCATGTCTTGCCCGTCATTACAGCT
The DNA here is from genome assembly GCA_958502075.1 of Orchestes rusci. Classification (NCBI taxonomy): domain Eukaryota; kingdom Metazoa; phylum Arthropoda; class Insecta; order Coleoptera; family Curculionidae; genus Orchestes; species Orchestes rusci. The sequence continues at coordinate 58,173,216 of OY293305.1, read as the reverse complement.
GTCAATATAGGCATGTTCTTTTTGTTTATATACTCCGAACAGGACCAGTTTTCACACCTTATTCTTGTTTTCGTATTTGACTGTTTTTGTTCTAGCTTTTCATGTAATTTCCGTTAAGCCCGTATGACACGATCACATTTCTGTCAGCATTTCTGCTAACATTTCTGCTCAAATATCTGTTTGCAAATTTGATCTCAAATCTGCGCGTAGATATTCAATGCCGTTGAGATGTATCTGCAACGATACAAGATATTTACGAATATTTCTGTTATGGGATCATGCGCGATCTATTTCTTTCTAGGGTAATCACATAGCTCACCAAAGTCTTGTTTTTATTTTTGTTAAAAGTATTAATTGGATTGCCGCGTTTTTCCCTTCATCCGCATATATAATGTCTATTGAATAATCTTTATTGGCAAAAACTCATCAGAAATATAAATTTGCTTTTACAGCAGTTAGGTATATTATCGATCTCACTTGAGGCACCTAGGACCTAGATGCAAAAGCAGATATTTCCACTTTTCACAATTTTGCGGTAGATGTAGGAAATATTTTTAGTTTGATAGTTACGCTTCGATATGCAACATCCAAAAAAGGATATTTGACTTACTAAACCTTGATTAAATATGTACCTGAAGTTCAAAAAAAGTTACTATAGTCAAACATATGAAACATGCAAATGCAGATATATCCAGAAATGTAAAAAATAAAATATTATTATTACATTATCAGCACGAGCAGGGAGCAGGGGATTATAGTTCGGTTAACCTTTTCTTTTTTTTTTTTTAGTTGAAATCAAGTAGGTATTTCTTCTTCGCTTGAATGGACCCACACCAAGTATGTAGCGTTATACCTACCCAAATCTTAGAAATAACGCTAGTATATCATACTTTTATAGACTAGCGAAATTTAAAATCAAATATTTTGCATTGTAGCTTTCAAAACCAGATATTTGCATTGTATTATTTGAGTTTATTTCTCTAAATGCTGATAAAAATCCACAGTATTCAAGGAAACATCAGTCAAAATCATATTTCAACCCCCTATACCTATAGCAAATCCATAGGAAAATTAAAAATTGTGAGAATGACATTTTTTTGACGGAAATATCTGGTTTTGGCTAGGCGCCTCACTTTATTTTGATTCGAATTGGGTATAGAGAGGAAAAAGCTTTGAACTCGGGATTATATTATTATAGTTGATAAGGGGAAAAGAGGGAATATGTTGAACAAACATCAACTGCTAATTCAGGTAACCAAAGTCATAAAGACATTTTCCTAAACTCTGAGACTGCTAAACAATAAACATTCAACAAGATCATATGAGTATAATTTGAATAATAAGTATATGAACAAAATACCATCCTAACAAAACATAAACACAATAAAGTGAGGTTAGACTAGAACCTTGAATGATGTGTTTTAATGGGAGTTCCAAATTAAACAGTCTGCGTCGATCTACGCGCACTTTTGAGAGAGAAATTAGGACATCTTTTAAATTTCCGCTAGCATTTCTGATAGCAGTAATTTTCAAAAAAAGACGTGTTTGCAACGATCTCATTTTTGCTGCTCGCAGAAATGCTATCAAAAATATAATCGTGTCACACGGGCTTTAGTTAGTTTTTCAATGTTTTTTACAACATTTTTTACAATTTGTTTTTAAATCTGGTTAATGGTCAATCATTTGGTATGTACTTTTCTTGTTTTTTATTCATATTTGTAAAATTCTTACTTTGTTGTTATAGGCCTGATGATGCCCTTAAATTGGACGAAACACGTGTAGCCTTCAATACACACATTTTGAGACTTTGACTTCGTGTTCTTTCTACTTTTAAGATTTTAAGTAAGTCTTAAGGATATGGACGATTTTCTGGAATTATAAAATAATCAATCCCAAAACCAAAAACCAGCTTTTTTGTTTACTTATGACTTGTCATTTTGACAAAAGTGATGTGTTACTATGACAAAGTTTGACATTTCACGAGGGTTGTTTGAAATATTGTCTGCGAATTCATAATATGTTTTCCACTGTACCAACATCGATATGACTGTAGAAAAATTAATAGGGATAAGCAAGAACAAACTGCACTTTCCGAGCATCATTTCGCCACTGGACATGATTTTGATTTTTTTAATACGGAGATTTTAGATCGTGAGAAAAATTATCATTAAAGGAATCTCAGTGAGATGATACAGATTTCTCTGAACCGCACGATCAATAGGAGAACGGATGTACAGAGCCTGAATATCCAATACAACAATGTTTTACACCAATACAAAAAAATTCACTATAATTTACAAGCGCCAGCACACGAATTCATTCAGCATTCAGCTTTCGTCTTCCCGTCCCGTATTTTATTCATTCATTTATTTTGGTCCTGTATACCATAATTTTAGTATTTTGTCATACATATGTTGCTTTTATCTATGTGTTGACCATATTATGCTCACTCTGTATTTGTAAACCTGAAGTGACTCTTTAATAATCCAAGAAGGTATGTTCTAATTATTCTACTTCATGTAATATTTAAATGATTGTGATTCTCTTTCATTAAGCTTTGATAAAGACCGAAATCATTGAATGGTCAAAACGTCGTGAATTTAGAAACTAAGCAGTTTCATTTGATGTCCTTCAACCCACGAAATTGCACCGCAGATTGTATAGATTAGGACACGAACAAGGACACGAACGATAACAATAAATATGATATTTTCTAATTCATATATCGTAAAGTAATAATATGAATGTGGGAGAAAATAAAAGTCATCCAAGAAAATAACAGTAGAAATATTATTATTTTGGCACATTCTCTTAATAAAACTAGGCAGATCATGAAGGACAATAGAGTAGTTATTATAGTAACATTGTTGTGTTGAGACATTGATAAAATTCTTTAAAAATGTGAAATGTGCTACATTATGACTACTTAAGAGTGCTCGTTGAAGTGTAAGATCCGGTAAAGTACTGCATGATTTGAAAAACTGAATATCATTATCTTGCAGTTAGTCAAGACTAAAGAAATTCTGCCAAGTTTGCTAGGTGCATTTAAATTTGGAAATTTGTATCTCATAATCTACACATCAAGAAGAGATCCTTTTTGCTGAGTTTCAGGTATTGATGAGTATTTTTATCATAGGTTGGAATCAGGATACATAACCATCGTTGTTCAAGAGGGAACTCTTCCAAGTTCATAGTCAATCTCATTCCATATTGGTCTCAAATATGATGGGTACTTTGTAACGTTTACACCAAGAGTTTTCAAAGAGTATCTTTCTTCTCCTAGGTTTATCGTTTCACTGGTCATATTTTTTTTGCGAAGCTCATCATCAATCTGCAACAATATTGGAGTCATTAGATCACCATAAGAATCTGGATGGATTCCTAACGTCTCTAAAGTAATTATCTCAGAACGTGAAGGAGTAAATGTTGTTATAGATATATCCGAGCCATTCTCAGCTGTTTTATTGATCTTATCGCTGGTATCGTCATTTGATTCCTTTAATGCATGCACGCGACTCAGAAATTTCACCAGCATTCCACCAGCTCTGTTAACTGTCTGCTCTTGTTTAGTATATTCTCGCTCCGCTGGAACTGCCAATAAAACTACACAAAACTCTCTGGTAGAGATTTTCACAGGTGACTGCTCAGTTACGTTTTGCGAAGCGAGAGAAACGTTCATCATGGAAATATCGACTGTTTCTTCTCCAATGTTGAGTGTTTCATTTTGAACCGCGATACTTCCAGTGATGTTAACGAATGAAATACATGGAAGTGACACATTTATGTCTAGCTCACTATTGCAGGTGTTATCTACACGAGGAATGCGACCATCAAAACATTTGCCAAGGATTGGATTCTGATCAGGGCAAGGCGACGTCTTTTCAGATTCTATTACACATAACAAGTTGCCATTATTGGTGCAAAGTGAAATACTTGATGCGGGGCAAATAGTTTGGCTTTCTTCTGGACAATCCACTATTGCTTCCGGATCTATTGTTGTATTTGCAGGAATTGAATCTCGGGCGTGTTTATGATGATGCACTTTGTAGTGGCCGTATCTGGAAATAATAAATATCATGTATCGTGACAAACGACATTTTAAAACTGTCAATCAGCACATTATGATTATAGAACGTCAGATGACGACATATTTTGCTGACTGATTTTCTCGTCGCTGGAATTTCAACCATTGAAAATAATATCATTGTTGAGCTCAAACAATGAACACATCAAAATAATTTAACAATTTAAGAGTAAAAAAAACACTGACATAAGGTTGGCACCACTTTAGAGTGTTAATATAAAGGTGCCATCTTGAAAAAGAATACTCAGATGCTGATGCATTTTCTCGCTTATGTCAATCAACATAATGAATTATGATATCATCAAGAAACCGACAACAATTTCCCATAGTCAGGTAAGCCGTTGAAAAAAATATACCGGTCGGACAATATGGCGAAGAGATTTCTGGTATGAGACTGGCATAATTTTCAGTAGTTGAAATCCCCAAAGCGAGAGAATCCGTCAGCAAAATATGTCGTTATCTAACGGTCTATTAGCAGATTCAATAATTTTCCGTCGTTATTTATTGTTGTCTTATCAAATGGATGTATTGGAATAACTATTGTTATGTATAGTTATTTGTGATTCATTAGTTAAACCAACCAGAAGAAATCAAAAACCAATCAAAAATCCTTGATAACTGCAACTATCAAGTGCTGCCTTGAACACAAACTTGCTACTCTTCAATATATTAGCTAATTCTTTTTATAATGTGATTGCTATTCTGATTACCGGGGAGTGTATCCATTGATAAAACCCGGATATCGATAGTGGTAATATGTTGGACGATTCATTCTGTGAAATGAGCACTTCAAATGATTACCCAAATCGTCATTGCCCGTGTCGTTGCTGGAGTACTCATATCTTGGGTACAGAGTGTTCAAGGTGGAAACCACCCCAGAATTGGTAAGATATGCTAGAATGAAAAGTTCAGATCATATTAATAGGTACATACATGTATAAATATAACCAGTGATTTTTCATACTTTTATATTTCAAACTCCGTTCCACTAGTTAGAAATTAACTCACCTGCATTTTGTGTTCTCAATCCATGATAAAATGATGGACTGAACGCAGGTAGAGGAGCATATCCAGAAGGATTGTATGAGTCTTTGATAGATAAAAAATCAACATTATCCAATAGATTTAAACGACACTTACCAAATATTGATCTCCGAGTAATCCTTACGGGTGGACCAACTGGAAGATTTTGTCCTGATTCAATCGCAACAGTAGTCGTCTCTAATGAAATCATTGTTTTATAAGTAGTCAGGATATACATTGGTGTCACAATATGTTATATTATTCTAATATTCAAAAAATATCGTCTTTAGGCGATCTTTCAATCGCATAAATTCAAATCACTGACTGTTGCATGTATAAACGATGGACTTACAGGGTATACAGGGTGGACCAGAAGTAATGGTAATAGAAGATTCCTCAAACAAAAATATTGCGATAGACCTCAACTTGTTAATTCCGAATGTTGATATTAACAGAGATACAGGGTGTCAAAGTTGAATTTCGATATTTGATTTTTTCAAATGAGTTTCCAAATAATCAAGTTATTTTGATGAAATTTCGTATATAGGGATTATTTGACATGCCAAATTCATCTGTGGCCTTTGTATAGGTCTTACTAGGAGGTAGGAAGCGCCTCTTACACATCTTTCCACTCATTCAAATAGTTATAACTTTTTTGCACGCACTTGAACATTTTTTTTTTAATTAAAAAAATGATTTGTTGGTCATTTTTACGTAAAAAAGGTTCATTTTATGAATGTCGATGGAAGTGACCCTTTTCAAGATATTTGCCCTTGAAGTAATCCATGCAAACTCCATATATCAAATTTCATCGATGTTAGATACCCCCTTTGCTAGATATCCCTTTGTTTGATGTCATAGCCACATTACAGAATTTGCCTGTTGAACGCAATGCCTTCACCTTGATGATTGTATTGTCATTGTCAATCAGAATAGATTTTTGTAAAAGAGTCGAGAGTATAAATGAAAAAGCTTGGTGCAATTCAAGTAGTTTTGCATCAATAAAAACAAAATCTTACATCAGAAGTGGGATTAGACCCGAAATCGCTCTCAACCATAGTGAAATACAAAAAATAGCCGAGAAAAGTGAACATTCCAGTGATTACACCATCTCGCCTAGAAGACAGGAGGGGCTACACGGATGTGTGATGGAAAACTGATGGACTGAATGACGATCTACACGATCATTCAAACTTACATCAGATTCAAATAAGGTTAGGTTGAAATTCCATTGTAACCAGCGGATAACCATTGGTTACACGCTGGTAACCATAGAAATATATCGTTATAACCATGATACTAAAACAAACAAGATATGATCGATTGCTGGACGAAATAAAAACCAAGTCGCGCATGTCGTCACTGCGAGCCCAAAGTGAGGTTAGATGTAAAACATCAATACCGTAACCTAGTAACCATTTGCTGATTGAAATTTGAACTGGCTCACGCATGCCGTCCCCACGTGACATTGATTGTATAGGTTCACACAACTGAGGGGGATGTGCGAGAGTTATTGTATTATGGCGTGAGTTTATCTTGTTTTTTTTAGTATCATGGTAACCCAGTCACCTAGGTAACCTATGAATTTTGAGGTTTGGGCTCACAATGACGTCAGCGGAACCTGCGCGTGATCAAGGTTAATAATTGATAGTAATAAGGTTGCGTCGTTATACGTTCGGGTTTCGGACGAATCAGAATTCAGACAAAAATGACGTCAGTCGGCTCCGATTCGGTTCTGAAATTCAAATACACATCTAAAAAAAAAGATAGAATATGTTTCACACTTGATAATAAGAAGATATTTCACTGTATACCAAAAGCTGTGTAATAACTTACCCTCAAACACGTTTAAAACCGGCCGACACTCGGTTAAACAAGTTTCAAGACCATGAAATACGGAAATGTTATTACATTAAGATGACACACCGATGACAGGAATGTCAATAATGGAGCTCGGTGACGGGATCGATTCGGTTTATCGTTCGTGGATTTCCGATTCCCTAGTTACGGCGCAACCTCTACATATCAATTAACCTTGGCGCGTGATCAAATCTTGTTTGTGCTCGTATCATGGTTATAACTGACGCGAAACTGCAAAACGCAATACACGATTAGTCTGTTGTCAATCATCGTCGGACTGACATTTTTTTTTTAAATATTCAAATATCGGTCATAGTCCAGTAACCATATACATCAGACCTTGCGTTAGATCCGGTAGTTCTGATTTTTTGCCGACTTATTATGATGTTGGCCCAATGAATCATCCAAGTTTTCGACCTCGAGCGCCGAACGCAACATTGTCAAATTTCAAAAAAATCCTCAAATTTCTACCTTTTATCCAGTTTTTGGCAATTTAAACCCAGAAGAACTAAGTTTTCGATTATAATTATCCAATACTTTTTTAAAGTAGACTAAATTTGCTATACTTTGAGATCAGAATGGTCTCTGTAGACCCAATAGTTTGAAAGATACAGATTTTCAAAATTAAGTGTAAATTTTTCACATTTGGAAATGTTTACATGATAGAACAACATTATATTATTATGGTGCCTACCTGGAAGGTGTCTCAAGGCTAGTTACCATACACATTCATTGTTCTGTGGGAATTTTGACCCTCTGGACCTATTTTTTTCGGAAAATTCACGCCTTGGTAATTCCGAAAGAAAAGAAGAATTATGCATAATTATTTTAATCCCAATAAAAAAAAGTAAATCAAATACATGCTTGATATCAACGGAAAGTTGATTTTACCCTCTTTGAAAGACCCGGTTGAGGTTTGTCGGTCTCCCGACTCAAAACATATCTGCAGTAGCGGGGCTCAACTTCACCCTTAGATAGTTTAAAACGAAAGAGTAAAAATGACCGCAGACTCTTTCCAGGTAGATATAATGTTGTTTCATTACCGCAGAAAATAGGTTTAGATAGTAGGTTATTTAAACATTTTTAAGTTTGAAAATATAACGATAAATCTTGGAAAGCTGTATCTCAAAAAATATTGGGTCTACAGAGATGGTTTTGATCTCAAATTGTAGCAAATCAAGTAAGTTTTTTAAAAAAGTAGTGATCTATAATTATGATCAAAAACTTTTTAAACTTTTTTTGAAATTTGACAATTTGTTCGGCGCTCGAGTTCGAAAACTTGGATTATTCATTGGGCCAACATCAGATGTCATGTCTCGATTCTGGGACCAGTTCCTTAATGGACTCTTTCCCTGATGTTTGGATAGGGCTTCGCCTCAGAGGCTAATAGATCTTCATGGGTTGTATACTGTTGTAAACAGTATAAACAGTATTAGGAGAATAGAAGGAAAGGAATAATCTTGAAAATTTTTGTAGTTGAAATGAAATTTTTATTTAAGATTTTTTATTAAAGTTTTTTGTTAAAAAGGGGACAGTTGCCTGAAATGAATTTTGATTAAGGTTTTTTATCAAGAAGGGGGTAGTAGTAAAGGTGGTGGAGGAGGTATGTAGGACATACCAAGACTGGATCTGGCAAAGGTGACACGCCTGTACCAAAAGTTTTCAAATTTGGAACGTTGATTTCTGAATTTTTTGAAATCCATTAATTTCCGAACCAATGGATTTAAATGTGAATGGATTGAATTTAAAAGCCTAAAATAACCATCAAGGACCACATGATGTACTGTTGTGATTTTGTAGTCAGAATGAATATCGTGATTCTTCACATACCAAGGTGTCCGTTCCAGCCGCCTTAGAATTTTGTTTTGGTAAGTTTGTAGTTTTTTGATGTTCGAAGGGTTCAGGTAAAATGCTCCAAGAGCGTAAGTAATCTTGGGTCTAATAACTGTCTTGTAAAGTAAAAGTTTGTTGCGTATGTCTAATTTAGAGTCATGACAAAGTAGTGGGTATAAGGCACAATAAGTTTGGTTGGCCGCTCTAAGCTTATCGTTCAAATGCATGTTCCAGGATAGTCGACGGTCTAATGTCACGCCAAGATACTCAAGGGTTTTCCCCCAAGTAATTGGTGTGTCGTAGAGTCTTAATTTAGGAGGCTAAGTAGATTTTGTCGACAGCTCCACAAACAGCGTCTGAGTCTTGTGTATGTTGAGTCGTATTCGCCAAGTGTTGAAATAGTTCATAAGCCGATTCAAATGATTTTGTAACCTTTTTCTAACAACACAACTACTTGAATGAGTAGCCGTCAGAAGTGTATCATCCGCGAAAAGGAAAAGATTCGTGGTTGGGTACTTTGGAATATCGTAAGTATAGATATTGTAGAGAATCGGACTTAAAACTGCGCCCTGGGGGACGCCAGCTTTAATTTTGAAAAACTTTGAAAATGAGTCGTTCACTCGAACTCGAAAAAATCGATCACTTAGAAAACTTTTGATCATCTGGATAATATTGTGAGGAAAACCAAGCATTACCATTTTGTACAAAAGTCCATCATGCCAGACTTTGTCGAAGGCCTTCTCCACATCAAGGGATACCAAACCGGAAACTTTCCCGGCCTGGGCCCCTCTAGTGAGACCCTCAACTAATCTGACAATTTGGAGTTCCGTACCATGGTTTGACGTAAAACCAAATCGAAATTTGGGAATGACGTCATGCTCGTCACAATAGTTCCGGATTCTGGAGAAAATGAATTTCTCCAAAAGCTTTCCAAGTGATGATAGTAGTAAAATGGGCCGGTAATTTGCCGCAACTGATAAATCTTTCCCTTTTTTCGGAATCAAAATAACATTGGAAAGCTTCCAAATGGAAGGAAAATAATTGAGCTGAAGGCATGAATTAAAAATGTTCGCCAAAAATGTCAAATAATTTTTGGGTAAGTTTTTGAGAATTTTGTTTCCAATGTTATCCACTCCTGGGGCTTTCCGGGATTTAGAGAATTTAATATGCTCCGAAATTTCTACCGGAGTTATTAAATCCTCGTCACGAGCCTGGACAAAATTCCCTGATTTATCATCAATAAACCTGCAAACTTTATCAATCTCCAAATCCTGAATGCAATCATTGACTTTGACATCAATTCTTGCATTACCCAAGTCGCTGTTGATAGAAAATTGGTCACAAAGTTATTTCGCAAAAATCTCAGGTTTAGCGCTACTTTCAAAATGCATGACACCATTGTCATCGATTATTGGAGGCACTACACGGTTCGTGGTTTTGCCCGTAAATTTTGACGACAGCCTCCAGAACTCCCCCGATTCCTCAGCGGTGAGGCCCGAAAGGTAGTCCCGGAATCTGTCGTTTTTGTACTTAAATATTAGATTCTTGATCTTATTCGTAATCCGATTAGCAAGTCTTCTATCGTCATGATTATCATGACGATAGGCACTTCGCTTAATCCGATTCCGCTTCCGAATCAAGAATCTAATATTCAGAGGTAGGTCGAAAATGTTGTGGAACTGAGTGGAACTTTGAAGGTTGCTAATTCCAGGTTTTTTTCAATATTCCCTGTGAACTCAGAGATTGCGAGATCAATGTCTCTCTCTGACCTCAAGGGTCCATTGTCAAATCTGGTTTTCAATGATAGATCAGCAAATTTTTTATAATTGGTTACTTTCCTGAAATTAGATAGTCGCTCCAATTCCACCTGACTTAAAATAATTTCGATTGGATTATGGTCCGAAGACAATTCATTCAAACTGGTAATTTTGATGTGTGGTGAAAATTTTGAAATTGCGCAAATATCTAGAAATGCAGCGGTTGCGCTGCAACTAGAAAAATGAGTCGGCGTTGGTGGTGCTACAATTTGAACAGGATTGAACAGGCAGTACCTGTACAACTTGTTGCCAGAAGTGTTATTTTTCGATCAACCCAACGAAACGTGTTTGCAGTTAAAATCACCAACTACTAAAATTGGTAGTGAAGAAATCTTGAAAATAGCATCCAAATCTGAGTTCAAAATTTTGACACTGGGACTTTTGTACACAGAAAGTAATACAAAAGTTAAATTTTGAGTAGTGATCTGAATAGCCGAATGTTCAATTGAACAATTTTGGTTCATTTGAATTTGCTTATGAACTATCCCTTTTCTTACAAGAATGGCAGTTCCACCACCAGTGGTGGCCCTATCATTCCTGTAGACCGAATAATTCGGGACTGAAAATTTAGAGTTTGCTCTAAAAAACGTCTCCTGCAATGCTACAACATCGAATTTTGACTCTAAAATAAAAATTTTCAATTCGAAACTTTTGTTCTGCATACTATTAGCATTCCAAGACAAAATCTTCAAACCGAAAAACTGGTAGTCCGGACTTGGTGTATTACTCATTGCGAGGTGATACAGCCCTAAACGAATTCGAATGCGCAGCCTCGGATTGCGTATCCTCATCTTCCATATCCTCATCACTGCAAACCAGACCATCAACCCTGGCTGACAATTCAGTGAAATTTGCTTGTAGCAAATTTTGTTCAAAATTTAGATCATTGACAGAGGTTTTAATTAAATTTAGTTGACGGTCGAAAGAGTCAAAACGCTCTAAAATTCGCCTGAACATGATGTCCGTGTCGGTTGGATTGACAGCGGATTTTGAATTGATCAGACCAGAATTAACGGCCTGATTCGCAGCAATGTTGGGATTGGTTTTTCCGCGAACAATTTCGGCCAATGAAGGACGATTGATCTCGGAAAAATGAGGAGGCACAGCCCGAGATTAAGCATATGCACTCGCAGTTATCTGGCGCTTAAACGAATTATTATTTGCAGATGTCTCTGCCAAAGACATCAGCTTAAGTTTCCTCAAATAATTCGGATTTTTCGGGCATTTAGAATAACTGGCGGCATGCCTCCCCTCACAATGGCAGCACACCAGCGGCGTATCCAATTTATCGAAGTCCCTGTAATAATGATCCCCGGCGCATTTATGGCACCTAGGATCACTATTGCAGGAACTCATTGAGTGACCAAAATTCTGGCAGTTGTGACACTGCAGCAGGAAACCCGGCTGTACCTTTTGGTATTCGACTTGTATTGATTGATAAATGACACGAAATCAGTCAACACTTTGACGAGTCCAGTGTGGAACTGTTTGGCGTAGCCCTTTTTCAGCCAATAAATACTGAAAATATTGTACCCCCTGCCAGTCAATTCGGCTTTTATGTCATCAATCGCTATCTTGGTGTTCAACCCCCGGATAACGATATTCGCCCTTTTTTCCTCTGCAAGAAACCGGGTATGATACTTCATACCACGGCTCTTGAAGAATCGTGTCAATTCACGATGTTGATCAGGAGAGACGGGCTGAATCTCTATCCCGGACCTGAACTTGTGATTCCTAATGTTTCCACTAGGAATCGATAGCTTTTGAGAACATAACATCATAAAGAAGTGAGCAAAAAATAAGAACTACCGGATCTAACGCAAGGTACCCCGCTTTTAAGACGACATGGTTACTGGATTATCATTCCGGTGCATCACTCCATCAATCAACCCATTTCACGATCAGTCTCTCATCATTCTGACCAAATTCATGGACTGAACTGATGCCAGAATGATCGTGTCACCCCCGTCGAAGAGTGCTATAGAGAAAAAGAACTTGTGGACACTAAAAATAAGTGACAATGAGTGACTGTGAGGGTGATATTGGGACAAATGTGGTGAGTGATGATGATTTTGATCCAATGACGTCGACGTCATCCGTCAATGTTTATCCGCTCTCGAATGAAAACTGCCCAAGACTCAATGGAAGACCAAGCAGCCACCAGAAAACGGAACAACCATCATATTTGGCACAAATTTCGGATCATCTGTTAAGCCTGAAAGAGAAAAAAGAGGATCATGATAGCAAGCACAAAGCAATCATCAGCACAAATCAAGGTACAAAATGATTTATTGCTTGAATTTATCGAGCTTATAAGACCACGTTTGATGCAAGACAATGTTGAAACAGAAGCGCAGTCGACTTTTTCAACTAGTAACCCTAAAAATACCTATCAGAACATTGCATTAACTCGAAATGATGTTGCTAAATCTCCATATACTATGTCAGAATGGTTACGGATTGCAATCATATTAAACAAAACTACAATATCGATGATGAAGAAATGTTCGCCAAGGTTAGTCGCGCATCAGAAGTACGTGAAAAACTTGCCCTATTGGAATGGAAGCCGACCGAACGGACATGGTCGATACTGGTACCTACAAAATCTTCCCGATATTTTTCCTGAATCAATACCACTTGCTCTACGCATGACACAGCTTTGTACGTCACATATAGTATAGTCAATTCAAGACCCTACAAACCAAAAATTCAAAGAACTTAATGCTATCCATGAACTGGATTTTTCAAGGGAATTTGAAGTAAAAATGGTCACTGGATATCTTGATGTTGAATCAGCAGCAACAATGATAAAAATACATCGTCCGCTGATCTTACCGCACTTACTACGATTATGGCCGAGCATCTTAAAGTTATCATTCAACAACGCCGAATTACGTCATCCTCGCATCAAGCTCAGCGTTTCGACCGCAGAAGAAACCCGATGTCTTTGCTTCCAGTGCTGATCAGAGACAAACCATCCAATGCTCGCTGTTTCAACTGTAATCAACAAGGTCATATAGCCAGTGAGTGCCGACAACATTTTTTTAAAAGCGTTACCGGACAATGACACTTCAAAGAAAACAAGCCTACCCAAAACGTGTACCAAATGTATGAAAACAGGACATTCATACTATACCTGCTGGTTCAATGTGGGTTTTCGACCGCCATTAAAAGGAGAAAAAAAAACCAAGATGACGCTCATGATAAAAAGTGGACGACAATTAGAACATGTAGCAACTGCAACGGTTTTGGCTGTAGATAAAATCCATATCCGCTACCTCATCAACACCGGAGCTGATGCGTAACTCTTACATGTTGACATTGCTTGCACTGCTGGCTTCCATCTCAAACCAAATAAGTGTGCATTTATTTGACTTGAACTAAATACTTGGAAGTGCTTGTCAAGAGCGGGACAGTTAAGCCGAGTGTCACCAAAGTAACCGCTCTCCACCGCCAGTTGACGTGAAAGGAGTTCACCAATTTATGGGTGTGGCGGGCTATTTTAGACGCTTCATTCAAGGCTTTGCAATAAAAACAGCAGCCATTACACGCCAATAATTGAATGGCAAATCAAAATGCCATCATGTCATCAACTTGAAACCAAAACTCAGGAGTTGCCGCAATACTATAGAGTGGGCGATCACATTCTTTACAAAGAAAAATGCTTCGTACCTACAGCCACACGCCTGATTGTTATGGCTAAATAATGATCAGAGCGATGAAACAAGATCTAGATTGGCCAGGATTGAGAAAGTGTGTGCGAAAATATGTTGCAAATTGCAGAAGTTTGGGAAAACACATACTGAAAAACGAGCTGGTCTATGTCATCAACAAGAAAAATCTATGCAACGCATGGACACTTGGCACATTGATCAAACAGGTCCATTGGTTCGATCACATGGAAAAACGCAAATTCTCGTTGTGATTGACGCCTATACAAAGTTTGTACGTTTTGCTGCAAAAAAGATGCCGAATGTACCATCACTGTGTTGAAAGAGATGTTCGATGAAATAGGCAAACCACGCCAAATTACTGCTGATCGAGGCCTCGCATTTGTTTTCTGCCATTTCAAAAACTTCTTAAAACTGAGCAAGTCGAACTTCACCTCATTGCTACTGGCATTCCTCGAGGCAATCAATAGAAACAAAATCTAACATCGATATAACTTGATTATCTCAAAAGTAATGTGAAAAAATCAAATATAAAAATTCAACTTCGACATCCTGTATCTCTTTTAATATCATTTTTCGGTATTGACAAGTTGAGGTCTATCGCAAAATTTTTGTGTGAGGAATCCACTGTTACCGTATGTCCCATTACTTCTGGTCCATCCTGTATAGGCAGCCTAGAATTTGATAAAACGTTAAAGCTGTATCAGTTATTGAGGTTAATTTAGAGACCTTAATTCATTTGCCAGCTCACGTGTCCTCGCCATTTTTTTCAAAAATTGTTCAGTTCGCTCTTTTCACTTGAATAGGTGGTTTAAAAAAAACTTCTTCTGTGTATTTGATAAAAATAGCTAGCACCATTCGAAAGAGGGGTAAAAATCATGTGCTTCCTGAAAGTTCCCTACTAATTAGTCTAGCTATGATTTTTCAAGTTTAAAATTGTATGGCTAAAACTATTCTTTGTTCAATTATTGTGAAATTTTGTTAAGATTTTTGCCCCTCTTTTGAATTGTGGTGGATATCAAAAACTACAGAGAAAATTTTTTGTTTTTAACCCTTTTTTAAACGTGAAAAAGGGCACTAATCAAAAAAAACATATCAGAAAAGGTCAGTGGCACAAATCGAGGCACACATTTTTCCGTAACCCGATTTTGTTCTAAATCTTTTATTTCTGACCGCTCCCCACCACTCTTCTCCTGTCTCAATTCACACCAGTCACGAAAATTTCCACGTGCTAAATCTTTAACACCATTCATCTCAAAAATCAGACTATCTGCAGACATTTTCATAACACCTTTTCTACTCGAATTTGGTTCAGGAATGCGTCTTTGAAATAACGGCTTATCATTAAGTAACACTCCGGATATGGGTATGTGGACTTCAAACGCCTAAGTGAGAGCGAGGAAAGGAAAATTAAAAGATAATAGTAGAATATGTTGGTCCTCAATAGGGCAAATATTTGTTTTATGTGTATCCCATTTAACGATTTGCAGAAAATGTCTGTGATACGTTAAATGAGATATAAACTCTACACATAGCCAACGTTTGCCTAGCTGGCTACATAGTTTGGAGCCGCTTTAGCAGGTATGTGAAAAAGTGATTAATTGATCGAATTTTAAGAGTTCATAATCCATAAAGATCTAACCAGTACGAGACGAGATACTGATCACCGGCGAGGTTCTCCGTCATTATACAGGGTGTAATTGCGTACATTAAATGCAATGGCATATTCCTAAGCTAATTTAAAAAAAGTCCAAATAAACAGGGGTCCGGAAGTGTATCGTTTCAAGGATACAGGATGTTGAACTTTTTTAAAAAAATGTACGCCACTGACTTTATTGTAATGTTCAGCTGTCCTTGGATGAAGCAATCAAAAACACAAGTTTTTGTCTCTTAGATTTTTTCGTTTGTCATGTTTTCAAAAACATACTTTACCCGTTTAAAAAAAAAACTAAAAATATTTTGCGGAGTATGAAAGATCTTTTTCTCGAAAACTAGGCTAGATACAGAAAAAATCCAGGAGGCATGTATTTTCAGATGTTCCATCCTAGAAAAAAATAAACATCACAACAAAGTCACAGGCTCACATTTATTTAACAAGAATATTCGGTAGTATACCCCTAGGGACGGCACTGGTCTTTATGATCTTCACCCTAAAAATATCGGTTCAAGGATACTTGTGACATTTGTAGGAGACTGATTTTTTAACAGTTTAACAACCTTCATCTAAAAAAAGTACTTCCGGACCCATGTTTATATGGACTTTTTTTCATGAAATAAGCTCAGGAATACGCCCTTGAGTTTGATGTACGCAATCAGGAAACACTCTGTATATCTAGTCTGAGATCCTGAGTAGAAACCTATTTATGCAGACTAAAATCTAAATGGATCGGCGGTAATGGATCATTAGCATGAATATTAATTGAGGATAGATTAGTGGTCAAAACTCTCTGGAAATAATTATTTCATAATATGCTCCCGTGAATTCACCACATCACCCAAAAGTTTCAAATTATTCAATACGAATCCACAAATAACATTTACAGAATTATTCGTTGGTCTCCTTTTCGCTGTTTGACGGGTTGTTTGTTTCATAAAATCTGTATACATGGACCAGCTTAAATATGGAACAAATGCATTTTGAATTTTTGTACTCATCTATTTCTATATCAACCCTCCCGTTTAACATCGGATGACCGTGAAATAATGTCTTTTCATTCCATGGATGAGAGGTACAGCTCGAACCACTACTGGACATTATGTCAGATTTATAATACAATTTTCTTAAAAACGCTTCAATAGATATGGGGTGTGTTACATGAAATTTGCCTAAAATGTCACGCAGAATTCAAAAATGGAATCAAAAAATTGATGTTTTCATTATTTAGAAAAAAAATGATAACGACTATCATTATTTTTTTGGGTTTTTGAAAAACAATTAAAACCCCGAATCTAAAATGAAGTTGTTCCATATTATATTAGCCGGTCACTGTAGTTGTCCGAGTAGGAAATATTGAGATGCTTTTCTCTGGACATTCCAAATCAAGTTTTGAAATAGACTCAATTAGTGTGACGTCATTACAAAGGTTGGTATTCCTGAAAGGCAGCGGCTGTTTCCAAATAAACTATTTTCAATGCGTTTTTCAATGGGGGTTTTGAGTTATCGTCGATAACTTGCTCATTCAATACCTGTTTATTCAATGAAGTACACTGTTAACGCCGGTAGGTATTCTTTATTTGATTACAAACTGAATAATCACTTCCAACTATCTGGCATGTCAAAAACAGTGGATTTGGGCATTTTGAGGTTGTCTTTCTATTGATAAATATTCTATGGACAATATAATAGTTTATTTAGATAAAAAATGTCAATTTTATCCAGAATCTAGATTGAATTACGGTGAAAGGTGATTATTTCCAGGTTTATTATGTTATGTGTTTTGCTCCAGACTCCTAAATATTACGGTGCAAAGAAACAATGCTCCTCCTTCAGATTCCGAAAAGACCCAGTCTTATACAAGGAATGGATCACCACTTTTGTCTAAGGTTCTATTCTTATTTGATACCTACTTATCATTTAAAGTAGAACGTAAATCACGTTAAGCAAAAATGTATTTTGATTTTCTCCATGCATAAAATTGTCTAGACGAGATGATAAGACTCACTTTCTTTCTTTCAAAATATGATGGCCACTATCAAAAACAATCATTCTGAGACTCCACAGCATTTCTGTTGAACAACATCAACTTTTCCTTATCCTTAAAAAAGTTTATGATTCTCATTTCTAACTTCATGATGTGCTTGAACCTCATTATTCACGTAAAATCTATTAAATCAATAGAGAAGGAAAATCACCCCGCCAAACAAACATTTCTAAAGTGCATAGATTCGATATCTATACCAAAAATCCTAATAAATTCACAAACCATATGGATATTATAGTTCATCGCCCACCACCTCATAACAAAAAGAATTTCTCTTTTGTATGCACCACGTTCAGAGTACTTCAAACTTCCAAATAAAATGAAATCCTTCAACATCTCCCCAATATTTTCAAAAAGTGTGTTCTTAGAAAATATAATGTAGTTTTACATCGGGCATTAGTTTATTTGGAAACAGGCATTGTCATTACTGTCACTCTTGACTTAAATTCAGTCCTACCAACATAGTTATGACGTCACGACTAATGAAGAACGACTAATTTGAACTGCTGGTTACACGGATCAAACAATCGGGCATCGATCATCAAGCAACATTTTGACAATCAAACTGTAGCTGTTCTACCTCATAACACTGATTATCATTTGATCAATTTCTTGTGAATTTTGATTTACCTAGTTTTAACATCGCATGCTGACGGAGCCAAAGTGTTGTACAGGGTGATTCATTTTTAGCGACAGGGTGCCAGTTCTCGTAAACTTCTTATCGTAGAGACTTGCGGCAAAAAATTTTATTACTAAAACAGCCAAGAGAAAAACCTGGAAAATATTTTCAAGTTTCTGAAATGGTCGCTAGGGGGCGTAACAACCAACACCAAGTAGAAAAATATGACTTTTATGTAATTTTGTCCAATGAAAATTTATTGATGAGCTCATTTTCGGATTTACTGACTATTTACCTACACATTTTGACAAAAACGTTTTTTTCTATCTATCATAATAAAGTGGTGGGGGAAGTTCAATTGTTTTATTAAATAAACGGAGATTTCTCCCGTTTCGCTTGACCGATTTGAACGAGCTTGGGCTCATATGGAAGAGCATGATCTGCACTTCAAAAAACTCTTTTGGTTTTGAATTTTTGACCCTCGCCGTCGCCGCTAGATGGCGTTAACTGAAATGGTAGCATGTTTTTGAGTTTTTTCCAAAAAAAATCAAATGTGATGGTGTATTAATTTTTATATATTTTAAAAGGGGATACATTTTCCTTTAAAAAAAAACAAAAAAATTGATGATTTTTATTTGTTTTTTCTTTTAATTTTTTTTAATTTTTTTTTAAAGGAAAATGTATCCCCTTTTAAAATTTATGAAAATGTATATACCATTACATTTGATTTTTTTGTGAAAAACTCAAAAATATGCTACCATTTCAGTTAACGCCATCTAGCGGCGACGGCGAATGTTACAAATTAAAAAGCAAATGACCATTTTATAGCGACGACTATTCTTTTTCATATAAGCTCAAGTTTGTTAAAATCGGTCAAGCGAAACGGGAGAAGTCTCCGTTTGTTTAATAAAACAATTGAACTACCCCCATCACTTTATTATGACAGATAGAAAAAAACGTTTTAGACAAAAAGTGTAGGTAAATAGTCAGTTAATCCGAAAATGAGCTCATCGATATATTTTCATTGGACAAAATTCCATAAAAATCATATTTTTCCACTTGGTGTTGGTTGTTACGTCCCCTAGTGGCCATTTCAGAAACTTGAAAATATTTTTCAGGTTTTTCTCTTGGCCGTTAGTGATAAATTTTTTGCCGCAAGCCTCTACGATGAATAGTTTACGAGGACTGGCACCCTGTCGCTGAAAATGAATCACCCTGTACAGGGTGGCCAACTAAGAATGCGAGGTACTATATTTGGGAAACCAGACATCATAGAAGCTTGCGATAAAAAATTTTACTACCAAGACGTTCATGAGAAAAACATGGAAAATATTTTCAAGTTTCTCAAATGGTCGTTAGTGGTCGTAACAACCAACACCAAGTAGAAAATAGAATTTTTATAGAATTCTGCCCAATGAAAATAAATCGATGATATAATTTTCATATTTACCAACTATATATCTACACTTTTTGTCTCAACCGTTTTTTTCTCTTCATCAAAAAAAAGCGGTGGGGGAAGTTCAATTATTTTTTTACACAATGAAAGATTTCTCCCGTTTCACTTTGTCGATTTTAACGAACTTGGGTTCATTTGAAAGACCATAATCTGCACTACAGGATGCTAATTTGATTTTGAATTTGTTACTTTCGCCAGCGCCGCTATGTGGCGTTAACTGAAATGGTAGCATATTTTTGAGTTTTTTCCAAAAAAATCAAATGTAATGGTTTATACATTTTTAAATATTATAAAAAGGTATACATTTATCTATTAAAAAAAAAAACAAAAAAAAACATATTTTGTTTTGGTTTTTTTTAATTTTCAATAGAAAAATGTATCCCCTTTTAAAATTTATAAAAATAAATAGACCATTACATCTGCTTTTTTTTGGAAAAAACTCAAAACTATGCTACTATGCGGAGACCTTCGTTTGTTTAAAAAAATAATTGAACTTTCCCTTCCACTTTATTTTGATAGATAGAAAAAACGTTTTAGACAAAAAGTGTAGGTAAATAGTCAGTATATATGAAAATAATATCATCGATCGATTTTCATTGGACAAAATTCTATAAAAATCCTATTTTTCTACTTGGTGTTGGTTGTTACGCCACCTAGTGACCATTTCAGAAACTTGAAAATATTTTCCAGGTTTATCTCTTGGCCGTTTTAGTTTTTGTCGCAGGCTTCTACGATGAATAGTTGTCCAGATACAGTACCTCTTATTCTTAGTTGCCCACCCTGTACCTATTTGTCTTAACGGCAAAATATATGAATACTAAAAAAAAAGGAACCGAATATCGAGCTTAAACCTCGCAGGAAACAAGTCTACTTCTGAATGGAAACACTATACACTGTGGGCCAAATTAAATTAGAACCTAATTTGACGCTTGATAACTTTTTTGTTTGTTTATGGATTTTGATGATTTTTGGATATGATATTAGTCAATATATTCTGATTATCACCCTAAAATTGAGCTTCCAAATTTTAGCCAGGACCGGACATAGAACATTTCTATGAAGTGGGTGCATTTAAGCTCGTTGCAAAAACAAACTGCGCTACTCACGGACCCACTGATATATTTTTTGAGAAGGGCATAAGTGGGAAAAGGTATCCTGAAAATATCAATATTTTAGAACCATAACCTAAGAAACGATGTTTTTTTTCTGTTTGATGGTGCTTGTCGGTATAAAAACTGTTTCACTTTATTTTGATCCAAGTTTCTTGAAATTCCATAGCAACTTTGATTGTTTGTTGAATATTTTTAACATTTTTAAGATTCTAGAGTTTGCCTGTTTGATTTTAAATATTGTAGACATGGTTCTATTTTTTTTTTTTTTTTTTAATAATTATAATAATAATCTTTATTTAGCATAAAGCTACAAAATTACACAAATCCTTGGTAATATCTAAAAAAATCAGTTCCAATTAGTAAAAAATGAAAAATGTAAAATTAAAATCTTATAATATAACAATTAATTTAAAAAGCAAATACAAACAACAACAACTCTAAACTTGGTTTAAAACATGTTTCCAACAAATGTCTGTTGAGGCTGGTTCAAATTATCACATTTCTTCAGGTAAGCAGGTAGTTGATTGAATTCCTGAAGTCTCTTATGTAAAAGTGAGTTTAGCATCTGACTAGAATTGCATTTGTTAAATAATATAAAATCATTACACTGTCTGGTTCCATAATCATGTACATCGATGAAATATTTAACTTTATCACAAATATAAAGTGGTAACATTTTGTTCCTTATTTTGAAAGATAAAATCTTGATTAAACAATTAATGGAAAAGAATATGGATGCACGGAAATGTCGCGGTCCCTTTCAAATTATCGAGTAAAATTTAACAAAGTTTATTCAACGAAAAAAAAATCATCAATAATTTTTTTTTCCAAATTAAAAATTCTAAAATGTGAAAAAATCGACAAATCTCTAACAAACAATCCACGTTGCTATGAAATTTCAAGAAACATTGATCAAAATGAAGTGAAATAGTTTTTATGCCGACAAGCACCATCATACAGAAAAAAACATCGTTTCTTAGGTTATGGTTCTAGAATATTCATATTTTCAGGATACCTTTTCCCACTTATGCCCTTCTCAAAAAATATATCAGTGGGTCTGTGAGTAGCGCAGTTTGTTTTTGCAACGAGCTTAAATGCACCCACTTCATAGAAACGTTCTAATTCCGGCCCTGGCTAAAATTCGGAAGCTCAATTTTAGGGTAATAATCAGAACACATTGACCAATATCATATCCAAAAATCATCAAAATCCATAAACAAACAAAAAAGTTATCAAGCGTCAAATTAGGTTCTAATTTAATTTGGCCCACAGTGTAGATTTTCCATTTCATGGGAGCTATGAGCTCGATATTTTCTTCTCTTTGATTAAACCTATTTGTGAGGGCAATCATAAGAACGCTTGCAAGAGAATAGTATATAGGTTGTAGGTTCTCTGTGATTAGCGATGGGTGGACACTAGCCAAGTGCCCTGAGGTAGCGAAACGAATAAACCTGCCATCTACGCAAACAAACCCCCTTTTTTTGATGAATGTGAATGTGTAAACCACATAGCACCTTCAATATAATGGAAACTGCAATGATAAAGGTTGTTGGAGAGTTTTGACGTTATCAAGTGGCGCCCTACAATGGCTGTCTGGATAACCACATGACAGGATATAGTAAAACAGAAATCTACATCAGCATACAGCGCCACCTGCAGGTTTCTGTCGCAGCTATATTTCGAATGCTTATAATTTTTTTTAACTTTTTTTCCTGGTTTTAAAATCTGATGTATGTTTAACCGAAATTTCGAAATAGATGCGTTTTTTATCAAAACGTTCTAAACACTATTTTAATGATGAATGGTTTGAAGAAAGATGTTGTTATGGCGTTTTTGACTATTTCAGGGTGATAATACCCACAAGAGTGGAAGTATCTGGAATATTCATTTTGAAATGTATCCACTATGATTCTTCATATTCACCCAATGTTAGAATAGTAACCTATTGCTGCCGACTGTTTCATTCGTTTTCAAATAATAAAACAAACATTTTGAGCTCAACTAGAATCCCGAACTATATTAATTTTTGCCACCTATTTCCTCTGTACGATGCGTTCGAAGTGTTGCATTTAAAATATACATGATTTTTAACTTCTTGAGTTATTATTTTCCAAGACAACTGGGTTTCACAAAAATAAATTATATTTTTCTTTTTCTCATTTACATTCGAACGAATTAGCGGGGAGCGGCAAAGATGAAATTCCAACATCGGTTAAATAAGAATCATCTTGGTAATCATCACAAAATAACTTTTCCACAACCACAAATAAATTCTAGAATTATGATAGAGTTGAAAAAAATATCGATTAAAGTATTTTTTTTCGTAATAATTGGGTTAAAAATTACCATATTTCAAAACGGAGGATTCTGGATATCACACACCAAAGAAGATCTATAGATTTGTTCATAAGTCCTATTCTGCAGTAATGGATTCCGCACTTCACAAATCCACTTTGCGAAAAGCTCCGCATTATCCTTAGGTCCCTTACTTGCTAAATCATGACAATTAGGAATAACACGAAAGCTGTTATAACGACGCTTTTCTGATCACACTCCATTTTCAAAAAGTTTACTTCAATAAAGATGAAATTTGATAAGCTTATAACAAGAACTTTTGAAAATGACAACAAACTTTCCTTAACAACCGATCAATCAATCAGGGACAAAACAGCAAACAAATTCTAGCGCCGCGGTGGATGTTTGGCGAAATACGCATTTTCATGTATTACTGGTTGCTTGCTAAAAACATGTCACAAGTTGCCATTTGACTTTCCTTTATATTGTAGGTGTTATGTGGTGTAAACAACTTATTTACATTGTAAATGTCAAAAAAGACTGGACGAGAGGATAGAATGCCACTTCAGTGGAAGACAGACATTTATACGCATGCGCCGCCCTATCAAGCGTCAAGTGAAATTAGAACTTGATTGAAAATCAAACAACTTGATGGCACTTGACAGCGACTGCTCGATCCGTGTAACCAGTCTCAAAAGGTAAAAAAAAAGTTCATTTTTTATTCAAAGTCACAGTGACAAATCAAACTTGTACGTTAGATAAATAGGAAGGAATGGCTGTGTTGCTCATCTCGAAGTAGGAAGAAAACAGTTTGAGTACTCAGAGCAATAATCTTTTATTAGTGGCTGGCAAAGCGCTTTCGGCTAATAATATTTTATTAGTAGCTGGCAAAGCGCTTTCGGCTAATAATATTTTAATATTTTATTATTAGCCGAAAGCGCTTTGCCAGCTACTAATAAAAGATTATTGCTCTGAGTACTCAAACTGTTTTCTTCCTTGTACGTTAGAGGTTGGCAGGTTCTTTAGTCGAGAAAATTAAGTCTATCTTCAAATATTTTATCTTTTCATTTTAATTAGCGAGCGGTTAATGTCATTTAATCTTTTTTGCCAAACTTCAACCTCCAATTTTGATCTGTCACTGTAACCTTGAATAACAAATGGATAGTATCCGTTCGTTTTTCACTCGATGACAATCGATCGACACAACTCGATTAGTGTATCTGCCGCGCGCCGCCTTATATAGTAGGTGAGTTCGAGATTACGCTCTAAAAACTCCGAACACGAAGAATTGTGCACGCTAAAATTTTCGTGCTCGTAGACTCGAACGCACCCAGTATAATAATTTATCTCGGGGTTATCATTTGCCTATGTAAAATACTCCACAAAAAAAGGTACACCCGAGATTTTCGCCTATGTTTGGACACTCATAATTTTTTAACGAATCGATGAAAAAATATGCGGTTTGTACCACGATGCAGAGAATCTCTTTGCGGCTCATGCGGATGGTCAATTTCCTCACAAACTTCTTTTATACAGGGTGGTAGAAAAGTACGGTAAATTTTCTTTTTCTTTACTGTCCCACCATTCCCACAGAGATTCTCAGGAGCTCTTTTTCGAAATGCCCGAGGGCATGTTACGTCCATACCTCGGACCTTTTTTGGATTTTTGTTGATATCTTTTTTCGTTCTTGAAATATCGACTTTTTTTCAAAATTATGACACATAGGGCTTTGAAAGGCTGTTATGCTTATTCTAAGTTTACAACTGACAATGTTATGGCATAGATCTATTGTTTAGCTGTTTTTCAGATGACTTTTTGGATACTCAGCAATATTTTGAGTAAACTGGGTGTGCCGAAGGATTTTGATCATAATTAAAGCACTTTTTAGTTATTTTTTGAGGTTTTCTAGAAAATGAATTATTAATCAATTAATCAATCCACCTTCTTCGACATAACAATTTTCAAGAAAACCTGACAGAATGACTAAAGAGCTTTACTGATGATCAAAATTCTTTGGCACACCCTGTATACTCAAAATATTGCTGAGTATCCAATAAGTCATCAGACAGACAGCTTAACAATATATCTATGTCATAACATTGTCAGTTGTACACTTAGAATTAACAGAACAGCCATTCAAAGCCCTATGTGTCATAATTCTGTAAAAAAAGTCGATATTTCAAAAACGAAAGGAGATATCAACAAAAATCGAGAAATATCTCGAGGTATGGACGTAACAAGCACTTGGGCATATCGAAAAAAAAGGCCCAAAAACTCTGTGGAAATGTGGAGACAGTAAAGAAGAAAAAAATTACAGTACTTTTCTTACAACCCTGTATAAAAGAAGTTTTTGAGGAAATTAATTTTTTGAACCAACCGCATAAACAGCAAGTAAATGCTCTGCATAGTGAGGCAAACCACATATTTTTTCATCGTTTCGTTGAAAAATTATGTGTGTCCAAACATAGGCGAAAATTTTGGGTGTACCGTCTTTTGTTGAGTAGTTAGTTCGAAAACGCAGGGCCATCATTCCTTACATTTTTTCAAATAAGAATAACGGGTCAGCAATGACATTGAATTTCGATTTTCTTAACATTGCTGCTTGGTCTTCAAAATGAGTCCATTGTTTTTCCAGAAATTCAAACATTTTATCAATTTTACCCAGCAACGTACCGTGATAATCAATTCAAAAAATAGCATTTCTCTGGAACAATTTGCTTTTCTTATGATTGCAGATCTTTGCTCATTGCGGTAAATGAACAATATGGTATTTTGGTTATTCAATAGTTATGTTTCACTCAGTTCCAGAAAGGAAGAATATGCTGTCTCCAAACCTTCGAAGGAAGGATATGATTGAGCTTCATTTTAAATATACAGTTTGTGAAGATGGGGTAGCGGAGTTATTCAACGGCTTCCTGAGAGACAACTTTCTGCTAGAATTGTTTGTGAATTGGTGAAAAAAATCGCCAAATTGGTTACGATCAAGAAAAGAGAGAGAGTAAAATCAAATGAAGCTACGGAATTGTGAATAAACTTTGGTATTATTATCGAGGCGGATCTCGTTGTATAGTACGCTGAGTCCAAGACTTATAATTATTGTAGACAACGTTGATCATCATGCACAATTTTACTAAATTATTAGTTAACGAGCAACAAATTATGATGATTATACTCATTTTAATGTGTTTTTCGGACGAGTGAAGATTTTGTTTAAACGGTGTAATTAATCGCAAAATAAAAAAAACACGTGCAGCATCTTACACGTGGCAGAAGTGAGACTTCCTCCAAACAAGAGAATGAGAAGAATTCGAGTTGAGGACGAGAGAAATTTGATTTGAGAACGAGACAGAGAGAGAGAGAGAGAAAGAGAAAGGGCAAATTTCAAAAGATATTAAATTAGTACAACATTTTTGTAACAAATATTCAGTTTATTCATTATCAACACTATCATCGTTTGGTGCTGCAGTTGGAAATACTGTAACAATCTGGGCATTTGAAGTGAGTAAAAATCATTGACTATAAAAAAAAAGACCTAGCTTGTCTTTTCTGGGAGCGATCATATATTAGCTTCAACAAAACAAATATACCTATTTCTTTCTATACCCCCAACACAGTTTATCCAACAAAGCGCTGCCCCTTCATATTTTGCACCAGCATCAAAGCATTTATTTTGCTTCGAGGCTATATACAAAAACATACAATGTAAAAAAAAACAAACGATATTTTGAATAATTGAAGGCAATGAATTAAATTCATACAGTCCTCTACACAGTACTGATTTGAGCACTTGAGAGGTGTTACAGCGATAATTCAAATTAAAGTCGTGCTTATTCCTGGTATCGTGTTCATGGATGTTTAGAAAAAGTTTAGTTCTATCACAGACATACTTAGGTAACAGTTGGTTTCTCATTTTAAAAATGAAGACATGTACCTTGTAAACTACTTTTTGTTTCACAGAACATAAATTTAAATCATTTAACATAGTATCTATTGATGTATATACAGTGTGTCCACTTAAGTTCGCACCATATGAAAAACTTTTTTATTATTAAGTTTACGAAAAAAAGTTATTCTTTATAAAAAGTTCTGCATGATCCAAAACCTCAAATGCAACCCTCAGGTATTCAATTTTTCCAGTCGTATACGAGGTATATCAGAAAATATGAATTTTGCTCAAGAATAAAGTACCTTTATTTTTGATAACATCGAAAAATATTATTGAGAAAAGTTCTTTAGAACTAAAAACTACGTTCAAATATAAAATTACATCGAATTAGGAAAAAATCCTTTTTTCTTTTTAAACTACAATAACAATGCAAATGCAAGTGTAGTTATCTGAAATCATCAAAATAATGCAACATAAAGGTTAAGAGACGTAAACGTTATCAGATGTTTAACGAATAAAGAGATAACTGATTAAAGTTTTCGATATTATCAAAAATAAAGGTACTTTATTCTTGAGCAAAATTCATATTTTCTGATATACCTCGTATACGACTGGAAAAATTGAATACCTGATGGTTGCGTTTCAGGTTTTGGATCATGTAGAACTTTTTATAAAGAATAACTTTTTTTCGTTAACTTAATAATAAAAAAGTTTTCCATATGGTGCGAACTTAAGTGGACACACTGTATATCACAGTGTAAAATGGATGTCATAGCCCTATTCTGTATTTTCTGGAACTCCTGTATTTTATACTCAGGAAGATTAAATAGTAATGTGGAATAAAAGTCCAGGACCCGTATTCCGTGTACCTGTGGAATTCTAACATGTCGCTTTCCCATCATTTTACACAGAGAGCGACGTGTTGCTATGGAATTCCACAGTACACGGAATACGAGTCCAGGTGTGGCGCAGCAACACTATTATACAACAACCACTGCACATTTACCCAGATTAGGGTAGTGGCTAGAGTTGCATCGGTGTGAGTGGTGCCAGCTGCCTTACTGATGAGTCCAATTACGGGACGAAACCGGTATAAGGAGGGCACTACTCACATGGATGTAACTCTAGACATTTATTACGGTTCTGTACCAACCTTTCCGTTTAACATCGGATAACCGTAAAACAATGTCTCTTTAATAATAATCTTGTCTCATCAGTCAAATGTTTCTCAATTCTGCGTATGAAGCCAACTTTCTTAGAATATTTTCGCATTACATAATCAGCATGGGCATAAAAATTCATATTTTGATCAAACGTGACCCCCAAGTACTTAATTTCGCAGGCATACAAGATCTGTTCAACACTTATCCTAACATTCACTTCACTTGTATCTATCGCTCAAAGTCTTTGCTTTCTCCCAAATAAACAAAATTTGGATTTGGGCGTAGGTATTCAAACAAAAATTATTATTACACAACCATTCAAAAACTAATTCTAAATCATCAATTAGGTCTTTTTGCATTTTATGTGAATCATCACCGGCAACATAATATATCATTGAGTCGTCTGCAAACAACTCGATCTTTGACCTTTGAACCACACTGACCAAATCATTCATATTAATAACTAGCCTAAATCCGCGGCACCGCCCGCGTCGGGTTTAGGCCAGTTTATAAATAAGATGATAATAACACAGATTTTTTCCAACACTTTTTTGCTATAATTTTTTATTTTTATTTTTTATTTTTTTTTCCAAAACCATCTTTGGGTAGAGGCTAATAACTGTTCAAATTTTCAGATAATTCTGTACTTAGGTTCAAAAGTTTTAGGAAAAGAAACACACAGAACACAGGCTTTCACATTTATCTAGGATTTTCAATTTATGTATTTTTTTTTTCATTTTTTTTTCCTCCCGCTGGTCGTATACCCCATAGAACCTACATATCAACACAGCCTTTCTTGTTTATTTTTATTTTTTTATTTTTTCATTTTTTTTCCAAACAATTTTTGGGCAGAGGCTAATAACTGTGCAAATGTCAGATAATTTTGTGCTACGGTACAAAAGCCTTCGCGTTAGAAACACACAGACTTTCACATTTATTGTATATAAGAAGATAATAATAACACAGTTTTTTTTATTTCTTTTAAATTAATTTTTTTCATGTTTTTTTTTTTTTTTTCTTTCGCTGGCCATATACCCGATAGAACCTACATAATAACAACACATTCTTTTGATTTTTTTTTCCAATCTATGTATTTTTTTTTGATTCTTTTTTCATTTTTTTATCAATTCGTCATTTTTTTATTTTTCTTTCTCTAAACCGTCTTTGGGTACAGACTAATGCCTGTGCAAATTTTCAGATAATTCTGTGCTACGGTTCAAAAGCCTTAGGGAAAGAAACATACTGACTTTCACATATTTATATATCAGATAATAACACAGATTTTTTTATTTCTTTTAAATTCATTTTTTTAAGTTTTATTTTTTTTCTCCCGCTGGCCGTATACCCCATATTACCTACATAGTTACAACATTTTTTTTTATTTTTTTTCAATTTATGTATTTTTTTTATTTCTTAATTTTTTTTTCCTCGCTGGGCGTATACCTCATAAAGCCTACATATCAACAACACAGACTTTTTTATTTTTTTATTTTCTATCATTGCTTTATTTGTTTTTTTCTTTCTCAAACCAACTTTCGGTAGAGGCTATTGACTGCAAATTATCAGATAATTCTGTGCTACGGTTCAAAAGCCTAAGGGAAATAAACATACAGACTTTCACATTTATATGTATATGTATAAGAAGAAGATAATAATAACACAGATTTTTTTATTGCTCTCGCTGGCCGTATACACCATAGAACCTACATAGTACTAACACACTTTTTTTTAATTTCTTTCAATTTATTTTTTTTTATTTTTTCATTTTTATTTTTTTTTCTCTTGCTGGTCGTATACCCCATAAAACCTACAAATTGAAAACACAGGCTTTTTTATATTTTTAAATCTTCTTAATTTTTTTATCTTTTATTATTGTTTTATTTGTTTTTTTCATTTTCCTAAACCATCCTATGGTATAGGCTTATGACTGCAAATTTTGAGATTATTCTGTGCTACGGTTCAAACTCCTTAGGGAAATAAACATACAGATTTTCATTTTTATACAGGGTGTCTCACGGTCTATGGTTCGTTAGACGTTTACGGAAAACTAGACATAGGATCGACCTGAAAATTTGGCTGAGCCCATAATCGAGTATGATCTATATTTTAAAAATATTTTTAGTTTTGCAGTGCCGCTTCTACCCAAAAGTCGTAACAACTTTCTTATTTTAAATGAACCACCCTGTATATTATAATTTTTTTAGATTCCTTGACTGATTCTAATCACTTTTGTTTGATATACTCCTATACCTATCGGCAGCGGTTTTCGAGATATAAATTAATTTATAATATTTTTGTCGTAAAACACATCAGTGGATTGAGCTCGATAATTTCGTACTTGAAAACGGTGGAGGAATGAAATTGCTATGCCGACTAGAGAAAGGTATGTTTATATGGTTACAATGGAGAAACCGATCTGAAAATATACAGGGGTGCTTCAAATGTATTAACCTTTTTCCTTCACACAAAAATGATTAAAAATCAATTTCTTCAAATGGAACCCCCTGTATATTACTTGAAAAATGAAAAGGCCAATAGATTTTCTTTCAAATGGTATCCCATGTTCCTATACCTAAACCTTCAGGATATACAAGAAAAATGCATTTTACTAAAAAATAAATTATATTGGTATACATGATATGAAACATAATGTAGTTTCTAGGGCAACCTATAGTTGCCAGGTCACACAGCAATAACAATTTATTTTTAGTAGCAAACTGCAACTAC
This sequence comes from Orchestes rusci, assembly GCA_958502075.1. NCBI lineage: Eukaryota > Metazoa > Arthropoda > Insecta > Coleoptera > Curculionidae > Orchestes > Orchestes rusci. Next base: position 58,141,969 of record OY293305.1, on the reverse strand, counting down.
ATTATTATGTTTCATATCAATAATACCAATAAACGGAAGATTGGAAGTGTTCCATGGTGACTCCAGTACCAAAAATACCTAACACAGTCAACTGTAGTGAGTTCAGACCAATAAATTCAGTGCCAGGGTACGAAAAGCTCCTCGAAGTAGCTGTCAAAGAACAACATCAAGAATATTGTGAAGTGAACGGCATCCTTGTCTCGAACCAATCTGGATTTCGGCAGCATCACTCCTGCGAATCAGTTTTAATTAATATTTGTGACAATTTTCGTAGACACATAGATGACGACAATTATGTTATGGCGGTGTTTCTGGACTTCAGACGGGCTTTCGAAACGATAAATAGGAATTTGCTCTTGAAAAAATTGTATCACATAGGTTTAAGAGATAAGGTGCTGCAGTGGTTTGAGTCTTACTTGACAGATAGATCACAGATTGTTAAATATAATGATTCTTTGTCTGCGCCAATGAAAGTTGTACACGGGGTGCCACAAGGGACAGTTTTGGGACCCTTATTGTTTCTAATTTATATCAATGACATTGTGAATGTAATTAAGGGTACAAGACTAGAGTTATTCGCTGATGATACGATGGTTTATGTGGTAGGAAAGGACTTGAGACAGTTGCAGGACTCTATGAATAGTGATCTTTCTCTTATCTGTGATTGGTTGAACAATAATAGCCTAAGTGTCAATATCCAGAAATGTAAAGTGTGTGTGTTCGGTAAAAAAGTAAGACTGTCAAGTGTTGACGTTAGTAATATCGATGTGCATATAAATAATGTCAGATTGCAACATGTGACGCAAATAAAATACTTAGGTGTTATTCTGGATGCTAATTTAGATCTTAAAGCACATGCGGATTACATCATAGGTAAATATGACGTCGGGTTTATTTCGAGAGTAGGGAAATATTTATCAATGTATACAAAACTTCTATTGTATAATAGTATCGCAGCTCCCCATTTACAATTTTGTAGTACATTATTCTATAATTTGCCACAGTATTTGATGAATGATTTCCAGGTTATACAAAATAGAGCCATGCGCACAATTATTGGATGTAATAGGTACACGCCAATAAAATCCATGTTGAATATTCTTGGCATGTTGTCAATAAGGCAAAAAGTTGTATTTAACGTATTTGTTCTGGTGTTCAAGATAAAACATTGTTTAGTACCATCATACATCTGTGATAAGATCAATACATTTAAAAACGTTCATAACTATGATACTAGAAATAAAACTGATTTCATGTTAAAAACAAAACCCACAGCTAGTCAACTACTGTATAATTCTGTCTTGTGTAAAGGACTGTTTGAGTTTAATTGTTTGCCATCCGACATAAAAAACTGTGATAATCTCCATACGTTCAAGAGACTGCTTCGTGTTCACGTACTGAATACCTTTTAAGATGTCCATATATTAAATCTATATTATGTTTGTCGACACTATCTGTTATACACATACTTTTATATTATTGTTTACACTATTTTATTACAACTTATTTATTTTTGATTGTGATTTTAAATATGTAATTACTTTTAATCTGTTTTTTGTATAGCTTTTATGCTAAGTAAACATTATTATTATTATTATTATTATTATTATTATTATTATTAAAATTTATTTTTTAGACAAATGCATTTTTCTTGTAGAACCTGGAGGTTTAGGTATAGGAACATGGGATACCATTTGAAAGAAAATTTATTGGTCTTTTCATTTTTCAAGTAATATACAGGGGGTTCCATCTGAAAAAATAGCTTTTTTATCATTTTTGTGTATAGGAAAAATATTATTAAATTTGAAGCACCCCTGTATATTTTCAGATCGGTTTCTTCAGTGGAACCATATAAACCTACCTTCCTCTAGTCGGCATAGCAACTTCAACTTTACACCGTTTTCAAGTACGAAATTATTGAACTCAATCCACTGATGTGTTTTACGACAAAAATATTATAAATTAATTTATATCTCGAAAACCCATAGGTATAGGAGTATATCAAGCAAAAGTGATAAGAATCAGTCAAGGAATCCAAAAAATAATAATATATAGAGTGGTCCATTCAAAATAAGAAAGTTCCCACGACTTTTGGGTAGAAGCGGCAACACTGCAGAACTGAAAATGTTTTTGAAATATAGATCATACTCGATTATGTGCTGAGCCAAATTTTCAGATCGATCCTATGTCTAGTTTTTCGTAAACGTCTAAGGTACCATAGACCGTGAGACACCCTGTATATAAGATGAACAATATAGGACTCAAGACGGTACCTTGTGGAACACCATAATTAACAGATACAAAATCAGACATTAAATTTTCAAATTTAACTCTCTGCACTTTATTATTTGAATACGATTCAAACCAATCTATCACATTATTTCTCAAACCTATATTCTTCAGTCTATCAAGCAATATGTTTATGTCTATCGTTTCAAACGCCCTTCTAAAGTCCAAGAACATTGCTTATGCACATTTATTAGAGTACAGATTTTTTAAAAAGTCATCACTCTCCATATTTATTAACAGTTGAAACATGATAGAATCATGATAAAATCAACTCTCATCTGATTCTGCATATTTAAAGATACAACAAGAATGATATTTTTGGCATCCAAATATGTATTAATTTTTTATTCTGACACGATTTTTTTAACAATAACATCTCCTTCAAAAATGCCTCGAAAATCTGGCAACAGGATCAGGTTTTTTTTCCTTCCGATCTGTCAGTCGCTTTCACCACGTATCGATTTCACATTCAACCGTATAAAGATTTATTCATGTTTTCTCGTCTATGTTTATATTGGTTGGGTCTTGTCAAGCTTATGCGGTCTTGCTTTCATATTGTCTTTGTGTTAAGTGCTCAATATGCCTTGTTTTTGTGCCATCTTGATTTTAAAAGAGATTCCAGGATCTCCTACCTTCTCACTTCAGTGACGTATTATGTATTTTTGGAAATGTTTGCATTTCATACGAAGAAAAATATATTTTAAAAGAAAATTGACACAAAAATTGAAATATTAACAAACTTTGCTCATATACATAAAGGACATTCCTGGTTCCATAACACTATGTAGCTACAAATTTTGAAAAATTTCAAATCTCACTGGAAAGTAGACACCTACCTTTTTCTATTAGTAATTTTCGAAAAAAAAAGGGTGAGGGAACCAATACTTTTTGAGAAAACATTTTTTGAATTAAAATGATAGGTAAAAAAAGTCAAATCTCACAATTCCATAAATTTGTTTAATAAAGGACTACCAGTTTCAGGGTCTAAACTTTACACCCCATCTTCAGGTCCAGTTAAAAGGGCTACATAGAAGAAAAAACATGTTCAAAACCTAACCTCAAATCCACACTAAAAATATACTTACAATACAATCACAAGGCCAAGACGTAATTCGATCGATCAAATTTAACAAACAAATATACATGAATACATAAAAACATTTTTAAGACATATGAAAGGGGGTACAAAAGACAGGACAAAAAAAAAAAAACCTCTAAGTAGAGGCCGAGTGCTATGATGTAGTGAGGGGGTAAATTGTTAATAAAATAATGGAAGTAAAAATTGGTGAATAATCAAGATTTATTTGGTGATTAAGAGTTAATCTGCTTCACAATCCTTACATTTGAGTAGATAAACACCACTGATATCCATAAGGTTTACTTTATCTTTATTATTTAAGAAAAAATTGCCAAGAGAATTGGAGGCTTTGAAAGAGATATTTGTAATAGGTTTAAAGATATTTGAAATTTTATTTGTTAAATTATTAATGTAAGTTAACGATCTATAAGGTTTCTGAGAATTATCATCTAAAAAATCCTGTGTATAAGTTTGATTCTGTAAAATAAGATTTTGTTTTTTGTTTAGAAGTTTCGAAACAAGACTGTGAGTGTATCCATTAAGTTCTGCAATCTGATGGATTATGTCAAGTTCTTTGCGAAATTCACTATCGTTCAAGGGTACTTTGAGAAGTCTGTCTATATAACAACTATGAAACGCAGCTAACTTATGTTGAATGGGGTGGTCTGAGTCATTATTAATAACAATACCGGTGTGGGTTGGTTTTCTAAAAATACCAAACTCCACCTTGTCGTTGACAATAGACAATGTTAAATCAAGAAAATTAAGTTGTTCATTTTCATTCTGTATTTCCAAAGTAAACTGAAGCAGAGTACATTGGTAGAACTTATAGAAGTTTTGGCGTACGATTGAAAGAACATTTGAGATGTTTAAATGCTAATTCTACAGGTTTTTCTCACTTCGCATCCCATCTGTTGGAGAATGGCCATAACTTTGACTTTGAAGATTTTAAGATTTTACATCGTGCCAATAAAGGTTTGAATCTTAACAATTTGGAACTACTGGAAATACATAAATCTTTCAAAAATACAACAACATTAACTCTTAATCACCAAATAAATCTTGATTATTCACCAATTTTTACTTCCATTATTTAATTAACAATTTACCCCCTCACTACATCATAGCACTCGGCCTCTACTTAGAGGTTTTCTTGGCAGGTTCATGGAAGTTCTTGACTGATTTCAATTGTTGAGCTGTATTACTAATTTAGGTTAGGTTACTAGGCCCAAAACTTTGGTTATGTCGGTTTGTCTTGTCATATGCTATTCATTCACAGGCCACTAACGATAGTTTACTGTGCTATTCATTCATTCATATTCCACCAACTAAGTGTGACATTTGGGGTGGCACCTCACACATGGAGGTTCATTTTTGTCCTGTCTTTTGTACCCCCCTTTCATATGTCTTAAAAATGTTTTTATGTATTCATGTATATTTGTTTGTTAAATTTGATCGATCGAATTACGTCTTGGCCTTGTGATTGTATTGTAAGTATATTTTTAGTGTGGATTTGAGGTTAGGTTTTGAACATGTTTTTTCTTCTATGTAGCCCTTTTAACTGGACCTGAAGATGGGGTGTAAAGTTTAGACCCTGAAACTGGTAGACCTTTATTAAACAAATTTATGGAATTGTGAGATTTGACTTTTTTTACCTATCATTTAACTATGAACTCACATACGTCATCACCTCGCTTACTTTTTGAATTAGTCATGCTTTCATAACAATAATAAGTATACATTTTACAGGGTGTTTCCTTATTGCGTACAATAAATTCAAGGACATATTCCTGAGCTAATTTCATGAACAAAAAGTTCATATAAACATGAGTCAGGAAGTGCATTGTTCTCAAGATACTGGATGATAAACTTATTTTTTTTTTAAATCGGTTCTCCACAAATATTACAAATATCCTTGAACCGATTTTTTTAAAATTTGGCAGATTTATTTCTAGTAATAAAAGCCAATTTTAGCCCTACCTCAGTGAAAATCATATAACTTAGAATTTGATGTTGAATCCGGAAATAAAATAATAAATAGGGGTTTCTATTTGAAAAAATGAAGTTGATGGTCGTAACTTATTTTTGGTCCACCCTGTAGTTTATTTTTCATTTTTCTCGTTTTTCCAAAATATTCAAAACTATCGAATTTTAAAAAGTTAGAATGAAGCCATCAAATACAGGATGGTGCACGAAAAACTTTCCACCCAGGATATCTTATGTGTTCGATGATCAATCAAAAATCGCTTAAACAAGTCAATATATATATATTTTTTTGACACTTTTCTTTTGTTATTTTCACTTCCGTTCAAGGGTTGACAGGTACCCCCAGAATTTTAAATGGATGAGGTCGTTTGCTAGGTACTTTTGTCAAGATTATCCCCGAAGTTTCAAGTTGCTACTATTAATAATTATCAATTTATCTTTGGGGAGAGCCTGTCATCCTTTACTTGGAGTTGTTCGCGCCCTACCTTGTAGAATTCAACACGATTTTTTTTTGTCCGTAATTTGTCAAGTCTTTTCAACTTCTCCGTGTATTTTATATGATTCCCCACTGAAACAAATGCACACAATATTTTTTGGAGCTTGGAGGAATTTCCGTCACACCCACATCATGATCCACAGGTACCTTATTTACTTTTCTGTGAGAATAACATCAATATCTTTTGAAAAATCACATTCAAATGTTATAAGCAAGCAAAAAATATTCAGAAATATTCTACATTCCTCCGCCATTCTTCAAAAATTCAGATCTATAATTATCTGCACCTGACTTCCTTCAATATGACAACCCAAAATAAGATATTCAGCGAACAAACCTTTTTTGACCCATCGCATAATAATCTACTCATAATTTGATATTGAAGAAAAATAATTTCAAATCATTTTTCTATACCACTCCTCAGCAACTGCATTTTTTATTGTTTCAACATTGCGAAACTCCTGTTTCAAACCCGTTCTCCTGCCAGTCTTTTCAGATAAATCATTTTAATCCTCCATTACAACTCCTATAATTATTATTTTTTATACAGGGCTAGGAAGAATTACCAGAACCGCTCAAATCATTCAGAAGATACACGAGAAAGAAAAAAATGTCTTACCTATGTAAAACTTGTTGAGCTTTTCAAAATCCACATATATGTTATAAATTGGATTATAAGGGTCGGACATGAAGTTGTGGCAGACCAAAGTTGCATTCTTTTGAATGGAACCCCCAGTATATTATTGGATATTTAAACTCTTCTTTCAATTTTAAGCAAAAATTGTGATACACATATTTTTCTTAAATTCAAGCGTTTTCGAGATACCTCAATTTAAAAATTACATATTATTATTTGCATCTCTGACATACTGTAAAACTCAAACGGTACAAGATAAAAAAAAATGTTCTGCAGTTTCTCATCTCAACTTTTCGAGAGCTATTCATTTATCAAAATAGAAGGTACTGTCAACTGTCAATTTTTTTGTACATATTTTCCATTTTTTGTAAAGGATTGATTCAATGTCCTTGGAAATCGAAAACGGCTGAATTTAGCAACATCAGGTTCACCAAAATTTTTACTCAAAAATGAATAAAGAATTGAAATAAGACTAATAAACAGGGGGTTCCATTCAAAAAATTGCAACTTTGGTCCGCGACAACTTTATGCCCGACCCTGTATATTCCACTTTATTACAGATATATTGATTTTTCAAAGCCTCACAACTTTTATATGAGACATTTTTTTCTAACTCATGTATCTGATAAAAAAATGGACTGTTCTGGTAATTTCTCCTAACCCTGTATTAGTATTGCAATATGGTATTATTATCTACAATAGGTGCCCAGATTCCTCCAATTTGATATTGAACAAATCATGTCATTCTCAAAGATATTTAATGTTTTTTGTCAATGTATACAATATTATATGTAGTTACTTACCTACTTACTTACATACTATGCATTCTCTAACAAATATCCCAATAACCAATAACTTCATAATATTTACTTATAAACAAAAACTTGTGTGGGATGTCATACATTTTTTTTTCAATCAAAATCAACCCTGTAACTCTCATTAAAGATAGAAACAATGAATAAAAAAAATCAAATGATTTGAAACATTCCCAACCCCTCGACCGCCACCCATGAACATCATTTATCGATTCGCCTGGCTCCAGCTATTCTATCCTCGCGCTGTTGCCTTGACCATGTATGTAAAAAGAAATGGAATAGAGGTCCTTGTCCCACTCGTGAGCTCTTTTAAATGTGTTTTGGATCGCAAAACATAGGAATTTATGAATGAACAGGTTGCTTATGCTCGGTCTATTTTTTTGATAGTCAATGGTGAAAATCGAGTTCCAAAACTCCGTTACAAAGTTTCAAACAAACTTACATACAATCACTTCTGGTTCGAAAGTGTATTTTTAACGAGGTTTTTAAGTTTTTTTTTAACTATAATTTTTTACCCCCTTGACAAGAAAATTACCTTGGCAACGTTGCATATCGGACGGGCGGTTTAAGTTTAGGAATTGCAGTTTCGTCAAGTGGTCTTTCATTCACCATCTGTTTGACAAGCCAAAAGTCAGATAATTCAGCAAGTTCATGTTATTGTTTAATTGAAAAATATTGATTACTGTTAAGCTCTTTTTTAATTGAAATTATTGTATTGTCATCGGTTCTAGACAAGTATGCAAAGTTTCCAATCAATCTGGTAATTTGGATTTACTCGAAAATCGAGCTAGATATCCCACAAATATCATAAAAAAAACTTGCATACGTTGAGAGAGAGATGTTTCAACACAGCTGCAGAGCTACATGTGTAAGAGTAACCTTAGGTTAAATCTCGCCTCTCCTCACTTCTTATCCTCATCATTAAAGACGATATTTATTTATTTATTCATAATTCTTACACTATCTTGGCAGAATTTCGAGCTTTTATGCTTTTCCACCCTTCAACTTGCTAGAAACCAAGTTACTAGAAAATTTTTTGTACGAGTGAAAGGAGGGAAGGAGCGTAACATTCGAGACCTCTAGCAAAGAATAGCTTTCTCTTTGTCTTGGACATGGTAATCTTGTACCTGCTGCGCAAGCCGGCCCTTTTTTCCCTGGATGCAGATCACTCATGGTTCAAGGATTCAGAGACGCAGGTGTTCTATGAGATGCACTGCAGATGTAGATTTTCTCGTTACAAGAGTTATCTCTTCGATTTTTTTCTGTACAAACCACCCCGAAGTGTTTTGCCGTTCAATAATTGTAACTCGCATGGCTTACAGTTTCATAAATGCCATGCAGGTGGCTCGTAACATATTTTAACGCATTTTTAACATATCCTCACATCAAGACTTCTAGAAAGAAGGCATAAAATTGGAATCTTGAATCTGAATTTTCTCTGTTATGGTGAATGATCCAAATTCCATATTTCATTAAAACGTTATTCATGACCGTTTTAAACATCAAGGTTTCACAACAGAAACAAATGTGTACGAACGCCTAGTTACAATAATTCATTCCTGACTTGTAAGAAGTGAGAAGCTCCAAGAAGCAGCTTCTAGACAAACAATCATTATCATTAGTCGCTGGTTCAAATCTACTTCAGGTGAAAGCGGCATTGATACTTCTGGCTTTTTCCTTCTTAAGGCACACAACATGTATCATCCCCTGCTGCTGCGAGAAAAGCATGATTATCAATTGTCTCGAGATCATTCGAAATATTGGGGGTTGATCCACCTCATCTCAGGTTTATGCGAGTTTTCACATTGAACCCTCAACCTTAACATTAACTGAGCCAATACTTGCGAGAGCAATTATTTCTCAACCATATTTCGCTGTATTATCAGGCTCTTATCTCTGATGCACTTGATTTCTTCTCCTTTTTGTAATAGGGAGTATATAATATTACAACCTCTCTTCACTGTTTACATCTACATTTTGATCCAGGAGGAACAAGACCGAAAAATACTTATAATATTAAACGAACTTACCTAAGTGAAGTTCGATCATAATTATTTGATGGTCTTGTTCCGAATAGATCACGCCCACCCAAAACCAAGAGTTTTCCCGGCGATCTATGGAGAGGTTGCATCAGCATCAGCGCGATGGAGGCTTTGAAGTTAATGGCAGGTTGAGTGAATGGTGCGCAGGATATGCACAGGATGTGTTCGGAGAGCAGATATTTTCTTTTTATAAGGGTGCGACTCTAGCGCGGAAAAGAGTGCACTACATTCTGATCTATTCAAAACAAGACCATCAAATAATTATGATCGAACTTCACTTAGGTAAGTTCGTTTAATCTTATAATTTGGTTGACATATTAGTATTATGCCAACTGCGTGTCTGGTATGTACCTATGTTTGTCTTATACAGAGGCAGGTGAAATTTTTTCATTTGAAGCTATACACTTTTGAAAGTTGACAAATTTGGCATTTCTTGGTCATCGTTTTGCTACGAAAAACGTTTTATTTATCTCAATCGATATTAGATCCGACATCGTTTTGGAGATAATAGCATTTTATCATCATGATTTAATTGTGCTTCCACATAGTGAATCTTGTTATTAGTACCCAAGTATATGAGTTCATTGTTTTTTGTTTTTTTGAAAAATGTGTGTGATATACGCAGCGTGTCCACGGATTCGGTTTCCGTAAGGTACAAATGATAAAAAATTTCCGAGTAAGATTCTGATGTTCTGCTAATCGCTCCTGCTCAGTCTGAAACTGCTATGTTGAGAAAATGACCGGAATCAATTATTGTTATACGGGATGGTTTGGAACTGATTATTTAGTAAAAATTGACGTGAGTAAAGTACTTTTGTTTTGAGAGATATCAGAAAAGTTTATTGTGAAAAGTTGTTTTGGATTAAAACCTTAGGTATACTCCCATTTTTCAGACAAATCAGCCCACTCTCATTTTAACTGTAGATTTTATCGTGATCGAGAAAATTGCTCATTTTGAAGTACTAATAAAACAAGAGTAGATAAATAATCAACAATATAAAACGTTTATTGCTGACAAAAATCATCACGAACAAGAGCAAAATAAGATATCAATTGATCATTTCATAACATACTTATTAAATCAAAATATGCAAATTTGTCTGAAAATTGAGAGTGTGTTTGAGCTTTTAATTCTAGACAACTTTTCTCAATAGACTTTTCTGATATCTTTCAAAACAAAGGTACTTTACTCTTGTCAATTTTTACTTAATCAGTTTAAAACCACCCTGTTTATCAATTGATTTCGCTCATGTTTTCAACACCTTAGTTTTAGAGCAAGCAGGAGCGATTCTCAGATTATTAGAAGCAAACTCGGAAAATGTTTGTCATTAAAAACTTGCCGAAACCCAATCCGTGGATTATTATTATATTCTTCATAATAAGTTTTAATGATCAGATATGAAATTCTAGATTCGTGTACGGGTATTGTTAAAAAGTAAGTATGAATTTTGGTCAAGATTCAAGCATTATACTAGGGTATACAGGGTGTTCAAAAAACATTGGGCAAAAATGAAAGGAGTGATTCCTGAGATCATTCTAAGAGAAAAAAATTTAATAAACATAAGTCCGAAAATACATCGTTGTTTTTGGAAAATTGATGTTATCTTGCTCGCCCTCAACGCCACTGAAGACAATATTTTTTATCTATCAGGCTCAAAATTAGCCCCTTATTACTTACAACAACGCTGCCAAATTTCAAACAAATCGGTCAAAATTTAACTAATCAATTATAGAAAAAAAAAATGATTTAGTCAAAAAAAAACTTTGCTTGTATCATAGAAACGATGCGTTTTCGGGCCTATGTTTATTGGACCTTTTTTTCTTCAAATGACCTCAGGAATCAAGCAATTTTCTTAAACACCCTGTATAATAATTATTTTCGACCAACTCGAAAGTTTCCTTAGAAAAGTTGATTGAAGTTGGAAATCACGTTCAAATATGTAAATAAATAATGGGTCCTATGATTGAACGTTTACGTTAACTTAACGTGTCTGTTAAGATTGTTTACTTACGCAAATGGTCCATTTGCTAACAGCGTAACCATGGTGGAACGGGCATGTTAAGTTAACGTAAACGTTCAATCATAGCCCCCAATATGTACAGCTGGTTCGTAAAAAAACTGGTATTGCTGATGGAAATGTTTACAAAATTGAGCAGTGTGATATTTATTCTGACAAAACTATACGACAGTAGCCTAGTTTATACATATACCTAAAAATAAAATATACTGATTCCAACGGGGATGGATTGAAGCAGGCTGATTGACCAGAAATATCTCCTGTCGATCTCCCTCCTCGTCGGACTTATCGTTTTTGCGCAATCTCGAAGATTTGAGCGGATTAGTCAGTGTTGCCGGTAGCGGCAAAATGTTACCTATATTATGATGAATTTCTATTCGGGACCAGGGCGTGGTGGGTATGGCTTTTATTATTATTGTCGATGAATTATGAAATTTATGATGTCAGTGATGATTTTATTGGAATTTCTCAATAAACCAATTCAACTGATTGAATTATTTGACAATATCATTATTGACGAATGCTAATTGAGATAGTGAATTGAATTGGAAAAAATACCTCAATTATGCTCAATATTGCTCAACATTATTCACAGACCTTCCTACCTTATGTTGAGTTTTTTATTTTTGTTTAACATCGGCTTCCATTCTGCTGTTTTTATTCACTCTCCATTGAATAATTTCTAAGATGAAAATATAAACTTGATAGGTGGAAAATTTTATTTTGCAATAGCGGATATAATAATCATACTTATTTGAAGTTTGCGGTTTTATAGTTTCTCGATTCGGAATAATTTAGATTTTGAGTTCCATAGCAGGCCTGAATAATTTAAAGAATATTGTTTAATTGACTTCATTGTTCATGTTGGCCGTCAAATTGCATCAAATGCAAAACTTGGAATACTATAATACCTAGGTATATCTATAGTAGGTGAGCGAAGAAAACATGTGTTCGTGGAAGTCTAGTTACAAAAATACAGAATGTTGAAAGTTTGGGAAAATGTCGATCAATTAACTCGAAAATTAAAATGTTATTTAGAAGGATTTAAGTACAGACAGTTCTATTTTCACTTGAATATTCCAAAAACGCTTTAAATCTCCGGAAATCTCATCCAGTGCTAATATAATTGACTCCAATATTTTAAAACATTGGTACAGGGTGGGGCATGAAAAACTTCCCACCCAGGTTTTCTCAGGTGTTAGGTGGTTAATCAAGAATCGCTTGGACACGTGAATATTTATGTCTTTAGAGGGAAACATTTCTCTTGTCTTGTAGGGGTCAAGTGATACACGTCATTTGATAGGTGTTTTTATCAAGATATTATATCCGAATTTTACCCAAGAGAAAACCTGGGTGGGAAATTGTTCGTGCCTCACCCTGCATATTATGTATACTCATACTCAGGTGCATAGAAATCGGCCCATCGGCTGTAACTGTGTCTTTTTTCAATTTCATAATTTTAACCTTGAGAAACCGGAGAAAAGATTAATTCAAACTCACATCAGAGCATATTAAATTGTCTTTCAAACAGTATATATTTTTGATGTGAAAAAGACATAGTTGAGGCCAAAAGTACTTAGTGAGAGTGGATCGATTTTTTAAGTGTATAAACGAACAGAAAATCTTGGGTTTGCAAACATTTTTTGTTCGTTTGGAATTTCACGGTCGAGGTTATACAGGTGAAGTAAAAATGGACTTCAGTTCAATATCAAATTGCTTAGTTGTAAGTACTAGGTTTGTAGGGAAAAGATTATGTACAGTGGCGGCCAACATTATAGCAACCTCCTCAAATTTGAAGAAACTTTAATCCTGCGTCAGTTATCAATGAAGTGATTGTGCTTTCTTGAATCCTTGATCTTCAACACTGATACTGAGCAAACTGAGCTGAACTTTCCAATCATAGATAAAAAGTATATATTCGGAAAAATAAACCACCGTTTACTTTCGAAGTGAAGCCAAGCCAAACCGTAAAATCACGATACAAACAAATGGAAATGATGACAGCGTCATAGAAATAGACAGCGTGACACAGGATTGCGGTGGTGCCAGTTATTCGGTCTCTCTCGGCATCTCATGGGAAAAACGTGGCCAATGAAAATTCGACGTTTCGACGCAGGCGCAGAAATGTAAAATCCGACCGGATCAGACAAAGACATATAACATTGCCCCCATTGGTCCTACCGTACTATCCCCACCAGCTTGATCCTATCGGACCGAACTAGACGAGTTATCGATGTAAACTAGGCTAGTGACATGTCATTCAAGTGAAAAGTTTGGGTATGTTATGATGTATGTGTATGTATGTAAATAATTGATTTGAATCAGGTAGATTTGCAAATTTTGATACACTCAATCGATCAATTCAATATTTTCGCTCTAGTTCCTGTACTCATGTGAGGAGTAGTTTGAACAAAAATATTCAAAAGTATCAGCCTGGTAAAAATATGACGTCATACTTTTTTGTTCTGTCAAAACAAATATCACACTGCTCAATTTTTTGAACATTTCTATGAGCAATACCAGTTTTTTTACGAACCGGCTGTACATAAGTAAACATCCCCATGTACCATGCAAAATCAAATTTAATTGTAATGTTAGAGACATGTCAAACATATTTCAGGTACATAGTATTATTTTTTATTCTAGAACAATGCAACTTTAAAATTAGACTGTAAGGCCCAGTCACATATCACTCAAAATATATAGGAAACTCCCATACAATAGTTTGAAATGAAATTGGCCAGCGACCTACAACGGGTAGTCCTGGTACTTTTGACTTTTTTTGCTTGAAAACGTAAAGAAATCTGTTTTTATTGCATACGGTGGAGCCCATACGGTGGAGCCCATTTACCACATGGTATATCAAAAGTTATTCTGAAAAAAAGCATAACTATTTTTCAAAAACGTTATTTTTATAATGTATGGAAACTATGTCCTGGGTAAATACAGCCTATGCATATTTTTCAGTTCATAACTTTTGATAAGGCATGTGAATCAATATTTAAATTTAATTTCGAGTGTTGAGTCTATAAAATGCAAACCACAAAATTTGTGTCTTGTATACCCATTTGATCTTCAGTTTTGTTGTTCAAAATCGGATTTTTAACATGCTGAACCAATTTTTTTAAAACAGTGTAAGAACTTTTATTGGAAAGGAAAGGATGTGTTTTGTTGAAAATAGCCACACATCCAGGGGACGATACATTTCTCAAAGAACTCATGATAAGCTTACATTAAAGTCCCATCCAAAGTTCAAACACAAATTTCAAGATAATCTAGGTACTGAAAATCAGAAACTTTCGGCACAACATTCAAATTACACGTGAAATGACAATGAAGTCTAGGGTTGGGGATTGGTTATTTATGGCAACCGTTGTTAAGGAAAACCTCCGTCTCTAGCGCCATCCAACTGGTAGTCCTCTAAATAGATCCGACTTGATTAACTGGTTGCCTAAAACAACATGTATGTTATCTCCAACACTTCACAATCCAATTTTTAAAAAATACTTTTATCAGAAATTAATACAGAGGTTATGATAAAGTAAAATTAATGTGTTCTTAACTAAATTGATTACAAAAATGAATATAAATGAATGTCCTTAAAACTAAAAAGCACTCCTATTTATAAACTAATATTGCCTATGCAGCATTGTTGGCACATCGCGGAAGATTGCTGGATCAGCGGTTCCCGTAGTGAGGCAATGAGGTGCTTGACTGGTCGCTAATCAAGGTCGTCGTATATTTTAGATATAACAACTCCCCATTTTATAAGAAAGTTGATGCATTGCAACAACTTTCACTGGTGGATTGGGTCGCATCTCAGTTCGAAGTCTTCTTCTGTGAATTCTTCTGGATGGATGCTTGTACGTCTTCTAGGTACGAGTCTTCGGAGTTTTTGGCGCAACAATGTTTGCTCTTCAGGCTTCGGAGGTTATGAAGGGTCGTCACCATTGGTTAGGCTGAGTCTATTAGGGCATCTGCGTCGGCATTTACAGCAGATGTAAATGATTACAATGATGATGATCAGCATGAACAGGAACATGGTAAACCAGTGAATATGTTTGGTTATTAAGGGCTGGTTCAGTAGGTTGTCCAGTTCGTCCGAGTATTGGTTGAGCCTGTGCTGTGCCATATTGAGATCTTCTATGTTTAACTTGCTCAACTTTAGTGGTGTCAGTTCTGGGACGGCAAGTTTCTCTGGAAGATGGTCGCAGCAGTTGTAAGGAATTTTTACCGGATGACTGTTGTATGTGACGTTCTGGTATTTTTCAATTGGGTACTTGGAGTGTAGTCTTGTACTTCCAATGAAGGCATTGCAGTTTGGTTGAAGCTTCAGAAGAGAGTTTGTTCTGAGCATGTTAGTGACCATATTTCGGTTGCCGCATCGGATTGAGATTGGCAGAGGGTCAGCAACTGTGATAAGCCAGTAGTTCTGAGCGACTTCTTGTACATTGTAGTCGCTAGCCAGGAGAAGTGAAGTTTGACATGTCTTGGGAAGTGTGGTAGGTTGTCTTAAAAGCTGTGCTTCACAGATAGCATCACTATCTATTGGATATTGGAGATCATCAGAACACATCTTCATGTTGTTCTGTAGTTGTTTACAGCTGTGTAACTCTTGTGGAGATACGTAAAGTAAAGAATTGTCATCACGCGCGATATATTTTTGAGTTGTTGGTAAAATGTGAAAGACACCTGTTCGATTGTCCAATACTGGGATAGGAAAGATTCGAAAGAGGGTGTAGAATTCAGGTTCGATTAAAGGTATTTTCAGGATGAAAACAACTTTATTGTCAGATTGATACGCTTCTAATTCTATTATGTCAAGATATTGAGCGACTTTGGAAGTAAAAGTTGGTAGAGGAAGAATGTTTTTTGAGAGAGAGCGCGCTATTTCTTGAAGGGAGGTGACTAAATCTCTAGGAGTTATTATTGAACTATGCAATATTTTTAATCTGGCGAATGTTATGGCACTCAAGATATCATTTAGAGAATCTCCTAAAAATGAATAGCTTTCCATTAGAGATTCGCAAAGATGCAAGGCTTTTATCTGACCTTCGTAAAAAGCCATGTCGTCTGAAATATCAAGCATTGTTTTTTGTATTTCAGCAATATTTTGGTTAAATGTTTCTTCGTCAATTTGTAATTTTTGAATGGTCGAATTGAAATTTTTTATAACGGATGTTGTTACAGAAATTTGACTTTTTAATAAGTGTTCAATCTCATGTTCGTTTTGTGAGACTTTATTTATACACTCGTCGTAGTAATCGCCATCCGAAGCATCTAAATTACCTGTGATAGATTTAAAAATGCTGCCTATGCCGTTTATTAAACCTCGTTTGTTTCTAAAAGCGTAATTTTTTGTATCGGCGGCTATGTTTGTATACTTTTGATTCACAGAGTTGGCGATTTGAGATAAGAGGCTAATGTGTGTCTTAGTTTGAGTTTTGAAGGCTATCATTCGAGGATAAGGTTCGTCGAATAAGTCGGTCATGTGGGAAAGAATGTACTCATTATTTTTTATGGCTTCCCGAAGTGGTTCTAGTTCTTTGTACACCAGTAATGTCCATTTGTCGTTGGAGATTCTTAGTGAGCATTGTTCGTGGAAGAATATGCCAACTGTGTTGTTTATTGGGGTTATGAAGAATTGAGTGGAAACCAGGGAAACTACTTGGAGTAGTTTGAAGAGTCTGAAAAGAAATAGACTAGTCATAGAAAGGTTTTAGTCTATCGAAGTTTATTTTTGATGACTGATTAGTAGATAGATTTTTCACTTTTGCTGAAGTTTCATAAACTTCGGTAATTTCAAATGGTCCGTTAAAACTATTCTGAGCTTTGTCTCTAATTTGGGATTCTTTAACATATACTTTGTCACCTACTTCATATTCTGGAATTTTCTTGGATACATTCTTATCGAATCTAATCTTGGATTTTTCTTTTTGAAGGTTGGTTCTTGATCGTGCAACTTTGTAATAATATTCCATTTTGTTGTTGAGGTCTTGAATGTATTTGGAAATGAGTTTTTCTTGGTTATAAAGAGTTTCAGGAGGTCTATTAGATGTATGCCCAAATATCAATTCGTAGGGGGTAAATCCGTGAGTTTTGTTTTAAGTGTTGTTATAACAGATGACTGCATATGGGAGAATGTTGAAGGGGTGTTCGTCTGGGTGATCGGCTTTGTGAGCTCGGATCATTTCAGTGAGTGTTGCATGAAACCGTTCAAGAGATCCATCAGATTGGGGATGACTGACACTGGAAAATGTGAGTTTAATGTCTAACGTCTCACAAAGGTCTTTGACAAGAGTATTGTCGAATTCTCGACCACGGTCGCAATGTATTCTTAAAGGGGTACCAAAGTGTTGAAAGAAAACAAGGAGGGTGTCACGATTGTACTTGCTTTCATCATCCCGAATGGTGAGAGCATGGTTGCGAGTAGGAAACTCGAAGAGGTCTATGTTTATCTTTTCAAATGGAGTTTTTGGAGTTTTGGTAATGACGAGGGGAGTACAAAGGTTTTTTCGACAGATTTTTACTTTTTGGCAGATTTCGCAACTTTTTATGAATTGGTCTACGTCTTTTGTTAAACCGGGCCAATTATATTTGGTTCTTATGCGTTTAATGGTTTCATCTATTCCACGGTGTAAATTAGTTTTGCCAAAATGGTATTGGTCTATAATTATTGGTCTTTCGTCGTCATCGGGAGTTTTTACAATGTTTTGACATACTTGGATTTTTATATCTTTGTCATTGAAAATAAAAGAGAATATTTCAAGGATTCGAGATTATTAAGTAGAAAATAATCTTAAGTTTGAGAAATATCAAATTTGTTACGGCACGTGTATAACGAATAAAAGAGGCGTGGTACTACTATGTTGTTATCATATGGTAGTGGGATTTTATAGTATTTAAGATCTTTAACAGATTTGCTGTGAAGTATGTTCACTTCATTTGATTTCGCGGAAGATTGCTGGATCAGCGGTTCCCGTAGTGAGGCAATGGGGTGCTTGACTGGTCGCTAATCAAGGTCGTCGTATATTTTAGATATAACATGTATATTGGCTCCCATTCAAGTTTCCTATATATTTTGAGTGATATGTGGGCCCGGTTTCTCAATGATGGTTCAACGATGAACCCGGTTCAAGTACATTGGACTGTGCATCTTTTGAACACAGTTCAACGTTGAACTTCGTTGAACTGGATTTGTGAAACCGGGCCGCGGATACACATTATTTTTCAAGTGAAAATAACTTATGCTCTTGATTTTCTCACGTTACCCTCAACTCATCCCATGTCAATGATAACATTCACAAATCATGTAATAATCATCCAGTCTGCTATCTCAAAAATCAAGAGCCCAATCCAGAAAATACTTATATCAGGTAGTGTTATTTGTGAACAAAACCAAAGAGTATTTGTTATTTGTCAACACACTCAATAAATACCAGGTAGATGTGAAGACAGAGCAAAAATTACCGATTTTTTATATGGTTTCTTTCAAATTATTATCTTTGTTGGTACCATTAGCTTAATAACAAACAAACGCATATAAAGAGGTAAAATTTGAAATTATAATCATGTATTATCCGTTGCACCCGGATCATAAATAACGTATATGGCATTCACCGGAATCCTCACTGCACAGTTGCAGACGGCTTTTCCACATGAAAAGTCACGATAAAAAACAGACCAAAAGACCAAACTTTCGCGCGGCGTACACGTACTCGTGCTGGATACTGCTTCTCTCGAGAAGTAATTTTAAATAAATAAATGTGTATTCCTTGCTTCATAGTTCACATTTTTGTATACTAATAAAATTGTCATGTTATATTTCGCTGGAAAATGAATATGGGTACTCAATTCTTTAGAGAAAAAATGATTTTTGAACTTTTTTAAGACCCCTGGAAAGGCCCTGTCTAAAATTTCACACTTTTTTCATCGACTATCTTATTTTTCTAGCAAGCAAAAGTTTTTACAAAGAATTAATTTTTCTCGAAAGATTTTGAGTTCATTCCACCTATTGGATACCCCATCGCCGGACATACTGTCATAATTGTTTGACGATATTATTCAAAATCATAATGACGAGATGATCCATATTTATTGGAATTATTAGGAGTTAGATATTGAAATACTCAAGATTGTTTATTACATTAAAAAGGAAATAAAAGTTTCTCTATATTCTCACCATGATAACATTGAAAATTTGAATGTACATAGGAATAGATGTATCAACGATAGATTTTCGCTAGAGGGTTTATTAACAATCGTATTATCAAACCTATAATAACAATTATTGTTATCATTGGATATAATGGATTATTGCACAGAATCTTCCAGTATATTTTTGCACCCACCTAGACATGAGTTCATTTGAAAAGATATTAAAATATGGAAGACTTTTTTTAGAAATCTGAGAATTTGTGTTAAAATGTAGTGTAATAGAAAAAAAATCATTTTCGTACAACCTACACGTTAAGTTCACTTTTCAATGCATGCAAAGAAGGCGGAAATTCGCTAATTTTGGCAGCCTGGCCTAAAAGAACTTTCGCGCCCGCGGGCGCAAAAGTAGGTGGCTTAGCAACGGTTCCTTGGATCCCAACGCCTCTGAATATAATAACCACGTGACAGTCTAGCTTACTGGAAGGAACTAATCACGTGACAATCTCGGAGGCACCGCACCATAAAAGAATACGGGAACACACCTAAATTGTAACCATGATTGACAGTTGTCAGTTGTCTGACTTGTCAGCAGTGTAACGCAGTGTATCGATTATTTATTTTTGATTTTCATAATTATTCTTTTTTGAATGATTACAAACTGGTTGTACAAAAAGAACTGTTTGCACCAGGGACGAAAGTTGATTTTGACTCGGCTAATATCTGCCCTCGCTTCGCTCGTGCTGCTACTTATACCCTCGTCAAAATCATCTACTTTCCACCGATGATACAAAATGTACTATTGCCTCTTGCATACTTTCAAATCATTTATCAAATTACGTTTTCACATGGCAAAGGTATCAGAGCAAGCATACTTTGTGATGTCCAGAAATAAGAAAAAATCGTATCAGGTATTTCGGTGGATAGCATTCTTGAAATATTTGACCCCAACCACGAAACAATAAACCCTTTAATGTTGAATTGAATTGAATCGGACGAGCTTAGCCTGACTGACATTCTCAAATGGTTGAAAATCGTCCATAATCACAAAGAGGACCTCTTGTGGAATTGAATTATAATTCTTAATTATTACTTCAATTCTACAAGAGTTCCTCTTCGTGATAATGGACGATTTTCAACCACCTTTATTGTTTTATGGGCCTGACCCCTAATCAGTATGATTGTTTGAGATCAACGTTTACAAGTTACGACTTACGTCCTCCTGTTCAATCTTACTTTCTTTTTTGACATCATGAAGAAATTTGTGGTGGGTATCGGCAACAGAGGGTGACGTGTTATTGAATATATGGGTGCCTGTTGCCCATAAAAATGCTCGTAAATAGTCAAAGTCACTAAAATCGCGTAACGCACACTTTATTCAACTGATACAGTCAATATCTTATATACAAAGTAAAAGTTTTGAATGAATAATAGCGAAAACGTGGGAAAGCACTCGAATCCATTCAAACGCCATAAACCGATGCTTAATTCTCCTCTAGGGAACCTAGGATTGACAGACGATGTTGCCGACCGTCCAGCGTGAGCAACCTTAGGTAAAGATTGTGGGGCAGAGTTGCCAACTCTATTATAATCCCCACAGTATTCCCCCCCGGATAAAGTTCAAATGGAAAATTGTACCTGTTTGCGGGATCGAGGTCCCAGAGGTGCTTCTTGTTGAATCATCTCTTCTTCTGAATTGAGCAAAAAGGCTGGTTTCAACCTCTCCGTTGAAATTGTTGGCTGCTTATTTCCAACTTGAATGACGAAGTGTCTATCGGTTCTTTCCATGACTTGATAAGGCTTGTATGGTGGTTGAAAGGGCTGTCGAACGGAATCATCTCGGATGAAGACGTGGCTTGCGGTAAATAGGTCCTTGTGGATGAAGATTGATTTCTTGACATGATGGCTAGCTGGAACTGGTTGGATTCTTCTGACATCTTCACGAAACTGTTGTAAAAATGTGTCTGGTTCTGGTGGCATATCCTCATTGAAGAAGTATTCTCCAGGGAGTCTGAGGGAGCATCCAAAAAGGAACTCTGCTGCTGAAGCCTTGAGATCTTCCTTGTAGCAGGTTCTGAGGCCTAGAAGAATCGTGTGGAGGACATTTACCCAATCAGTAGTTTGATAGCATTTGATTGCAGCTTTTAGAAAGCGATGCCAGCGCTCCACTAGTCCATTGGATTGAGGGTGATACGCAGTCGTCCTGACACGTTTTGTTCCCAGTAGGTTGGTTAAGGCCTTGAAGAGGTTGGATTGAAGCTGGCGGCATTGATCAGTGGTGATGATTTTTGGAGAGCCATAACGGGATACCCACACAGAGTAGAACGTCTTGGCGATGGTGTCTGCCGATTGGTCTTTGATTGGAACTGCCTCTGGCCAACGTGAAAATCCATCGATCATAGTAAGACAATATTGGTAGCCTTGTGAAGGTGGAAGGGGTCCAACAATGTCTAAATGAATGTTTTGAAATCTCTGATCTGTTAAAGGAAAATTCATTGGTGTTAGTTTGTTGTGACGATGGATCTTGGCTTTCTGACAGGGAATGCATGTTTTACACCAGTAGTGTATGTCCTTGTTCATGGAAGTCCACACAATTTTTGTCCTTGTTTGTTGTCTCGTTGCACGGGCACTAGGATGGGAGAGCTTATGGACCATGTCAAAAACTCTTCTACTTAAAGTTCTTGGGACATAGGGCCTGATTGTGTCCGTTGAAGTGTCACAGATGATGGTTGAGTTTGAATCTGAAGAAAATTCTTGTAGCTTTAGTCCTGTTTTAATATCAACTGATAGAAGAGACTTGAGATCCCCATCTTCTTTTTGTTGTTCAGCAATTTCCTCGGTTTTCACAGAAATTGGCATGGTGATTGCGTTAAGGCGTGATAGGGCATCGGCTGCAATATTTTGCATACCTGGTACATACTGTATGTTGGTTCTGAACTGAGAAATGAAATCCAATTGTCGAATTTGGTGGGGTGATGCTTTTTGGTGCTTCTGATTGAAAGCATGAGCAAGGGGGCGGTGATCAGTTTGGATGACGAAAGTCCTGCCTTCCAGCATACAGCGAAATGCTTGATGGACTTGTAGATGACAAGAAGTTCTCTGTCATAGGTCGAGTAGTTCTACTCGGCTGTGGAAAGTGTCTTAGAGAAAAAACCAAGGGGATACTGATGATCATCGATGATCTGTTCTAACGTTGAGCCAATTGCGAAATCGGAAGCGTCGCATGTTAATATAAGATACAGTTGTGAAAGGCTGTCTGGTTAAGTGGTCCAAATAATGAGGGTTTTGTCGTTCTTTTTGCTGTCACGAAGATAATCATTTAAGATTGCCTGATTCTATGCTGCATTTTTGATGAATCTTCTATAGAAATAAACAATGCCTAGAAACCTTCTGAGTCCAGCTACTGTTTGAGGCTTTTTAAAAGACTTGATTGCTTCAATTTTCGACTGAATAGGCTGTAACGAAATTTCATAACCCAAGTATTGCAATTGTGGCTTGCCAAAGGTGCATTTTGAAGGATTGATCTTGAGACCAAACTTCTGAAATCTCTTGAAAATCAGGTAAAGATGATGTAGGTGTTGCTCTTCATTGTCTGAGGCAATGAGAACGTCGTCGATGTAACTGTAGCAAAAATAAAAGTCTCTGAGTATTTGATCGATGTATCTCTGGAATGTTTGCGCCGCATTTCGTAGAACAAAAGTCATCACAGGAAATTTAAACAGGCCATAGCTGTCTTCTGAATGTCTTCGTCAGTCACTGGTATCTGGTGGTATGCCCTAACAAGGTCGAAAGTAGAAAAGATTTGTTTACCGTATCGGTTGTAAGAAAAATCTTCAATATGAGCGATTGGGTAGCTATCTGGAACTGTTTTTGCATTTGGGCGGCGATAATCCCCACAGATACGCCATTCACCAGTTTTTTTGGGTACAATATGTAAAGGCAAGCCCAAGGGCTGTCTGAAGGTCGACAAATGCCTTGAGACATCATGTATGCAAACTTTGCTTCTGCAATTTTGAGCTTCTCAGGAGGTAATCTTCTGGGTCAATCTGCTACTGGAGGTCCAGTAGTAACTATGTGATGAAAGACTGATCCTGCTTTGGCTTTTGAGACTATTGAGGAATTAGTAACTTCAGGAAACTTATCCAGCAGTAAATGGAATTTTGAAGTTTTTGACAAAATTGTGACTGATGATTCTAAGCAAGGTAGAAAATATCCAGGAATATTGAGATTTGTTATGGAATCAAAAATTTTTCTATTTTTGACGTCCACAACAAGACCAAAATGAGCTAGGAGGTCTGCTCCAATAATAGAACGAGGCACGTCGGCGACGATGAACTTCCAGGTGACTGGGCGTCTTAGACCAAAGTTTAGAGTGAGAATTTTGTAGCCAAAAGTTTGAATGATAGAACCATTTGCAGCATATAAAGAAAAATCAATATTGGCAGTATTGTGCTTACCATAAGTTTTGGGAAGAACACTGATGTCTGCCCCCGTGTCAACAAGAAAGTTTGTTCCTGTAGTTTTGTCCTTGATAAAGAGGCGGTACTGCTCTGAAACACCTGTGTTGGCGGCCACCTCAATGTCCAATGGTGTTGCTAGTCTTTTGGCTGAGAATTGAAGCTGCAGGGTGTTGTGCACTTCTTTGCCTTGCTTCCAAATTGATTGTGGTAGAAACAAAACTCGTTGTTTGATGATTCACCTCTGCTTGTATTCCTTGTCCTTGAACGGCCTCGATTTCTGATGTAACTGTCCAGCTTTCTAGAGAGCTCCGAAACCTGCTTGGAGAGTTCGGAAATTTGACCTTCACATCCACAATGATTTTGCTTCGCTGATTTATTTGCGACCTCTGCGATGAAAGCTGGTGAATCTGCAGTGACCTTGATCACTTTGTCGGCTATATCGGCCATTTTCGTCAAATCCAGACCTGCTGAAGCTGATAAGACTACTTGGATGTTGGTAGGAAGTCGTTGGAGCCATAAAGTTTGCAAAATGGTGTCACTCGCGAAATCTTTTACCAAAACTCGCATCTCTCTGAGCAACTGGGATGGTTTTTTGTCATTTAATTCAATTTCTCCGATAAGCTTTTTGATTTGTCGTTCCTGGGAGTCGCTGCATCGGTCAATGAGGGTCTTTTTGAGGGTTTCGTATTTGTTAATGTCAAAATCAGAAACATGTTGGAGGGTGTCGATGTCTAGTACGGAAATTATGTGAAATTATTTGAGATGATCTGACCTGAAACGATGGGTAGTGAATTGAGCTTCCACTTGGGCGAACCACAGGCTGGGATTAACTTTCCAGAATTGAGGTAATTTAATGTTTCTCACATCCCTTGGTTTCTCAACGATCAATGCTGCGGGGTCTGTATTGTTTGCATCAGCGGGCGTTCCTTCCATCTCGGGGTCTGACATTGTGTTTAGATTGCAGGAAAAAACGATGAACGTTGAAAAAGCGTTTCGAGTTACACGTGCTGTCGCGGGTCACCAATTATGGGTGCCTGTTGCCCATAAAAATGCTCGTAAATAGTCAAAGTCACTGAAATCGCGTTACACACACTTCATTCAACTGATACAGTCAATATCTTATATACAAAGTAAAAGTTTTGAATGAATAATAGCGAAAACGTGAGAAAGCACTCGAATCCATTCAACCGCCATAAACCATTCTTCTTCATTCTCCTCTAGGGACCCTATGATTGACAGACGATGTTGCCGAGCGTCCAGTGTGGGCAACCTTAGGTAAAAATTGTGGAGCAGAGTTGCCAACTCTATTATAATCCCCACAAATATTTATTCTGAATATAACTGTAACCTTGCGCCATCTTACAGATTATTTTTCAGTGACCAAAGTTAGGAGAATTCGTTCCATAATAAATATCCTAATATAGTCTTATTATAAAATGATTATATATTATTATGAGAATCTTTCCTTGAACCTTCCATTTGTTTTTTTTCTTCTGATCAACATACAAGTCTTTAACAAAACTTGAATCAGAATCTGGAATTCTAATAACATTCATTCCATTCCAAAATTTGGGTCAAGATAATTAAGAATGAAAAACTTACGTATTATGAAATATAATCTAATAAAATTGTATCGTCTCATATAGGCTAAAATAAAAAAGCTACGGACAATTGCTTTGTACAGGGTGATTCATTTTCAGCGACAGGGTGCCAGTTCTCGTGAACTATTCATCGTAGAGGCTTGCCGACAAAAAAAATTATCACTAAAACGGCCAAGAGACTAACCTGGAAAATATTTTCAAGTCTCTGAAATGGTCGCTAGGGGGCGTAACAACCAACACCAAGTAGAAAAATATTATTTTTATGGAATTTTGTCAAATGAAAATATATGAATGAGCTCATTTTCGGATTAACTGACTATTTACCTACACTTTTTGTCTGAAACGTTTTCTTCTATCCATCATAATAAAGTGGTGAGGAAAGTTCAATTGTTTTATTAAACAAACGGAGATTTCTCCCGTTTCCCTTGACCGATTTTAACGAACTTGGGCTCATATGAAAGAGAATAGTCTGCGCTATAAAATGCACATTTGCTTTTTAATTTGTAACATTCGCCGTCGCCGCTAGATGGCGTTAACTGAAATGGTAGCATATTTTTGAGTTTTTTCCAAAAAAATCAAATGTAATAGTATATCCATTTTCATATATTTTAAAAGGGGATACAACGGCAAAAGATTTTAAAACCAAAACGCCAAGAGAAAAACCCGGAAAATATTTTCAAGTTTCTGAAATGGTCGCTAGGGGGCGTAACAACCAACACCAAGTAGAAAAATATGATTTTTATGGAATTTTGTCCAATGAAAATATATCGATGAGCTCATTTTCGGATTTACTGACCATTTACCTACACTTTTTATCTGAAACGTTTTTTTCTATCTATCATGATAAAGTGGTGTTTCTCTTCACCGATTCAAACGAGCCTGGGCTCATATGAAAGAACATGATCTGCACTTCCAAAAACTTTTTTGGTTTTGAATCTTGACCTTCATCGTCGCCGCTAGATGGCGTTAACTGGAATGGTAGCATGTTTTTGAGTTTTTTCCAAATAAATCAAATGTAATGGTATATTCATTTTTATATATTTTAAAAGGGGATACATTTTCCTGTAAAAAAAACAAAAAAATTAATGTTTTTTTTTGTTTTTTTTTTAATGTTTTTGTTGTTTTTTTTTTCAGGAAAATGTATCTCCTTTTGAAATAAATAAAAATGAATATACCATTCCAGTTAACGCCATCTAGCGGTGACGGTGAAGGTCAAAAATTCTAATTCAAAAAAGTTTTTGGAAGTGCAGATCATGTTCTTTCATCCGAGCCCAGGCTCGTTTGAATCGATCAAGCGAAACGGGGGGAATCTCCGTTTGTTTAATAAAACAATTGAACTTCCCCCACCACTTTATTATGATAGATAGAAAAAAACGTTTCAGATAAAAAGTGTAGGTAAATGTTCAGTTAATCCAAAAATGAGCTCATCGATATATTTTCATTGGACAGAATTCCATAAAAATCATATTCTTCTACTTGGTGTTGGTTGTTACGCCCCCTAGCGACCATTTCAGAAACTTGAAAATATTTTCAAGGTTTTTCTCTTGGCCGTTTTAGTTGTAAAATTTTTTGCCGCAAGTCTCTACGATGAATGGTTTACGAGAACTCGCACTCTGTCGCTGAAAATGAATTACCCTGTACAAATCCAGTGAGGGATTAGAATCTTCAGGGTGTTTGACACATCATTGAAAAAATCTTGGGGGGTTATAAAAGACCATATTGAGGGTAATCTTAACAGATATTAATAATTAGGCGAGTCAATGAGGCTTCGGAGTTAACTATAATTCCTAACAATGTCAACTTTTGGATTTACGTTTTATATATCAAAAACATGATCTATAAAATTTTGCACCTCCCAGTGACGTACGGCACATTGTTTTTTCGTGAAAAATAAACAATAAATTATATTTTTTTCCCAAAAACTGCTAACAAAGTGCAAATTTACAAAAACGCGCCAACTGCTCTTCCAAATCTTCTATTGATTTTGCACCTTTTTTCATAAACCGAAACACATTGAAAAATTATTTATTGTAAAAAATTATAATATTATTTTGGGAAAAAATGCTAACAAGGTGCAAATTAGAATAATGCACCATAAATGCCAAACAGATAAGAGTATAAATTTGCACCTTCCAATCTGTACCGGAAATGAACAAGTCGCATGAATATAGAATTCTATGTGTCAAAAAAGAAAATTATTTGGTGTGAAAATTGCTAACAATTCAAAAACCAGGTGCAAAAGATCAAGTTGCTTGTCAGATCGTAATCCAAGATTTGCACCCTATAACGTTGATCGGAAACAGTTTTTTAAAAAAATTTTGTTTTATTCCACAATTATTGACATCGAAATAATTACAAACTTGGTGCAAACCACAACTGTGATTCTAAATATTATTTTAACCCTTAATGCGAGTTTGCACCCGTATATGAAGCACGTAAAGATAAAAACGCCACTCACTGCCATACCTATTTGTGAATACATATTTTGATACGCTGCGCTGCAGAGATTCGACCCATTCTCTGTTCGTTTTTGGCCAACGAGCTGTTATAATATTTTTATTCAATTTTTGAGTTTTTTTATTGAATATCATCTATTGTTCTTTTTGATCAAAACCAAGATAAAAACCTTTTAAAAATGCTTCAAAAATAGTTTTTTCAATCTATCGTGGTAAAGAATTGAACATTTTAAAAATGTGACTTTCGTTTCGTTGATTGTGTAGGCGAATCCTGGACTTTGTCAATGTGATAGTTCACCAGCAATTCCTGTGATTCACTTATCCAATTTTTTTATGCTCAGTCACGCGAAATATAAAATCTCTTGTAACTTTGTTATTGACGAAAAAAACCATTTGTATATATTTTGATAATATGCTGCAGATAAGATTCGACACGCATTCCATAAGTAGCTATATACCTGTTCGTCTTTGTTCTTTATGCAGTTTGCTTTCGGTTGGCTTCAGTTTCACTCAGTTTTAGTTTCAATGAACTGTCTTGTTTTTAAAAATGTCATCCAGACTTTTGTTTTGTTTGCCAAAAACCTTTAAGTTCTGCTCCAACTGATCTTCTTGGAGAAAGGGGATTAAAAACAGTAAAGACTTGTAGTTTGAAACGCGAAGACGAAATCGCTGGATTGCTTGAGAACTTAACTCATCTTCGGGTGCATAAAAACTTCCGCAAAAACTACACAAAACTAAAAAAAGAAGCGTTCACGCAAGAAAACTTCGAACGGGAGTATGAGGCAGCAAAATGATTTTTTCAATTATTCCGAAAAGTGCTAACAGAGGAGAAATCGATATGGATGATGACGATGATTTTAATTTGATAAGTGCGCAATTGTATAATCCTTTGCAAGATGAAACTGGAATGTCCACAGAATTCAGGAACGAGGACGGGGTCGAACCCGATCCTGGTGTATGCAGGAACCCTTAAGTTTTGCTGCAAAAATGGCGATGGATAATGACGACGATTCCGAAAGTGCGCAGTTCGATCATCCTTTGCATATTGAAGTTGAAATGACCACAAAATCAACGAGCGAAAACGACGATGATGTTTTGCAGGACGACTCACATTGTTTTCAAGAAAACGAGATGCATGATAACGATGATTCCGATATGCTAAGTGAGCAGTTGCACAATCAAAAATTCAGCTTCGATAATGAGAATGAACAGAATTCACATAATTTGGAAGAGCATTTGAATCTACCAGGGCCTTTGACCTCAGATAGTTGAAAGAATAGTGTAAAAATGTGGTATTTTCAATAAAGAACTCATATTTTTGATTTTTATTGAATGCGTGATTGTTGGTCCTCATTGTATGTATATGAATATACAGATTAATTCACGGGGAGATAAAAGTTGTGGAGAACTAAGAAAAATTTTTTCCAAATTTAAACATAATATTATGGTGATAACATAAAAAATAATGTACAGTGTGTCCCGCTATTTATGGAAACACTTTTGCATCTCATCAGTTGCCAATAATATGATTTTCTTGAAAATTGAGTGGTATTTTTATATCGGAAAACGGAGAACAAAGAGCTTTGGCATACACTTCATTGAGTTACAGTCATAAAGGTTACAGTAACAGATCAAAATTGGAGGTTTAACAATGGTTGTATTTTGTCAAAAAAAAAAATTGAATGTTATAAAGCGTTCGATAATTGATATGAAAAAATGAAATATAGGATAATTAACCACATTTTCTCGCAACAACATCGCAAAATAAAACGGATCAACATGTTTTCCATCCTTTGACCTACAATTTTGATTTGTCACAGTAACTCCAAAAAAAAAATGATGTGTAGTAGCATTTTATAATAAGTCTTATCATAAAATGGTAGTAGACAGTTGGTTTTTTGGCAAAATGATATTGGGCTACATTTAAGATAATTTATTCTATAATGATGAATTCAGTTCTCCAATGTATACAGGGAGTCCCAAAAATGGACGTCAATATTTCAACCACGTATTCTACGCCCCAAAATAGAAATAAAAGTTCATATAAACTAGTATCCACAAACTCTTCGTTTTCAAGATACAGGGTATTGAAGGTGAAGACCTGATGACGGTTTTTTGTGATTATTTTCGAAACCTTTTTAGGTGATTAAATAAAATCTGATACAGTTACTAAACTTTATACACTGTATCTAATGAAGGAAAACTTAGCATTATATTACTTTCATGAGTGGAATATCCAGGAACGGGTTTGAAAAAATTGGCCCCAAAATGTTTGATTGATGAGTTTCAGTGGTTTTGCCTAAAAATGTTGAAAATCTGGAGTTTTCTTCACAGATAAGGTACTCGCTGAGATGCACCATTTTCGAGAAAAATGCATTTGAAAATCTTTTTACACACTGCTTTCAGTAAAAAGGGTCGTGTCAGGCTATGCTATCATAGATAAATCCGTGATCCGCTGAGAGATTCGGTGTATGCAATTTTGATTGCGATATGAGTTTAAAATGCATTTTTCTCGAAAATGGTGCGTCCCAGCAAGGTACGAGAAAAGTACCTTATCTACGTAGAAAACTCTAGATTTTGAAACTGTGTAGACAAAACTACTAAAAATCAACAATCAAAGAATTTAGAGCAAATTTTACTCAAGTCCTTCCGTGTATCCCCTATCCATGAAGGTAATGAAATACTAAGATTCCGTTCATTAGGTAAAACGTGAAAAGGTTGGTAGGTTGGTTGCACGAAAAATCAACATCAGGTCTTCACCTTTAACACCCTGTATCTTGAAAACGAAGAATTTGTGGATACGAGTTCATAAGAAGTTTTATTTCTATTTTAGGGTGTAGAATATGTGGTTGGCATATTGACGTCCAATTTCGGAAAACCCTGTATACCTCTAGCTGACTGCATTCTCCCAATCGAAATATCACAAATCCTTGCTGCAGTATCAACTTTTCGAATAGACATGAAGTGTTTGGGAAGTCGATTCAGCTTATACATATGAAAAGTTTCCAAAACCGTTTTCAAAATCACAATCCGACTACTGTACAGGTTGTCCCATTTTGCTTGCAATTGCGGGACATCTCGGTTATTACTAAAGATAGAACATTGCGGTTTCGACGAACCTGGGCTACTTTTCTGATGAGAAACGAAAGATGCCATATAAACATAAATGTCATAGGGGCCTCCTAGTTTTTGGGGACCGTCACAAGACCTGTTTATTCAGTGCAATGCAGACGGACTTAAACTCCATATCATCTTTATTTTTTATAAGTTTTCGATGTTTACGTGTTTTTTGGGCAATGCTGTGTTCGAGAAAAACGAATTTTTAAATGTATTGATTCTTTACAATGCTAGATTGAAAAAACTATGTTTTGAGAATTTTACAAAATGTTTTTACTGAAAACAACAATTTGGTTCTCGATTTTGTGATAAAAAAATCTCAACCCCAATCTCATAAGTTCCAAATAAGACATAAATGGTTTTCAATACAAGCACAGTTGAATAAATATATTATAACAGCTGGGAGGCCAAAAACGAACATAGAATGTGTCGAATCTCTGCAGCGCAACATATCAAAATATGTATTTACAAATATGGGAGTGAGTGGCGTTTTTATCTTTCCGTGCTTCATATACGGAGTGCAAACTTGCATTAAGGGTTAAAATAATATTAGGAATTACTGTTGTAGTTTGCACCGTGTTTGTAGTTATTTCGATGTAAATAATTGTGAAAAAAAAAGGTTTCCGATCAACATTATTGGGTGCAAATCTTGAACTACAATCTGACAAACAACTTGATCATTTGCACCTGGTTGTAGAATTGTTAGCAATTTTCTCACCAAATAATTGTCTTTTTTGACCCATAAAATTTTATATTCATGCGAATCGTTCATTTCCGGTACAGATTTGAAGGTGCAAATTTATACTCTTATCTCCTGTTTGGCATTTATGGTGCATTCTTTTGATTTGCATCTTGTAAGCATTTTTTCCCAAAATAATGTAATAATTATTAACAATGTTCCGGTTTATGAAAAAAGGTGCAAAATTAATAGAAGATTTGGAAGAACAGTTGGCGCGTTTTTGTGAATTTGCATTTTGGTAGCGATTTTTGGGAAGAAAATATTATTTATTGTTCATTTTTTACGAAAGAACAATGTTCCGTACGTCACTGGGAGGTGCAAAATTTTATAGTTCATCTTTTTGTTATATGTATAGAACGTGAATCCAAAAGTTGACATTGTTAGGAATGATTGTCAATTCCGAAGCCTCATTGACTGGCCTAGATCTTATACAAAGTATCTTGGTTTTTGAGATATCAGCTTTTCCAAACTTTTTTTCCAAATAGGAAGGTACTCTCATCATACTATTTGTTGATCCATTAGTTGGGTTCGGCATTTTCATCGCAGATGTGACAGTCACGTGATAACAATCAAAACATATACCTACGACCAAATCACGTGCCGGACTATGGAGTTCGATCAAAACTAGCCGAGGCACATGATCTGATCGTGTATGACTTGACTGTTATCACGTGACAAAAAATCTGTCGCATCCGCGATGATAATACCGAACTCAACTATTGGAAATAATTTGGATTTATTAATCTCAAGAGATATATTCACCAGTCAATGCAATTTATTTTTCCATCTTGATAATAATTTTTGCAAAAATGACACTAGCTCATTAGAAACAAATGATTGTAGAAATTTACCAAAATGCGATCTGCTTCTATCCCCACTTGAAATATCTGTGTTGAGGAACACTGTATAGTAAAATTTCTAACACGAGCAGTTCAGCCATTATTTTTTCATTAAAATACTTTTTTCTAACGATTTCGGAAAACTGAAAATAAAGTACCTCATATTTCAATGTAAGGCGATGATTCTGCATGGATATTGTGAAACTTACTAGAATCAAAGTTCCCAAGATTTTTTGCAGCAGATCTATGATGTAAATATGAAAGCACAATCTCCAACAACCACAAAATCTTCATCGTCACGGTATTTACGAATAAACACACTTGTCTGTTAACTATATTGAAATCATGTTATCACTCGACTGATAAATTGAATAACAATAATTTCCAGACCAAACTCAAGTTTGATTATTGAAAGGTCACATGATAAGTCATTCCAAAATAAGACTAGCAATAACTTTCTAGAATTTGGATGTTAAAATTAAATTTTCGAATTTTTCAAAATCAATATTCCAATTATCATAGATCTTTGAGCACCAGTTAAGATATTCGGAGTTTTGCTTGGCTTTGCTATATTTGACAGATGATTTTAACATGATCTATCCGACAACCTATTCTCTATTTTGCCTTTTGAAAAAAAAGTATTCAGAAATTTGGCACTGTGTACAATCGATTTTTCTTTATCTTTTGTTATGTTATATATGCGTAAATACATGAGCTTCAACGACGGGATATTGATGTATGATCATGACGTCAAACCTAAGTTTGTTAAGCGATTTTGAATGACGGTTATACTATGCGTCCTTTGCGTGAAACAATACAAAGTGAACGCCTGCTTACATATCATTGCTTATACGTGAATTATTTTGGGCTAAAAAAGCACACCATAGTCATGCCTGACTCATCATATTTTCCAGATTTGGCCTCGTGCGACTTTTTTTCTGTGTCAAAAAATAAACATCTATAAAATGCTTGATAAAATGGTGAAGGTGAAGATTGAGAAAAAGCACTGGCACAAAGCAATAAGATGTATTATATCTGCGACTGATCAGGTGAAAAAGGTGAAATGCCACTGCACCAAAAATAAAAGATAAAACACACATCTATCTTTTTCAATTCAAAGACTTTATTTTCAAACAAAAAAAATACGACATTCATAATGTAAGAACCGCTGGTGCCTGCGGTTTTTGTCCGTTAACTACGAATATTGCTTCAATTGATCAGGAATTAACCACTGACAACCTTTTTCGATATAGTATGCGGTCTCCCTACTATCAGACGATACACAATAGCCGGAGACGTGATAAATTATGAATCAGCTGATGCTTTGTTATATCGGTTTTCATGAAAACGCTTCCTGACCTCTATGATTCGTTCCACATTCGATCGGATTGATAAAGAAAGAACATTCTCTCCGTCATCGCTCGTTCTCCATTCATCCCCATGGCCTTCTCCTTCTTCAATACATCAAATGCGATGCGTCGTTCGGGTCACTTGATCCAAGTGAGCACACATACGTTCTTAAGACATGTCAAATACGTACGTCGAAGCCAAAGCTTACGTCTTGAATACATACGGTTTCAGCTTTTAGACGTACTGGAGACGTATTCGTTTTGGTCATTTTCCAATAAAATGTACGTCTTACATACAGAAGATACGAACATAATAAAGAGGTATCAACCGTACGTACAGACGTAAAGCGAATGTATTGAAGACGTGCTTGGTACGTATGGAAAATTTAAATTCGACGTACTATACATACAGGGTGGGTCATTCAAGACGTAACAAGGCCTATATATCATATTATATAGTTCGCTTATAAAAAAATCACTTGGATCCGTCGATTTTTATTTTTGGAGGGAAAGATTTTGAGCTTACAGTCAATTTTGTCACATTCATCCCCCCGCGGAGGTGAACACCAACCCCAAAATTTTAAATGGGAAGGGAGGTCGAGTGATACCTTATTCTGAAGGCCCTTCGACCCTGATTACAACTGCCGAGTTTCAAGCCTGTGCTCTCATTCCTGTTGATATGACGACTTGTCAAATGTTTTTTTTTCATTTAATAAATTATTGTTAACTTATCTACTCGCTTCAATCTGAGAGGATATGATGAGATTGGAGAAGTTAACTCTTGCAGGTTAATATTTAAATATTATTAGATTAAAAAAAGACGTTTGGCAAGTTGACATATCAACAGGAATAACAGCAGAGGCTTGAAACTCGGCAGTTGTAATCAGGGCTGAAGGACCTTTAAAATAAGATATCAGTTGACCCCCCCTTCCCATTTGTAATTTTGGGGTTAGTGTTAACCTCCGCGAGGGGATGAATGTGACAAAGGTTTACTTCCTAAATAAGTTCAAAATCTTTCCCCCTTAAAACAAAAATCGACGGGTCCCAGCGATTCTTTTTTGAGCAAACTATATAATATGACATAGGGGCCTTGTAACATTTTGAATGCCCCACCCTGTATACAGATTCAGCTCTGACACTCAAGCTGAATTCAGACTCTCAGATACCTAATTTGTGCAAGCTGGTTTGCGCGCGCAAGCCATTTACCCAAAAAATTTGTGTCTCATGTTTAAACGTTTTTTGAAACTGAGCAAACTAATGGTTCTCAACTACATTCGACGATTTATTTGCAGTATAACCTTAAAAACTGACCAAAGTTCAATGAATGGAAGTTCCCAACGATTTTGTATTCGACTTGGTATTCTGAAGATAACTCTTATTTTTGGCAAACGAAATATCATCAACACAAATAATACCTAATATATTCAAAAATAATTTAAATCCCTAAATGAAAACAGTTCTGCAACTAAATTAACTAGTTATTCTGGTGCATTTGTTTAAGTAAATTATTATACTCTTTCTCAGCACGTTCCTCAAATGAACAGAACAATTCTGAAAAATGATTGATTAGGTACTCTGGTAAATTTGTTAAATTATATTATTATTTTTTCTTAGCACGTTCTGGTGCCCTCTTCAGCCAGGTAAAAACTGAATCCTCTGCCGGGAACGCCTACGCCCTCTTTGCCGAGCCTGTAAAAAAAGCAGAAAATTTGAACTATGTCCCTACTTCACTCACTGTATTCAATACAATAATGATATAATTATTGTACCGACCGATTATTGATCCTGCATCAGTTATCAAAGTAGTGGTGCGTTTAAAAACTTCAATCAATTCGTAGGTTCACGTACACTGGCTATTTCTTTTCGAAAAATTGTGCCCTTTTTGTCGCATTTATATGAAGATAAAAAATCATGACATGAGTTGGATGTTTGATAGCTAGACTAACCTTGGTTCAATTATTGTGAAATGTTCATTAAATGCATCAATAATTATTTTACCCCTCTTTCAAATGGTGCTGGCCATTTTCATCAAAAGTTGTACAATTTATACTTTTCTCACCAGGACACGTAACTTACAATTTTCAAAATGAATTGAAGTTTTTAAAATGTATCGTTACTCCTTTGATAACTGATGCATATTCAAAGTTATAACACATTTTAGACGGTTGCTGTAAGATTGGTACACACTTATATGTAGTCTTAGGGTACTTATGCAATCGTAGTTGAAACACAAAAGGTCAGAAATGCTATGAACAACACTACAACACATATTTAAGTGAAGTTTTTCATCGAATATATTCTTCAAAATTATTATTGATACGGCAAAAAAGTAGGTACATGATATGTAAACTACCAGTGATATCCTGATTTGACTGAATTTACTGATTGCAATTGGAAAAGGTAAAGCAAAACTGGAGTAACCCAGACCCAAAGTAATGACTGTGGAAAAATGTAATTGATGCATGCATAATTATTGCTTATACGGTTTTCTGCTATTTTTCGATTTTTTCAAAATTTCCTTATATGGACACATTCTAGAGTCTTCAAGGATTGCAAATTCACTGGCGGAGAGAAGGTTTTTTTTTAAGGTTGGGTCAGGTTAGTTTGGGTTAGTTTTGGTTAGTTTGAGTTAGGTTGGGTTAGATTTGGTTAGTTTGAGTAAGTTTTTTCTGGCATAAATGGATGCCGCGTGAGCGGCATCTTTAATACGTTATTTATAATAAAAATTGAACAACATAATTTTTTCCCTCCGCCAGTGAATTTGCAATCCCTAAAGACACTAGGTTGTGACCATATAAGAAAATTTAGAAATCATCGAAAAATAGCAGAAAACCGTATAAGCAATTGTTACCATTACAACCATTGACTATAAAAAAAAACAACTATCATTTCCATAAATCTTGATATAAGTCTGATTTTGTTGGTTTTTTTGAGAAATTATGATTCAGCCAACCGCTGGATCCTGGACACAGCTTAAACATAGCTGTGTTTGGATGTGCTTTATCTTGACTAATTTCACCAGCTTAATTGAGAAGTTTAAGTAAATGTGTACATACCTTTCCATTTTTATCACTATGGCCCAGCTCACAGATGAAACACTGCTAGTTGATTTGTCTTTAAAAACTGGAACACACAAGACAAAATCACAACAGTCTGAAACCATAGATAAATATATTATGTTGGCTTCATAGGTTAAAAAATATGTTGGGTTTCTCAAACAAAACTATAAAACTATAAAATCAACCGAACCAGAGCCGTCTATATTAGACGACTCTGACCGGACCCAAGCTCAAGCAGTCAAACAAACATAACAATGTGGCGCATTCCCGTGTAGCAACACGCCCCAGATGGGTTGGCAGCACCGCTGGATGATGCGACAAGACTGACGGGAAGTGACCGAAGACAAGACGCCAGCTGATTCCCGCTTGGAATCGATCGACACGCGATATTTGATAATTCGACCTAGATTCGCTAATTACTTGTACATATTGTGAATAAAATACTAGATTACGAGTGTGTCTACCTTGGTCGCCCGCAAAAGACCCACAGTGTGTGTGCATCGTGCTATCGCCGGTCAACGACCTCTCGTCCTTCCTTTCGGTATTTTGCCTCAAAAAAACGGAAGGTGTCAAACCCCGACCCGACTAACGCCGCCGCCGGTACCTCTGCTACCACACCTCAACAAACGGACGATCAATCGGTTATTGCCCGATTACTCGACAGATATGGCTTGTGTCCAGACGAAAAAATCCGCCGATTGATTCAAATGACTCTTGGCGACCTCAAACCGACCCAGCTCCTCCACCGTATGCAGGCCTTAGCAGCAAACACTGTAAGCCCACCGTTACTCAAAAACCTCTGGCTTGACCGCTTGCCACCTAGAGTACGGGGAGTAATATCTATCATGGACGATGATTTGGAGGAACTGGCCAAAAACGCGGACAAATACATTCGTTCGTCGAGCCTCCCAGTCATGCCGATTGAGGAGAAGCCCCTGGAGAAAGTTGTAGCTGAGCTGTGTGACCAAGTTAGTGCACTTTCCAAAAAAGTTGGCCACAGTGAGCAATCCCAATCGAAACCGGCCCAAACAAACAAAAGTCCCCCGCCTAACGGCCGGTGCTACTACCATAGGAGATTTGGGCCCCAAGCCAAAAAGTGCAGACCACCATGCACATTCGCAAAAAACAACCAGGGGGCGCAGTAGCGGCGACAACTGTCGGCTCCCACACAACACGTCGCCTATTCGTCATAGATAAGAGCCTGCAACTCCAATTTCTTATCGACACTGGTGCTGATTTGAGTGTGCTGCCACGAAAACTGTGTACCGTCACGCAACCTTCTGCTATATGCCTGTACTCCGCTACTGGATCCTGCATCAAAACGTATGGTCAAAAGCAGTTGACGCTGAACCTGGGCCTTGGTCAACCGGTTCATAGTTGCAGATGTCACCACCGCCATACTAGGCGCCGACTTCCTCACACACCATGGCATCGTCGTAGATATGCGGAACAAACGCCTCGTGAGTTCAATTGCACCAAACGCCATTACCTGCGTGTCCCGTAGAGTCGGGGCCCTGGAAGTGGGTCTCTCCACCGCCCATCCTTATGATCGTCCAATCGTCTTGCCAGACGAAGTCCAGCACTATATCGAGACTCACGGTTCTCCGGTATTTTCGAAGTCACGCAGGCTTCCGCCCGACCGTCTCCTGGCAGCACGCAACGAGTTCAACGACCTCATGCAGGCAGGCATAATTCAGCCATCAAAGTCTCCCATGGGCCAGTCCACTCCATATGGTCCAGAAAACCAACGGCCAGTGGCGTGCCTGCGGTGATTTTCGCCGTCTCAATGCCGCTACCAAGGCCGCTACCAAGGCCGATCGCTCCCGTTACATGGTGAGAAGATCTTCTCTACTATAGATCTGGTGAAAGCTTTTTACCAAATACCCGTCCGTACCCCGAAGATGTACCAAAAACTGCGGTGATTACGCCCTTCGGACTGTATGAGTTCTTGCGTATGCCCTTTGGATTGCGAAACGCAGCCCAGACTTTGCAGCGGTTCCTCGACCACCTTTTCCGAGAGTGTCCTTTCGTCCACGTCTACATCGACGACATCCTGGTGGCCTCAGAGACAAAGGCGGAACACGAGGTACATCTGAAAACGGTTCTCCAGATCCTCCAGGCCAACGGACTGCAGATCAACCAGGAAAAGTCTAAATTTCGTACCCATGAAGCTAATTTCTTGGATGTTTCACCGGTTGGCATACTACCTTTTCCATCCAAGGTCAAGGCTATACGTGATTTTCCCCAACCGACCACATACCGACAGCTGCGTCGCTTCATGGGGATGATCAACTTCTATCGGCGTTGGCTTCCAGACGCTGCAACCGAACTCATGCCGTTAACCGACCTACTATCACAGCAGAAGAAGAAACAACAGGAAGTCAACTTGTCTCCAGCTGCATCAGGTGCTTTCACCAGGGTTAAAGAACTCCTCGCCACCTGTGCGGAACTGTTGTTTCCAGTGCCTAACGCTCAGTTGAGCATATCAGTCGACGCCTTCGATACTGCGATTGGTGGTGTGCTGCAGCAGCTTGTTGTTGAGCATTCGCAACCCATCGCTTTTTTCTCCCGTGAGCTGTCCAGAACCGAGCAAAACTACAGTACCTACGACCGTGAACTGTTAGCCATATTTTGCGGCATCCAACATTTCCGCCATTTCGTGGAGGCCAGACAGTTTACCATTTATACCGACCACAAGCCCTTATACAAGCCATTTATACACTCCAGCAGCGCCACGACCGCAAATCCCCTCGGCAGATTCGCCAGTTGGAATTTATTGGCCAATTCTCAACAGATTTTCCTCATGTCAAGGGCGCAGACAATATTGTCGCCGACTGCCTCTTCCGACCCAAAATAGATGTCCTCATGCCACCTATTACAGTAGACTACGATCAGCTTGCAGAAGCTCAAACCACGGACGAAGGTCTGCAGCAAAATCTACGAGATCCAGGCAGCTCCCTGAACCTCCAACGTATCGTCTTGCCGGATGGTCAGAGGCCTGTATACTGCGATGTTCAAGATGGGCGTGTGCGAGTATACGTTCCGGCTGGCTCCACAACCAGTCCCATCCAGGACATGCGGCCACTCTCCGATTGATTGTAGACCAATTCGTATGGCGTACACCATTTTCAAGGTGGCCTGAAGCTATACCTATCTCCGAGATAACAGCAGACGTAGTTGCACAGAAGCTCTTTGAAGGATGGGTATCCTGGTTTGGTGTGCCAGCGACGATAACCACAGACCGAGGCAATCAGTTTGAGAGCCAGTTGTTTCGTCAGCTCAACGCAATGCCAGGGGTACAACATATCAAGACCACAGCCTACCATCCGCAGTTGAATGAGTGTATGGAACGCTTCCACCGTACCCTGAA
Source organism: Orchestes rusci (assembly GCA_958502075.1). Lineage (NCBI taxonomy): Eukaryota > Metazoa > Arthropoda > Insecta > Coleoptera > Curculionidae > Orchestes > Orchestes rusci. The sequence continues at coordinate 58,101,464 of OY293305.1, read as the reverse complement.
AGCCGCCCTTATCGCCGCCAATGTGGTACATGGGTCGAAGCCCTTCCCCCGGTACTGCTGAGTCTGCGAAACACCTTTCAAGCGAGAAATTTCATGCACTGCCTCCGAGCTGGTGTATGGTACACCGCTTCGTCTACCTGGACAACTTCTTGCCCCCAGTGCTGCACCACCTGACGAACGATTTGTGCAACGACTACGAGAAACCATGGGAGCGTTACGACCTTTACCAACGAGTAACCACTCTGCCCGCACCGCCTACGTCCATCCAGACCTGCAATCAGCAACACATGTTTTCATCCGTGCTGATCAAGTAAAACCCTCGTTAACGTCCCCGTATACCGGCCCTTACAAAGTGTTAGACAGCCATGAGAAATTCCTGACTGTAGACGTGAAGAATGTACCTCAACGAATTTCCATGGACAGACTCAAGCCAGCCTATGTCCCAGCATCCTACCAAGTAGTGGAGGACCACTCCTACGCTAACCGACTCCAGCTGAATGTCTGCCAACAGAACCGTTCGAGACCGATGGGTCCCTCACTGAGGGGGAGCCCTGTGGTGCATTCCCGTGTAGCAACACGCCCCAGATGGGTTGACAACACCGCTGGATAATGCGAAAAGACTGACGGGAAGTGACAGAAGACAAGACGCCAGCTGATTCCCGCTTGGAATCGATCGACACGCGATTTTTGATAATTCGACCTAAATTCGCTTATTACTTGTACATATTGTGAATAAAATACTAGATTACGAGTCTGTCTACTTTGCTTGATCGCAAAAGACCCACAACAACATTTACATAACCTCAACCTAGGCTTTTCCGCACAGTGTTGCCACCGTTGCCAGGACGAACAAATGAATCATGAATCCTTTCACTTTAAATTAATGTTCAATCATATTGCTCTTATATTCTTGTACGTTACTCCGGTCTATAAACACTCAGAAAATTGAGTCAATATTATTTGAGTGCTATTTTTCATGAAAATAATCAAGACGAGGATTGATTTTCAAAATATCTTATGAATTAAAACTGAAATCTCAGAATTCTGACAACAGGATAACAAAGTGTGATAAGTAATCGATGTTTAACCTGAACGTATCTTTCAAGAATATATTATTTAATATGTATTGGGTGCGGACAAATTTACGTACATACCTAATGTATGTACCGAGAACGTGCCAGATACGTAAGGAAGTTATGAATTATATTACATCCACAACGTACGTTTTAAAGATGAACGGTTTAGATTCGCGACCGACAGAACGTAATATGAACCTAACACTACGTCTTGAAGATGTACATGGTTTATTGGGATGCAATAGCGGATTTCCGGTGGGGAGGCTACAGGGGCTTAAGTCGCCCCATTGAGTTCAATAATCAATAAGAACATTTTCAAAAATTGATACATCCATAAGGTACTGTTTGTTCAATGCTTTCCTGCGGTTACGTCACAGTATTTGACGTTAGCCAGTATGTCGTAGATTGATCGCTCTATACGTGACAATTGTCAAATTGATCAGAACCACCCTTGTCCAGACATACGTGAAATTTTTGTAAATGTGTACGAGAGAGACAGAAGATTATCACGTGACCGCAGAAAAGCATTGAACAAACAGTAGAGTTGGTACATAAGCGAAGCCATTCGATTAGCTATCGAAGCCCGTACCTATAAGAAATAAGTCTAGCAATCTACTACAATAAACAAAGGTTTTTTTTCCAGAAAAAAAAAGGTTTTCATTTCTGGTTCTATCGGTTTTATGGTCTGCTGACTCCGAATCTCAGGTTTGCCACCTCGATAGGCGTCGCCTTCACAACAAAAATTGCGAGAAACCTCAAAGGGTCGGCGCTTTTTTCGGTTTTTTAAGTATTTCTCGTGAACTATCGTTTTTTGATAATAACACCAGATTAATTAAGTAGACCAAATTTCTCACAAATACGTATAATTACTTTTAACTCTAGACATTTTATGACGTCGTTAGATCGTGTAGAAAAAAATAGCATTTCTCGACTTTTGCTATCCGCCAAAAAGTTTAGAACATTATTCTAAAAAAGGGAGTTTTTGAACCCCTTATTGATTTCAACGTTACTAACGTATTCCGCTATACTATACTAAGCATGCGCAGAAAAAAAAACAATAATTACGGAGCGGACACAAAAAAAAGATTTTGACTCGTATTCAACGTCTGATGTTGTGTAATCACCATGGCATCTGTCATCATAGTGATCAGATTTGTTGTGTTTTTGGTTTTTGATGTTTTGATTTTGATTTTGTGATATCTCCGCCAAATTCCAAGTAGAGCAGCACGAATAATGAAATATGGAAGATATTTTGGTCCAAATTGGACCAGATTCAGATTACCAAATCTGAGGTTTACTTCTTATTTCACGTCCGCTTGGCGAACGGGAATCATATGCTACCATCTACATTGAATTTGTGTTCAAAGTTACTTTTACGCCAAATTCAATGTGGATGGTAGTACATAATTCTCGTTTGACAAGCGGAAATCTGTCACTTCCACTTCGAAGTTAAATCAAATGTAATTCAGACAAAACCACGAGTATCATGGGCAAAACACCGACTGGAATGATAAACAGCTGATCTCCATCAACATCAATTACACTGTTGCCAAGCTGTAAAACATAGGATCAATTTCTGTTGGATATTAAATAAACAGACAAGAATCTTACAATTCCAGTTCAACTGTGGTCATTTTTAACAACTTAAATTGTAACTTTGTATGTGTCACGATTTCTATGTAATAATTAAATAATACTGTATATCAATATGACAACAGGAGAAATTAACCGACGGTTATTAAGCGAACGTTAAGGCTCCGTAGATAACGTAACACGTTATCGGTTAATAACCGATTCGGTTATTTCCAGACATCTGCGCAAGCTCGGAATAACCGGTAACGTTAATAACGGGTCAAATAAGAGCTTCAAAAACTCCACATATCGCGCTTTATACTCGTTCAAAATCAGTTATTTCATAACTACCTGGTATGTACTGGTTGCTGGCTGGGAAGCGGTGGAGAGGGTTGCCAGAGGGTCTCCATGTTGAAAAAAAAAACAGAATCTGGATTACTTTCCTTGAGCACAAAACTTTCACGAAAAAAAGTTATGCTTCATGAAGTACCCTAGGTATTGTTCGCTGTTGATGGAATCATGTTCCGCTGATGGCCCAAAAGTGGCCTAAAACTGAAGTTTTGAAAATCATCATAATATTTTGGAACATTCATAAATATCTTAGTCATTCTATTTTAAGTGTTGATAACAATAAAAAGTATTTTCTTACCTAAGAAAATTCAAAGTGAATATGGCTCCCTTCATTGCTAACGACAGCTTGCAGTCTGCATAGTGTAAATGAAGCACTGCATAGTGAAAGAGAGGATGCAAACTGGAAATACATATTGTACCTTCCTCTGAAAATACAATCGGCATGAATTTCAAAAATCTCAACCTGAACTCAAAGAGTCTATCAACTCAATGGCAATTTGACGCAACGGAAAACTAAATAAGACTGAATTAAATCTTATAGGGTCTTTTCTGAAATTCGCCTTTTTTTCAGTCAATTTTGGTTAGGACCAATGAGATGAGATCCTTTATATCTTATGTACTACAGTTCAATAAAAACATTCATCGAACGATGAACGTTCGTTGAGTTAATGAACGCATTTATTGATTCAAAGAAACCTCTTCATAGGTTTATGATTGTATCCATTGACATGATTAACAGTTATTGTTCGTGATATTGATCAACATATTGTGTTGAACCAATGTACACGTTTTATCTATGCACGACAATAATAAACAACAAACATACACAAACAGAGTGTTGTTTGTTTAGTATTTCTCATCATCATGATCATACACGACAGGATCTCGTCTAATCGACAAGACGAATCCCCAAGCAAAGGGCTAAGTCTCAACAGATCGCAGCGTGGAAACTGCTCTACCGAATACAACACCCTGCCAGGTACGTAAGTCGTCTACAGACAATTCCGAGTTCCAACATCGAAATGATTGTGATACCTATGATCAACTGTCAAGAGATTTGATTGAACATGACAAGGATCGATCCCGCCGTCAATCGATAATCCCACACAGCAATAAGGGCTGGTGCGACGATCGGTGCGAACACCGACCGCCTAGTAAAGTCACATTGTTTTGAGGATTGGTCAAAACTATCACCCAAAGTGACTTATGCGTGCAGATCCTCTCAAACTGAAGTCACTGGACATTCCTCGTATTTAAGTATTTGATACATTTTGGACGAGAACCCATCATCTCTGGAGAAGTTAATAAACATCATTTAGAAGCAACTGTGATTGCACAAGATCGAAGTAAAGATTTTGAAAAACTCTATCAAGATCTCAAGCAGAGAATACTCAGGGATGCTCAGGAAAAATCTTGTCAAAGATATGACCTTCGTCGTCGTCCAGTTGACTTTCCTATTGAATCAGAAATATGGAAAAGAAACCACATTCTCTCAGACCAATCCAAGGGTATAACCGCTAAACTTGCACCGAAATTCACTGGACCGCACCGTATCCGTAAGAAATTGTCACCAGTCACATGTGAAGTTGAAGATCTATATGGAAAAGAATTGGTTATATAGCATGTCAAAGAATGGAAAGCCGGACCTGGAAGTATCAGTAGTGAAGATTCTTCAGAAGAGTCTTGATTTTGATATATCATAATAATTTATTGTTTTGTATTCTGAGTGTAATAATTGAACACTTAGGCCTAATTTCACAGGATACTTACCAGGACTTTTTGGTGACCAGATATTGTGAAAATGGGCCTTAAAGGTTATATACTATTTTTATTATTTAGTTACCGAATAAATTTGGTGAACGGATTGGGCTACGATTTCTTTTATTTTTGCCCATTGCTGGATCATTCTCAGGAATTCTAGCCTGCCTGTATTTTGATTTTGAAAGTATTTGAGTTGAGGTTCAAGTTATTTGATTCTTGGGGTGAAAGTTTTACAAAGGTATATTGTGTGAATCAAGGTGTGAATGTACATTAAGGATTAATTTTTCCTTCTTGGAAAAAAAACAAGGTTAGGTAAAATACCTCTCTTGAGTAAGGGGGGTGTTATACGTTCAAAAAGGGACACTTAAATTTTGGCTAAGATAATTCATTATTTGTTAAATTCCGTAAACCGTGCATTATCGAAAAGTTCAACTCACCATTTCAAGAATGATCCATGAAAATGCAACTGGTCTAATGATTGGCGTTAAATCACTAAAATCGCACCAAATTTCCTTATTGTTTAATTGGTATTAAAAAGTGGACATCGAATTCGATTGTTTTTATTCCCGTTTTTGTAAAATGTGAATTTCCTCTCAGGATGAGTTGGTTGTCTTGAGTAGGAGAAAACTATACTGAGCCTGAATTTTTGGTATTTTGCTTCATTCCCTGCATAATTTCACTATTTCCATGAAAATCGTCGGAAGTGTTTATTCACAATCGAGTTCACCGTATGGTGATTTGGAGGTTATGAGATCATCGGTTGTCAAAGGAACCGACTTCTCAAGCTACAGTGTTGCCAAGTTTTCAGCAGTAAAATCCTGGAAATAAAGTACCAGACAAAGTTGGTTTATTCTAGTTTATTTATCATAAACTCTCGATTAATGGAATGAACACCTTCTAGGTAATTGAATGTATCCCTACTCTACGACTATACCCTGTTTCTTCAGTCATATTGTTCCGCTTGCGTGAACACAAAAAGTTCTTTTGGTCAATTCAAATTTCTCGCCTCTGATGGTAGTTCTCGATAGTTCTGGGCAAATTTTTCTACGTCTTTTTTTGGTAGTTCACATCTTTAACCGTCCCGGCCTGGACAGAGCCACACTTCTGTGTGCTGTGTGAAGTGAATCATCTGTTCTGTTTCCAAGTTTGTGACCTGCCGAAAGTTTGATTCACCTCTATATTGGTCTTCATATTTCGGTAAATCATCCGCTGAATTTATATCGATTGGCCGGATGATGCACGATTCATTTCCACAAACCTTCTTTGGCCCGTTTTGAGCAAACTTCTTTCAAGCCATAGTCGGTGACGGAGGTAGTTGTTCCACCACTTTCCAGTCACCCTTATTGAATTGTCCGTTCAAACAACCGACGACACCTTTTTTTTATTTGTGTTCCTAACTTATTCGATTTTTCTAGGGTTTTTCATGGCAGAATATTTGTTGAGCAAAAACATGATGAGCTGGGCGGTGATCATCCAACCATGCTCTGTCGCATGCCAATGTGAAGTTTCTGGCCATCATGGACCTCGCAACATCTCGAGGATCCAAACGTCTTCCCCTCGACCCTGAATCCAAGACGTGGAAACATGTAGAGGAGAATGCCTAGTCTTCAAACACCGTACCCGTCGTCATTTCGCAATAAGAGCTTGAACATGTCCACTTTCAAGTTGCAATAATCTATCATGATAAAAAAAAATGAAATTACCAAATTTGTTAAAACACTCACTTGTTTCGATCATTCAGTATCGTATTTGATCTACCGTTCATGAACCAATAGTCAATGATTCCGTACCTACTATGGTAATGGAGTTTTCACGAATTTATCCGGATCTATTTGCGTGGTGTTGCTTGTAGAAAATTAGTCCGCAACCGCCATGCTGAGAAACTATTTGACTCATGAGCCAGATCAGTATGACGAATAAACTTTCATCGTTGTATATTATCATTTTCATTTATAATATTATCTTTGGTCTTTAATACCCATATATTCTGTTGCTTAAATTTATTTTGGTAGAAGGCAAAGTAGTAGCGAAGCAGTCAATGATAAAGTTGGGCAGTTAGATGCTCAGTTTATTGATCGTCAAGCTTTCGGGAGACATTTCCTTCCTTCATCAGGACAACTACATAGTAGTAATATAAGGGTTGAAGTACCATCACAAAATAAAATATAGAGGGCACTTACCAGATTGTGAGTAAAACAAAAAGCACTTATCAATCATATAGGACACAGATTAGTTATTATGAAGTTGTACATTACGTATATAGTGTGTGAATTTAAAAGGAACATATAATTGTGATTAACAGAACATAGCTAGCCTTATTAGTAGTTTGAAATAATGGAAAGTGAATACGTGGAATAAAATAATATAATATTAAAATGTTTGGATGTTAAAGGTGAATGTGACTAGAATTATGATGAGATTTAAAATGGTTTAAAATGAATAAATAGATTAAAAGATAAAAGAGTTAAAAATTATGAATAAAATGACAGGGAATAAAAATGGATAAAACTGGTAAAAGGGATTATGCACAAATGACCAGACATTCCGGTACAAACTGAGAACTAGGAGAATTATCAACAATAAAAAACACCAATCAAAAACTGCAAACTAATCTTCGATAAGGTGTAGGTGATTTCCTCTGTGTTTGTACGTTGGAACGGCTGATCAGTGGGATCGTAGGGATCTATACTGGAAGGTGAAGAAAAGCATCGGGCAATTCACAACGGCAACATAGTACTATGCAGGACAGGAACACCAGCTGTTTGCGCGCCGATAGATTTTTGTATTGGAGAGTGGACAGAACAAAAACTTTCATTTGAACCTCACTTTCGACAATTTCCACATGGCGTTGCACATTTAGAGAGTTGTGATAAAAGCAAAACATTGTTCGCTTTGACGAAAGTGCAGTGAGATGGTACTTACAATTCGATGGTGGTGTTAGCTGTATTGGGCACCATTGCTCGTTTGTGCACTTCAAGTAGGTAACTATATATCGTGCTGAGGTCTTGGTAATCCAGTTGGTTATTCAAGTTGTTTGGAGTGTTCTTGATGTGGACCATCTCCATAAACAGGCGTTTGTGGTAAGCGTTGGAACGGGCCAGTACTTTGACATCGTCAAAATTAGGGTTGTGACCTGTATTCGTGTGGTGTTGGGCAAGTCCACTTGTTTGCTGACGTCTCCTACAATCACTTTTATGGGATGCTAATCTGGCTGATAATTTTTGTGACGTTTGGCCCACATATGAGTACTCACATGCCATGCCCTTATAGATCAAATTCCTCATGTCTTTGGTGGCCAGGGGGGTTTTAGATTTGCTATAAACCAAGCCTACCGTTTTGGTTTGTTTTTTTGCAAATTTTGCGCCCTCATGGTCCAGAATCCTGATTAGTTTAGGGGTGAGATCGTCAAGGTGAGGCAGTACGTGATAATGTATTTAATCTGCAGGTGGCAGGATGATAGGCAGTGCGGGTTCCTGGATCTGCTAAAAGCCATGTCTAGTACTGAATAGCAGTTCATTTACCATCTTATGTGGGTACGAGTTCTCCCTAAGGATGCGAGCTAGTATTTGGAGAGACTGATTTCTTTTGGTTGGATGAGTGAGTAGTAACGAGTGTTCAATAAAAAATACGATCAAGTCACCTTTGGATTTCTTTTTCTGTCATGAACGTAGGTCGTGGCTAGTTTGTATGGTTTGGCATCATGGCATCTGTCACAGAATGTCATCTTGTCATTATTTTTCGTGAATTTAATTTAGTTTTTGATAAAAATGATATGAAATCAACAAAAAAATTGGAAATCGGACTTTTGCACCCGCACACAAGAAGCATCAACAAGAATTATTTACTCTACAAGCATTATCTCGGTGGAACCTGTGACTGTTTGGACAGTTTTTTGAATAAAGCTTGCCCCGAGACTGTTTTGAACTTAAAATTAAGTAAATTGATAAATTTCATCACAAAACATGTTGAAAATGCCCTCCTCCTTCTTCAATACATTTTAAAACTCTTTTTCTTATAGAATTGGAAACATTTTGAAGCACTTCAGGATTGTTATTTATCTCTTGAATTTGGTTCGTTATTCGCTGGCGAAGATCCTCTAAATCGTTGACCGGAGTGGAAAATATTGAATTTTTAAGATATGGCCACAAGAAAAAGTCGCATTATCTAGTAACCATAAAAAAATATGGGTTTGCTGCCCAAACACCTACTTTTTCAAGGGTGTTTCAATTATCGCATGAGGATTTTGGAAACTCCATGTTCGCATATTCTGAGAGTTTATGTAGCCAGTTTTGTAAAACCATGCTTCATCAGTGAAAAATGTTAATTGAAGCTGTGGATTATTATACAGATTTTCAATGAACCATTGACAATAAACTGTGCGCAGGGGAAGATCTGGGGGTTTCAACTCTTGTACTGCTGTCATCTTGTGTGCATGAAGGTCCAGATCTTTTTTTAAAATGGTATGACATGTCCCCAAGGATAGTCCGACTGGTTGCTGGAGATGGCGAACTGATGTTTTTTGTTGATTTTCCATCACCTCCCTAACTCGCTTGATGTTTTCTAGGGTACGAACTGCTGATGGACGACCAATCCCACTTTTACGTGTCAGGCTTCACGTTTCCCAAAACAATTGCACACATCTCTGGAGAGTTTCGTGAAAATTTTTGTAGTCCACAACTGCATGGGGGAATTGCTCCAGATAGTCATTGCGACCAGATTGTATTGAATAAGTCCACACTCCATTGACTTTTATTCCATTACGGAATGAAAGCCTCCACCATGAATTGTTTTTGTTCAACAGTGAAAACCATTGCGATGCTCAAAAACGCGGACTCGCCCAAAGAAAATTAGCTAAATGAACAAAAATACAGCGATAACACTTGTTGAGTTCTGAAAAGAACTAATTTTGATTTATAGAAAGGCACACAAGCTCAAAAACACAAAACTTCTCAAAAATTCGATGACAATAGTAGACCTAAAATAAGTTTAGGTTAGAAAGTGGATGTCATAATTGCGATGTTAGCCAAGACATACGTTTTTTGAAACAATTTCAATCCATAGGTGACTTGATCGTATTTTTTATTGAACACTCGTTACTGCTCTGCGTTTGAGTGCCAAAATCAGATTTATTTTCATGTTTCGGGGGTGATAAGATTTGAAACTGATAAACCTGTTTGACGCCATGGGCTTGCGGTGTAACAAAAGGGAAACCTACGTCATTGGAGTTTTGGTTCAACATTCTTTTCCTTTTCACATTTGTTGGGGTTCATTCCTAGAAACAATAAACCACACAGGGTTGAGCAAAAGAGATATTTGTGCAGGAAGTCATAAACATAAAATTCAACTTCAAGAATCAATAAATATAGATTTTACCATAAGGATTTTGGGTTGTGTGAAACAAATACAGACCCTTAGAAATGTCACAGTATGACTATTAAAATAAATGTTTATGACTCAACTGCTCAAGTGTTTTTCAAAAATCAACAAAGAAATATTTGACGGTATTTATTGAGATACGACCCATGTCGAAAGCTAATGAACCTTAACTCAAAGCCCTTAAAAGTATGGGGACCACATGGCCAATCGAATTGTAATCAGAATCACGCAACGGTTATACTTTGTTAAAAATGCGAATTGATGGAGAAAATGAATTTGATCATGTATATAATCCAAGATCGTTTTTAGACATCAATGTTTTTCCCTTGAAGAGATATATACCTATGTGTATGCACCACGTAGAAAGGGTTTTTTTAACATTTTTGTCTAATACGTTATCCTTGTAAAGCCTAACGGCATTGAGAATATGTATTAAGTTTTAGAATAATTTGCATGTAAGTTATTATGGGAAAAGGTATCATTGATTTGAAACGATACCACTAACGACATCTAGGACGTTTTCTCAGGAACTGAAGGTCCAGAACGGGGATGGTCCAGGGGTTGGTACTTGGGGGTTGGAACCTTAAAGAACGACCTCATTGGTCACAGATCTGGGTTGAAAAGCTTAGCTGGTTCCTTAACTTGAGTGAATTAGTTAGTTCTTAGACTTTTGTTCTTCTGAACAGACGTGTTCGTGTTTTTTACCTCAGTTGGTGTTTTGTCCTGATCTTTTCACTCAAATTAAAGTACTTGGAATTTTCTTGCTAATCTGAAGCTGATTTAATAGTAAAAAGGGATTTTTGCTTCAAGGGTGGGACTTCTTGAGCTTTGAGTTCTTTCACTTCTGTTGATTTTTTTTGTATTATCATTTTTAGGAATATTTGTGGGTTCAGTTTTCTAAGAGAGTTCGCAACAACGTCCCAGATAATTTTTGAAGCTAATAGTCTATTTTCTGTTTCATTCTTATTGTTTCATTGTTTTCTCTTTTTATTTAAATTTTTGTGTGAACTCTAATTTTAGTTATTTTGGAATACATAATTCCTTTGGTGCTTAAATTTTATGTTTCAATTCACAAGATTTAGAATTTCAACCCGACCCGATTCCTGAGCGCGAGAGTGAGTGAAGGTTATTTCCCTGCATCAGTTAACTCGTGCTGCAAGTGGATTAAAGTCGATATTGGTAAGTCGTTGGAAAATAACAAACTAACCAACTGGAAGTATATTATCACATGCCTCCTCCGACAAGTTTAGAGTACAATTATTTTATTTATAAAATTGCGGCAGTATCAACCACACGCTACCTACCAAAAATATTTTTCACGTTGAAATACTGTCACAGCGGTACCAAGTTGTGTGGATGTGGTTGGTTGCAGAACGATGAACCCTCATGTCCAGGAAAAGGATGCTGCTATCCACTTCCATCTCGACAGTAAATTGAAGGTGTGGATTGTGAGAATTGAAGAGATCCAGGGTCGAAGCCACCGAATCCCTCGGTAAGCCGAGTATCAAATCATTCACATATCGTTTGAGTAGAGAGACTTGGAAGGGTAATTTGTCTACACAGCTTTCAATGAGGTCGTCCAGGACGTAAGTGACCAGAATGGGTGATATGGTGGATCCCATAGGTGTGCCAACAATTTGCTTGTAGTACTCGTTGTCGAATATGAGGAAGTTGGGATCAAAAATGAACCTCATAATGGTCCTCATTTATGCCAAGACGAGGGAGCAGGGCTGGGCTATCTCATCCCAATGTGCAGTGATACTGCCCATGATGACGTCCAATGGCAAATAAGTGAACAGTGATACGACGTCAAAACTAACTAAAACATGATTTTCAGGTATGATGAGGTCGTTTACATACCTGCTGAACTCGAAGGAGTCTTTGACGTTGTAGTGGTTTCGATAGTCATAAGCCGACAATAGGATGTCCGTGAGATATTTGGCCAAGGTTTCATTGGAACAATTAATGGCTGATTCAGGTCTCATGGTTAAGGTTGGTTTGTGGATTTTGGGTTGAGTGTAAAACCTAGGCGCCACGGTGTTGTGTATCATCATTTTCTTGCGGGTCGCCTCATCTATGTGTCCAGCATTCATGAGCATCTTGACCAGCCGATTTGCCTTGCCTTGGAGGGTGGCAGTGGGATTTGACCTTAGTGTAGTAATATTTCGGGTCTGCCAACAGCTCTTTGGATTTTTAGATGTACTCTGTTTTACAAATCGCCACTCTGACATTGCCCTTGTCACTGAGCACGATGTAAAGGCCGTTCTGTTCTTCAAGAAAGCGTCACTCATTCTGGTCAACTACGTCCTGGACGACCTCATTGAAAGATGTGTAGACAAATCACCCTTCCAAGTCCCTCTACTCAAACGATATGTGAATGATTTGATACTCCCCTCACCAAGGGATGTTAAAGGTGAATGTGACTAGAATTATGATGAGATTTAAAATGGTTTAAAATGAATAAATAGATTAAAAGATAAAAGAGTTAAAAATTATGAATAAAATGACAGGGAATAAAAATGGATAAAACTGGTGAAAGGGATTATGCACAAATGACAGACATTCTGGTACAAACTGAGAACTAGGAGAATTATCAACAATCAAAAACACCAATCAAAAACTGCAAACTAATCTTCGATAAGGTGTAGGTGATTTCCTCTGTGTTTGTATGTTGGAACGGCTGATCAGTGGGATCGTAGGGATCTATACTGGATGGTGAAGGAAAGCATCGGGCAATTCACAACGACAACATAGTACTATGCAGGACAGGAACACCAGCTGTTTGCGCGCCGATAGATTTTTGTATTGGAGAGTGGACAGAACAAAAACTTTCATTTGAACCTCACTTTCGACAATTTCCACATGGCGTTGCACATTTAGAGAGTTGTGATAAAAGCAAAACATTGTTCGCTTTGACGAAAGTGCAGTGAGATGGTACTTACAATTCGATGGTTGTGTTAGCTGTATTGGGCACTCGTTTGTGCACTTCAAGTAGGTAACTATATATCGTGCTGAGGTCTTGGTAATCCAGTTGGTTATTCAAGTTGTTTGGAGTGTTCTTGATGTGGACCATCTCCATAAACAGGCGTTTGTGGTAAGCGTTGGAACGGGCCAGTACTTTGACATCGTCAAAATTAGGGTTGTGACCTGTATTCGTGTGGTGTTGGGCAAGTCCACTTGTTTGCTGACGTCTCCTACAATCACTTTTATGGGATGCTAATCTGGCTGATAATTTTTGTGACGTTTGGCCCACATATGAGTACTCACATGCCATGCCCTTATTGACCAAATTCCTCATGTCTTTGGTGGCCAGGGGGGTTTTAGATTTGCTATAAACCAAGCCTACCGTTTTGGTTTGTTTTTTTGCAAATTTTGCGCCCTCATGGTCCAGAATCCTGATTAGTTTAGGGGTGAGATCGTCAAGGTGAGGCAGTACGTGATAATGTATTTAATCTGCAGGTGGCAGGATGATAGGCAGTGCGGGTTCCTGGATCTGCTAAAAGCCATGTCTAGTACTGAATAGCAGTTCATTTACCATCTTATGTGGGTACGAGTTCTCCCTAAGGATGCGAGCTAGTATTTGGAGAGACTGATTTCTTTTGGTTGGATGAGTGAGTAGTAACGAGTGTTCAATAAAAAATACGATCAAGTCACCTTTGGATTTTTTTTTCTGTCATGAACGTAGGTCGTGGCTAGTTTGTATGGTTTGGCATCATGGCATCTGTCACAGAATGTCATCTTGTCATTATTTTTCGTGAATTTAATTTAGTTTTTGATAAAAATGATATGAAATCAACAAAAAAATTGGAAATCGGGCTTTTGCACCCGCACACAAGAAGCATCAACAAGAATTATTTACTCTACAAGCATTATCTCGGTGGAACCTGTGACTGTTTGGACAGTTTTTTGAATAAAGCTTGCCCCGAGACTGTTTTGAACTTAAAATTAAGTAAATTGATAAATTTTATCACAAAACATGTTGAAAATGCCCTCCTCCTTCTTCAATACATTTTAAAACTCTTTTTCTTATTGAATTGGGAACATTTTGAAGCACTTCAGGATTGTTATTTATCTCTTGAATTTGGTTCGTTATTCGCTGGCGAAGATCCTCTAAATCGTTGACCGGAGTGGAAAATATTGAATTTTTAAGATATGGCCACAAGAAAAAGTCGCATTATCTAGTAACCATAAAAAAATATGGGTTTGCTGCCCAAACACCTACTTTTTCAAGGGTGTTTCAATCATCGCATGAGGATTTTGGGAACTCCATGTTCGCATATTCTGAGAGTTTATGTAGCCAGTTTTGTAAAACCATGCTTCATCAGTGAAAAATGTTAATTGAAGCTGTGGATTATTATACAGATTTTCAATGAACCATTGACAATAAACTGTGCGCAGGGGAAGATCTGGGGGTTTCAACTCTTGTACTGCTGTCATCTTGTGTGCATGAAGGTCCAGATCTTTTTTTAAAATGGTATGACTATCCCCAAGGATAGTCCGACTTGTTGCTGGAGATGGCGAACTGATGTTTTTTGTTGATTTTCCATCACCTCCCTAACTCGCTTGATGTTTTCTATGGTACGAACTGCTGATGGACGACCAATCCCACTTTTACGTGTCAGGCTTCACGTTTCCCAAAACAATTGCACACATCTCTGGAGAGTTTCGTGAAAATTTTTGTAGTCCACAACTGCATGGGGGAATTGCTCCAGATAGTCATTGCGACCAGATTGTATTGAATAAGTCCACACTCCATTGACTTTTATTCCATTACGGAATGAAAGCCTCCACCATGAATTGTTTTTGTTCAACAGTGAAAACCATTGCGATGCTCAAAAACGCGGACTCGCCCAAAGAAAATTAGCTAAATGAACAAAAATACAGCGATAACACTTGTTGAGTTCTGAAAAGAACTAATTTTGATTTATAGAAAGGCACACAAGCTCAAAAACACAAAACTTCTCAAAAATTCGATGACAATAGTAGACCTAAAATAAGTTTAGGTTAGAAAGTGGATGTCATAATTGCGATGTTAGCCAAGACATACGTTTTTTGAAACAATTTCAATCCATAGGTGACTTGATCGTATTTTTTATTGAACACTCGTTACTGCTCTGCGTTTGTGTGCCAAAATCAGATTTATTTTCATGTTTCGGGGGTGATAAGATTTGAAACTGATAAACCTGTTTGACGCCATGGGCTTGCGGTGTAACAAAAGGGAAACCTACGTCACTGGAGTTTTGGTTCAACATTCTTTTCCTTTTCACATTTGTTGGGGTTCATTCCTAGAAACAATAAACCACACAGGGTTGAGCAAAAGAGATATTTGTGCAGGAAGTCATAAACATAAAATTCAACTTCAAGAATCAATAAATATAGATTTCACCATAATGATTTTGGGTTGTGTGAAACAAATACAGACCCTTAGAAATGTCACAGTATGACTATTAAAATAAATGTTTATGACTCAACTGCTCAAGTGTTTTTCAAAAATCAACAAAGAAATATTTGACGGTATTTATTGAGATACGACCCATGTCGAAAGCTAATGAACCTTAACTCAAAGCCCTTAAAAGTATGGGGACCACATGGCCAATCGAATTGTAATTAGAATCACGCAACGGTTATACTTTGTTAAAAATGCGAATTGATGGAGAAAATGAATTTGATCATGTATATAATCCAAGATCGTTTTTAGACATCAATGTTTTTCCCTTGAAGAGATATATACCTATGTGTAAGCACCACGTAGAAAGGGTTTTTTTAACATTTTTGTCTAATACGTTATCCTTGTAAAGCCTAACGGCATTGAGAATATGTATTAAGTTTTAGAATAATTTGCATGTAAGTTATTATGGGAAAAGGTATCATTGATTTGAAACGATACCACTAACGACATCTAGGACGTTTTCTCTGGAACTGAAGGTCCAGAACGGGGATGGTCCAGGGGTTGGTACTTGGGGGTTGGAACCTTAAAGAACGACCTCATTGGTCACAGATCTGGGTTGAAAAGCTTAGCTGGTTCCTTAACTTGAGTGAATTAGTTAGTTCTTAGACTTTTGTTCTTCTGAACAGACGTGTTCGTGTTTTTTACCTCAGTTGGTGTTTTGTCCTGATCTTTTCACTCAAATTAAAGTACTTGGAATTTTCTTGCTAATCTGAAGCTGATTAAATAGTAAAAAGGGATTTTCGCTTCAAGGGTGGGACTTCTTGAGCTTTGAGTTCTTTCACTTCTGTTGATTTTTTTTGTATTATCATTTTTAGGAATATTTGTGGGTTCAGTTTTCTAAGAGAGTTCGCAACAACGTCCCAG
This sequence comes from Orchestes rusci, assembly GCA_958502075.1. Taxonomy (NCBI): domain Eukaryota; kingdom Metazoa; phylum Arthropoda; class Insecta; order Coleoptera; family Curculionidae; genus Orchestes; species Orchestes rusci. The sequence goes on along the minus strand of OY293305.1, from coordinate 58,085,015 downwards.
ATAATTTTTGAAGCTAATAGTCTATTTTCTGTTTCATTCTTATTGTTTCATTGTTTTCTCTTTAATTTAAATTTTTGTGTGAACTCTAATTTTAGTTATTTTGGAATACATAATTCCTTTGGTGCTTAAATTTGGTGTTTCAATTCACAAGATTAAGAATTTCAACCCGACCCGATTCCTGAGCGCGAGAGTGAGTGAAGGTTATTTCCCTGCATCAGTTAACTCGTGCTGCAAGTGGATTAAAGTCGATATTGGTAAGTCGTTGGAAAATAACAAACTAACCAACTGGAAGTATATTATCACATGCCTCCTCCGACAAGTTAAGAGTACAATTATTTTATTTATAAAATTGCGGCAGTATCAACCACACGCTACCTACCAAAAATATTTTTCACGTTGAAATACTGTCACAGCGGTACCAAGTTGTGTGGATGTGGTTGGTTGCAGAACGATGAACCCTCATGTCCAGGAAAAGGATGCTGCTATCCACATCCATCTCGACTGTAAATTGAAGGTGTGGATTGTGAGAATTGAAGAGATCCAGGGTCGAAGCCACCGAATCCCTCGGTAAGCCGAGTATCAAATCATTCACATATCGTTTGAGTAGAGAGACTTGGAAGGTTAATTTGTCTACACAGCTTTCAATGAGGTCGTCCAGGACGTAAGTGACCAGAATGGGTGATATGGTGGATCCCATAGGTGTGCCAACAATTTGCTTGTAGTACTCGTTGTCGAATATGAGGAAGTTGGGATCAAAAATGAACCTCATAATGGTCCTCATTTATGCCAAGACGAGAGAGCAGGGCTGGGCTATCTCATCCCAATGTGCAGCGATACTGCCCATGATGACGTCCAATGGCAAATAAGTGAACAGTGATACGACGTCAAAACTAACTAAAACATGATTTTCAGGTATGATGAGGTCGTTTACATACCTGCTGAACTCGAAGGAGTCTTTGACGTTGTAGTGGTTTCGATAGTCATAAGCCGACAATAGGATGTCCGTGAGTTATTTGGCCAAGGTTTCATTGGAACAATTAATGGCTGATACAGGTCTCATGGTTAAGGTTGGTTTGTGGATTTTGGGTTGAGTGTAAAACCTAGGCGCCACGGTGTTGTGTATCATCATTTTCTTGCGGGTCGCCTCATTTATGTGTCCAGCATTCATGAGCATCTTGACCAGCCGATTTGCCTTGCCTTGGAGGGTGGCAGTGGGATTTGACCTTAGTGTAGTAATATTTCGGGTCTGCCAACAGCTCTTTGGATTTTTAGATGTACTCTGTTTTACAAATCGCCACTCTGACATTGCCCTTGTCACTGAGCACGATGTAAAGGCCGTTCTGTTCTTCAAGAAAGCGTCACTCATTCTGGTCAACTACGTCCTGGACGACCTCATTGAAAGATGTGTAGACAAATCACCCTTCCAAGTCCCTCTACTCAAACGATATGTGAATGATTTGATACTCCCCTCACCGAGGGATTTGGTGGCTTCGACCCTGGATGTCTTCAATTCTCACTATCCACACGTTCAATTCACTGTCGAGATGAAAGTGGATGGCAGCATCCTTTTCCTGCACATGAGGGTTCATCGTTCTGCAACCAACCACATCCACACAACTTGGTACCGCAAGCCCATGACGTCAGACAGGTTTAACAGTTTCAAATCTTAACACCCCCGAAACATGAAAATAAATCTGATTTTGGCACCCAAACACAGAGCAGTACTACTCACTCATCCAACCAAAAGGAATCAGTCTCTCCAAATACTAGCTCGCATCCTTAGGGAGAACTCGTACCCACATAAGATGGTTAATGAACTGCTATTCAGTACTAGACATGGCTTTGAGCAGATTCAGGAGCCCGCACTGCCCATCATCCTGCCACCTGCCCCGCCACCTGCAGATCAAATACATTACCACGTACTGCCTCACCTTGACGATCTCACCCCTAAGCTAATCAGGATTCTGGACCATGAGGGCGCAAAATTTGCAAAAAAACAAATCAAAACGGTAGGCTTGGATCATAGCAAAACTAAAACCCCCCTGGCCATCAAAGACATGAGGAATGTGGTCTATAAGGTACCCTGCATGGCATGTGAGAACTCATATGTGGGCCAAACGTCACAAAAATTATCAGCCAGATTAGCATCCCATAAAAGTGATTGTAGGAGACGTCAGCAAACAAGTGGACTTGCCCAACACCACACGAATACAGGTCACAACCCTAATTTTGACGATGTCAAAGTATTGGCCTCTTCCAACGCTTACCACAAACGTCTGTTTATTCATAATTTTCAACTCTTTTATCTTTTTATCTATTAATTCATTTTAAACCATTTTAAATCTCATCATAATTCTAGTCACATTCACCATTTACATCCGAACATTTTAATGTTATATTATTTTATTCCATGTATCTACTTTCCATTATTTTGAACTACTAATCAGGCTAGCTATGTTCTGTTAATCACAATTCTATTTTCCTTTTGAATTCACACACTATATACGTAATGTACAACTTCATAATGATTAATCTGTGTCCTATATGAGTGATAAGTGCTTTTTGTTTCACTCACAATTTGGTAAGTGCCCTCTATATTTTATTTTGTGATGGTACTATTACCCTTATATTACTACTAGTTGTCCTGATGAAGGGAGAAAATGTCTCCCGAAAGCTTGACGACCAATAAGCTGAGCATCTAATTGCCCAACTTTATCATTGACTGCTTCCCTACTACTTCACCTTCTACTTGAATCTTGGCCAGTCACTAAACCACTCACTGCATTGAAACTATTTTGAAACCATGCATACTGTATAGAGATGTGCATTGATGCGAATTGTTTAGATCGAGTACACATATCATGGTTGGCAATCCCTGATTTAGATACCTAATTTTGAGCTCTATTTTCCCCATTGTATATCATAGCTCGTTGATTTTGAATTGCATTTTGTACTCGAGTGATAATCAACATTAAACTGTGATTAAGTTGTGATGTTTATGATAATTTAATACTCATTATCTTTGTCAAAGTTGAACTCCGTCTGAAAGAGTGAACTTACCCGAACTTTATTATGTTGAATACATTGTTAAATGTGCATTTGAGATTTTCTCTCCCAGCATCCACCCTAAGAAAACTGTTCTTGTGAAGAACCCACCCCGTCTTCACTGAGCTGGTCAAGTGTTTGGTTCTATTTAATATTCAGGGTCAGAGAACCAAGCACTCTAAACTTCATCACCTTTCACAAAATTAACAAAATATCCAAATCCCATCTGGATGCAGCCCCGGTCTTGATACCACGTGGTTCAAAATACTTATCAATGCGCAGTCCAAAAGAAGCAGAAGAAACCTCATAATACATTGAAAGAGAATCAGCTCATTATTGTTCTTCATTGGATTAAGATGTATACGTTTGTGAATAAGAATAATAATAATTGTTGAAGCGCAACAACATGTTATCAGTGCACAAACCTTGAACCAAACCTCACTCCCTGTGACACTCTGTCGTTCATGATCGTTAGTTGAGTGAACATGTCCGGGTGAAAAAGTGCGATAACAACTTTTTTTCCTTTCAAAGAACTGTGAGACCTTGTCGCGGTGGAGGGGCTTGCTTTTCTGAGAAATCAAAAGAGGAAGGAGTGATGAAGCCGTGGACAGCTCAACTAATTTTTTTTTCACTCCATTGAGTGAAAACAATGGAGTCAACTTTTATTGTACCTTCTTATGAAGTTCTTTTAACATCGTGAAAGTGAAATTCGAATGCAAAATAGTGTTTCAGTGTATTCAAGTGAAATAAAGCGGCCTAAGCTCAAAAGTTGTAACGAAGTTACAAAAATTTCCGGATTTTTCTACCGTAATTTACAAATTTTCAAAGTCATTTCCCGTCTCTTATTGTTTAATTCATATTGCTACAAAACTCTTTTATTTATCTATCAAAAGATCCCGTATTTTTTCAAAAATAATGTTGACCGTGAACTAATTAATAATCTATTAGTCAAATTCAGAATGAAATACTCCTTCTTAGTTCTTCGCGCTGTAAGACAATTAATTATTTAACCACAAGCCAACCGACAACGACACATTTCGCGCATAAATTCAACCAAGCAGTCCCCACTTTTTGGTCTGAATTCAGAATGTGGAAAGCGCCGAAATGGTAGTCAGTACTGGTACGAAAGGTATCAAGAGCAGTAGAACCACGTGGGAGCCCGCTTCAAGTACCCGACCCGGGCCGTTACGAAGTACGACGAATTTTGAGATTCTTGGCTATTGTTGAATTTTTTCTGTTCCCATTACCACGAGGTGAGACTTTCTGTGATGTGAATTCAAGGGAATGTTTTGTTGGGTGGGATTTCAGGGGAACTTTCTGGGAATAGGCTGTAGCTTCATTCGTCCTGATGGCTTGTGAAGCGGGTCTGTTTCCGATAAAATTCATATTCTTATTTGTTTAAATAATGGGATTTCAGGAGAGTGAATTTTGCCAGGTGGGATTTCAGGGGAGTTATATTGGGATGAGGCCTTAGCTTCATTCGACCTGTTGGCTTGTGAAGCGGGTCTTATTTCTGAGAAGAACTCAAGGTTTTTTTTTATTTTTGTGTTTCTTTTAAATTACCAAAATAATTGCGTTCAGGGGAGGTAATTTTGCCAAAGGGAATACCACAGTCGATCTACGGAGAGACTCCTGGAGTTGTCGCGCGAACGTGTTCAGCATTTTGCTCTTCGTGTTTAGACCCGTTTTCATTCTCGTGAAAATCACCCGTTCGCGTCAATTCTCCAGCTCTTTTGTTTTATTTTTTTTTTCTTTTCTCTACGTGGAAAAACCGTATTTTTCAAAACCGCTTTTCTGCTTATTATTTCGCCGTGAAAACCCGACCCGTCGCTGTTAAATTATCTGCGTTACACACCTCTTTTCACGTTTTATTTTGCCGGTATTAGTGTGCAAAATTCCTGTTTCATTTGACTGTAGTTTTGATTCTCCACCGGAAGAAAATAGACCAATGTACAAGTATTATTTCTTTTGTGATATTTTTGGTTTATTCTTGCTGATCGAAGATCAGACTTCTTTGGTGATTTTGGTTATTATTTTATTGACTGGTTGGGAACCAGTCCAATTGTAAAATTGGGATAAATAGACTGTTGGATTTATTCACATTAACAACAACAGAAAGTTCATTTATCCATTTCAGAGCGGAAATTTGCGGAAGTTTTGGAAATAACAAACGCCTGGACTTTTTTCACTGTCTAAAAGCTACCCGATAGGCACTGTGGGCCCTCTACAACATAAATCCAGGGGGTGGCGCTCGAGCATTTAATTCAACATCAACGAATTCTCTCATCCCCGTCGGGATTCAAACCCGGAAAATCTCGGGGCTCGTCACAAATTGGCGCCCGAGCAGGGACCCTTGTTTTCCATTTTTCTTCATTTTCCGGGACGAGGAAATTTTCTTTTCCGTATGTCTGAAAACCTATTTGTCCCAAAAACCCGTTTTTCTTCGCGAAACGACTTTTCACACGTAGAGACCCGTTTAGTTTATTTTGGTATTTTCCTTGGACCAGAAGTAAAAGTTTTTTTTCTTTTTTTTTCCGTCGCGTCCAAAAGTACTGCGTGATCTGACTTTTTCAAGACGTGCGTTTCTCATAACCGTGGTTTCCGTTAGTTTTTTTGTCTAGAGCAAGGTGCGAATGGACCGTCGGTAGGCCCTTGCAATAACATTTGCTTGACCCTCACAATTCTGGTCCATAGCAACTCGCATTTTTGGTACCAATTTGGAACCATAAAATTGCTGTCAAAACCCGTCTCAATTTTGGCGTATCGACGCATTGTGTCGTCACAGCTCTCCCACTTCATACCTAAGACCAAACCTCCTGCCTTGGAGAAGCCAAGCGGAGATATAGGGCTAGGGTTTGGAGAGACGTGCATCAGCCTTCGTCAAGTAGAGACGTACCCGAATAGAGGTGAGCCAAACCACCCGCCGGTACATATTACCCGAAAAGTTAACGTCTTCGAAACGTGAAGTGAATTTAATTCCAAGATCCGAACTTGGAATATTAGTTGATTTTCGATGGTGATACTTTGTCGGCCCTGTACTTGCGTTTGGTTTTGGTTAAGTGAGTTTTCTTTTTTTTTGAACAAATAGTTGTTCACGTTTAAACTTATTTAAAGTAAGTACTTTCCTGTTTTATTTGTTTTTGATTTTTTTTTCTGTCTCTTCTACTTTCGTCATGCCGGGACCTAACGAAGACATCGAGACACCCGTCACAGTCTCCGATAGTGAGACACTCGTTACTGCAACGACGACTGATAGTCATTTAACCACCCTCAGCATTCCGACATGGGGTGGTACTGTAATCACTGACAGTCGAGTCGGCTGGGTATACGCGCTGAGGAAGGACGAACTAATTATTGAATTGGACAAATTTCATTTGGACTCCTCTGGAACCGTCGATGTATCAAGGAGACGCCTGATTAATTTCATCAAGGATGGCCGCGTCTCTCCCTCACTGACTGTGACACAACCGTTTGTGTATCCCGGAGCTACAGTTAGCTCAACGTTGACCGTGCCATCACCCCATGTGACAGCCACGAACCCGAATGCCACATTTAGAGCGACACCCGTGATTGCCGTCACTCCACCGGGGTCTTCACCGACCAGCCCTACCAGTCGGAGGTCTAACTTGAAGGTACACAAGTGGAATCTTCATTTCAATGGACGAAATGACCCCGTAACCTTCATAGAACGGTTGGAGGAGATCTCCTCAGCCCAGGAATTCCCGATCAAGTCGCTACTTCCATATATGCCGGAGTTATTGCGGGATGAAGCAGCCCTCTGGTACCGAAATAACCGCCACCTGTGGCAATCGTGGGATTAATTCCTCACCGACTTCCGAAGTTTTTATTTTCCGATAAACTATGCGGAAGACTTGGAGGCAGAAATCAGTCGACGTTTACAGCGAGTCAATGAGCCAACGAGTCGTTATATTACTGATCTGCAAACCCTAATTCGGAGGCACGGGGGAATTTTCTCGCCACAGGAATTACACTGGATTTATCAAAATCTGTAGCCCCAATACCGTCAACAAATCCGGAAGACGAATTCTTACGATATCCAGACGCTGTCCCGTGTGATGCAGGAAACTGAACTCCTGCTAGCTGAGCTACAACAGACTCGACTGCCCGAACGAATTTTGTACAACGAGCGACCCCGATACTTTGATCGTGCGCGACCAACCCCTAATGTAAATGTGATTGATCCGTCGACATCACCATCACGCTCAAATCCGTCATCATCACGCTCCACCCCCACAGGACGTGAAAACTCCCGTCCATTTTACCCCGAACGGATCAATCGTCAAAATATACCTGCTTTAAGGCCAATCCAGCGTACCTCGACTTCCAATCCTGAACGGAACCACGAGGTACCCCGGTCCCACATCTGTTTTAAGTGTGGAGAAGCAAGACACTATCAAATGGATTGTCCAAATCCAAAAAGAGTATTTTGCTCAAGATGCAGGCAAAACGGAGTGATGTCCATGTGGTAATTCGGAAAACTAAGTCGCCGCTGTACTGCCCTGAGGTCTGTCCAGCGCCGCTTTCCTGAAACCTCAAGCATCCCGTCGATGAGCTCAGTCCGCTCAGCCGATAATCGCCCACACGTCCAAGTCCATGTGGATGATGAAGTGCTCCTGGCTTTGATCGATACCGGATCCGCACATTCTTTTCTGGGGGATCAAGTGGCCACATACTGCCGCCAACACGAATATCCCGTTCTACAACCCTCCATCCGAGGAGCTAGAGTGGCAGACGGAAGCATCAACGAGATCACCGAAGCTTTCAGAATACCCCTGTGCTTTGGAAACACCAGCTTCACTGAGGTACTATGCCATTTCCCGTTTCTATCGTCTGATGTTGTGCTTGGCATGGACATTTTATCCCGTTAACAGTTCCGATTGGATTTGCGCAGAAACAATGTGTATCTAGACAATAAACTGCTATCAGTTACCCCGCTCTGTCGCACCGTATGACGCCTATCAGAAATCACCGCCACTCAGGACCTTTCCCAAACCGAGGAATATCGGTTGCATAAATTTCTGGAGAAAGAACTGGCTCCTTTTGAGTCGATCACTGGTACCGCACAGCTAGTGGAACACAGAATCCATCTGATCAACCCCAAACCCATTAAACAGAGGTATCGTCCACAGAACCCGAAAATGCAGGAGGTAATCCACGCGGAGGTCAACCAAATGCTGGAAGATGGCATTATCAAACCCTCCAATAGCCCTTGGAGCTCCCCTGTCGTCATCGTAAGGAAAAAAGATGGGAAATTCCGATTCTGCATTGATTTTCAGAAAGTCAATGCTGTCTCCCGCAAAGATGCCTACCCGCTCCCGTTTATCAACGCTATATTGGACAAACTACGACGGGCTAAGTATATATCCACCATCGACCTAAAAGCTGGATATTGGCAAATACCGATGGCCAAAGCCAGTAAGCCCATCACCGCCTTCACCGTTCCGGGAATGGGACTATTTCAATTCCGGGTGATGCCGTTTGATCTCCACACTGCTCCCGCCACCTTCCAACGTTTGATGGATCACATTATTGGACCGGAATTGGACCCATTCGCTTTCGCTTACTTGTATGATATCATCATCCTGGGCGAAACATCCGAGGAACATCTGTCCAATCTGCGCCAAGTGTTCCATCATCTACGAGCAGCTAACCTGAAGTTCAACCTCGAGAAATGTAAGTTTGCAAAGAAATCTTTACGTTATCTAGGGCATCTCATCACCCCGGAAGGCATCCGGACCGATCCGGAAAAAGTGTCAGCCATTCGAGACCTAGTACCTCCTACCAGCGTGAAGGGTCTTCGACGATTCTTGGGCAAAGCGTCTTGGTACCGTCGCTTTGTACCCAATTTCTCTCAAACAGCCGGCCCCCTAAATCAGCTGCTAAAAAAGGCAATTCGATGGCATTGGGACGAAGCCCAGCAGACCGCCTTCGACAACCTCAAAGACGCTCTCACCGAATCTCCCGTTTTGGCCTGCCCCGATTTCTCCCGACCATTCATTCTCCAGACAGACGCCTCCGATAGCGGCCTAGGGGCCGCCCTCATCCAACATTCTCCAGACGGAGATCACGTGGTGGCCTATGCCAGCCGGACGCTGAGTCCAGACGAGACCAGATACTCCGTCACGAAAAACGAATGTCTAGCCATTGTGTGGGGTGTGGAGAAAATGAGACCTTATCTGGAGGAGAACCACTTCACCGTTTAAACAGACCACATGAGCCTCAGGTGGCTTCACTCCCTCAAGTCTGCCACTGGGAGACTTGCACGTTGGAGCGTGTATCTTCAGCAATTCGATTTCGAAATCAAAACCGGAAGGGTATTCTGAACCAAATTGCTGATGCCCTGTCCCCAGACCCCGTTGGTCAATTTCCGGAGGAGGAGGAGACGGAACACCTCGCCAGCATCGAGGAGTTTGCCCCGTGTCCATGGTACTCGTTCAAAAAGACCGCAGTAGAGAGTGATCCCGCCTCGTACCCCGATTTCTGCAAAAACCTTCCCAACAGAAAACACCCGGGCATATGAGGCCGTCCCGCAACCAAAGTTCCTGGAAAACGGTTACTTCGGATCTGATTGGTCCCCTGCCACGAAGGGCAACAACTGGTTGCTGGTATTCCAGGATCGATTCACCAAGTGGGTCCAGTGCCGTCAGTTGCGAAAAGCAACTTCGAAAGCCGTCACCCAGGCCCTCTATGAGTAGATTATTACCCGTTTTGGCTGTCCAAAAACCGTTCTAACCGACAATGGCACCCAGTATACCGGCCGTCCTTTCAAAGAGTTGCTCAAGGAATTAGGTATCCAACACCGACTGACTCCAGTTACACGCCCAAGATTCCTGTGTTTTGGACGAGAGTTGGAACCACCGAAGCCATAACGAAGAAATGGCCATTGAAGAAAGCTCGGCCGATGACCGAACTACCCACAGTAGCCGCCTTCAACGTCTTCAGGAAGTTTATAAACTGGTTCGTATAGATCTGGGACGAGCATTCACAACTCGGAGCCATCATTACAACTTGCGACGCCGTGAGTGGACATGCCACGTAGGGGACAAAGTGATGCACCGCGAAAATCCTTTGTCATCTGCCGCCAAAGGTTTCGCAGCGAAATTGGCACCAAAATATTCAGGTCCGTATGTAATTACTAAAGTTAATTCTTCCGTAGTTTACAATCTCAAGGGCAACGACAACAAGACGTTACGCCGGATCCACATCAAGGACAAGCCTGCTCATGAGACCGATCAGCAACAGCCAGAAGAGTAATTGTTATGTCCTAAATGTAGAATTTGTTAACATGTTTTATTATTATCAATTAGTACCATCAGTACCTTTTGACAGTGGTTGTCATTGATATAAAAAATTGTGAGATTTGACAAAATAGATTCTCATAAAAAGATTAATATTGAATTCAATTGAAATAAAGACTTATTTCTTGTTACGGCGAAGTAACAATTTGGTGACCCCGACGTGATGGACAATGAAAGACCAAAGAGAAGCACTGCAGGAGTCCGACGATTGTCAGGAAATTATACCTGGCCGAAAAATTTTGGAACTGGAATGATAAATGGAAACTCAGACTTGAGTGTGGCGACTATGCCAAATCTTCACAAAGAGTTTTTGAAAGATGTGAACACCCAAGAAGTGGCCAGCACATTATGGAAATCCGTGGACAGATGAGTTCTGGAAGGTCACAAGTTAGTTTACAAATGCAAAGACTTGAGATTGAGGAAGAGAAAAGGCGTCAGGAGCTAGAAATAAAACGAAAGCAGATTGAAAATGAGATGATGCTGCTGGAAATGGAAAGTGAGTTGAGAAAAGCAGAAATCAGACAGAACAGTAGATCATCTTCAGAAACAAGAAGCCTTTTACCATCAGTCATGGTAGAGGATCATGGTAGCGTGTCCAGCAATAAAATGACAGAAGAATGGGTGCAGCAGACTGTACAAGCTAATCCAGACATGCCGGAGTGCGCGAGATCCCTTTTTCAAGATGAGAAAAGTGATACATCTCTTAATATGGGAAACTTGAATGGAGCTGCGATGAAATCAACGAGTGAAATGATTGGTGATGATACCCAGGTAACTACCTGCCACCCAGGTAAGCAAGATACCGATATAAAGCTTCTTTGTGACACTATTTCAAAAATTCTGAAAGCCACTACAGCTAGAGATTCTATGACAGACAATGCAGTTCAAAATAAAAATATACTTGCCCGACAAACCATATCTAGAGATTTTCCGATATTTTATGGGAATCCTGATGAATGGCCAATGTTCTATAAACATTTCGAGACAGTTAGACTACTTTGTAACTATTCTGATGAAGAAATTCTGATTAAACTCCAACAATGTCTCCGAGGTGAAGCTAAAGAGACAGTATCAGGCATGTTATTGGCTGGGGCAAAAGTTGAAATTATCATGAATACTCTAAAAATGCGTTTTGGAAGACCTGACCATATTGTAGAATCGATGGTTTCGAAAATCAGAGTTTTGCCTGTCATTAAGGATTCAAGTATCGAACAGTTGATCAAGTTCTCTAATCAAGTCTCAAATCTTGTCGCTACAATGACAACACTAGGTTATACAGGGCATGTCACAAATCCTCAACTATTGAAAGACTTGAACTGTAAACTTCCCGAATTTTTGAAACTGAAATGGGGTGAATTTGTTGTTCAACATAGTGGCCAGGTGGATCTATTGAAATTTGCTAAATTTTTGGAAGATATTGCAAACGCTGTCAGCTACATTTCCTTCCCAAAATCAAATTATCCAATAAATACGAAAAAGAATGAGCGACTATTTAGCATTTCAGAGGAACAAATTTCTAAGAAATGTAATTATTGTGAAAAACAATCTCATGGGGAGAAAAACTGTCCTCAAATGGTGAAAGACGATGTAGATACTAGGTGGAAGAAGGTGACTGAGAAAAAGCTATGTTTCAAATGTCTGAGAAGAAATCACCGACAAGCTAACTGTCGTCAAAAGATTTAATAATAATAATAATATCTTTATTTAGCCTGAAGCTATAAAAATTACATAAGGTAAAAGTCTAAGAGAAAATAAAAATATTAACAACCAAGTACAAAGTGAAAAATAAATCTTAAGAGTTTTAACAATAATATTTGTAAACATGTGTGAGTAAAATGTAAGATGTAAAAATATAAAATATAGTATTTGTAAACTGGACAATACATGTATCTAACTTATTACAGGGGTTACGTAAAAAATATAAAAAGCCATTACTATACGGTTTCCATCACATAATTCTTTAGAAGTCGTTTGAATGTTGGGAGATTATCACAATTCTTTAAAGCTGTTGGTAGACAATTGAATTCAAATAGGCCCCTATTCAAAACCGAATTGTACATTTGAAATGTGTTACATTTATGATCTAGGATAAAATCGTTCTTATTTCTAGTTTCATACCTATGAACATCTGAAAATTTATTGGCTCTATTACACAAATACATTGGTACTAGTTCATTCTTGATTTTATATATAAATATGAATACATTATATATAACTTTTTGTTCTACAGATAACAAGTTAGTGACACTTAACATACATTTGACAGGAGTATATTTATTACATTTCAAAATCGTTCGCATTGCACGGTTCTGTATCAGCTGGAAATCATTAATTATTTGTTTTGGCATTGAATAGAAAAGGGTTGCGCAAAAGTCCAGGTGGGGCGCTGCAATAGTTTTATATAACAATAATTTCGTTGTCATCGATAAGTTCTTCCCCACTCTTGATAAGAAATAACATTTTTTAGAAAATTTTCTCATCACATAATCAGCATGTGCTCGGAAGTTCAAGTTCACATCAAGAATAATTCCCAAGTATTTAATTTCCCTATCATGCTGTAGTTGATTCCCATTTATATGCACATTTACATCATTCACATTAATATTGGACAGTCTACATTTTTTGCCAAAAATACTAAATTTAGTTTTGGTTACATTAACACTAAGACTATTTTCACATAACCAATCCGACACTAACGAGAGATCACTGTTCATAGAATTCTGCATGTGTTCCAAATCTCTACCGCTTACATAAATCATTGTATCATCTGCGAATAAATGAATCATAGTATGATGTATAACATTAACAATATCATTGATATAGATCAAAAACAATAAAGGTCCCAATACTGTTCCTTGAGGAACTCCGTGACTGACCATCATTGGATCAGACAAAGCGCTCTTAAATTTAACAATTTGTTGTCTATCACACAAATAGGATTTGAACCATGTTAAAGCAGAGCCCCTCAAACCTATTTTCTCAAGTTTTTTAATGAGAACGTCTCTGTTGATAGTCTCGAAGGCTCTTTGAAAGTCAAGAAACACTGCTAAAACAAAGTTGTCCTGGTCTATTTCCTTGTTAAATTCATCGATGACATTCAAAATGGCAGATTCGCATGAATGTTGTCGGCGGAACCCTGATTGATTAGTCGTCAAAATGTTGTTCTTTTCGCAGTATTCCAGAAGTTGTTCCTTGACAGCCAACTCGAGCAACCCTTCATAAACAGGAACGGAATTTATCGGCCTGAGATCCTTACAGTACTTCGCACTAGCCCCCTTGGGTACAGGCGACACCACGGAACACTTCCACTCCTTAGGAAACTCACCGTAAGACAGTGATGTATTAATGATATCAAGCATTCGATCCCCTGTCACCGCAAACACGTCTTTGAAGACACTCGTGGAAATACCCGTCGCACCTCCCCCTACCATTTTCATCCTACTGACATATTGTTTCATGTCAGCCATGGCGATTGTTCTAAACTGCCCCAACGAACACCCAACTGTGGAGACGGTCTGGACAATTTCTTCCATACTGTCTGTAGATGAAATAGCAGCAACTATCGCTTCGACACTTTCGATAAAATACCTGTTTAGCTTTCTGGCAATTGATGACTCTTCTCTAACAGTACCATCATCAAAGATGATGTAGTCGGGAGCGGCAGCATACTTGTTCGGCAGTAGCAATTTTAGATTTTTCCACAGATCGTATGAGTTCCCTTTGTTGTCGTCAATTTTCTCTTTGAAATATTTGTCTTTTTCTGTTCTTATTTTGTCAACAATGGCATTTCTGATGAGCTTGTAATTATTCCAGATCCCGTTGTCGGCCTCTTGGTGCACAGCTTGAACGTATAGTTGGTCCCGTAGTCTCATCATTTCTCTAATTTCTGCAGTGATCCACTTTTTATTTGCATACTTTTGTCGGATTTGGATAGATATTTTTGGACACATTTTTTCTAGAATTACAGAAATAGAGTTAACGAATGTGTTTGCCATTATGTTTACATCTGTAACGCTGTTGTTCCAAGGAGAATTCCGCACTTGATCCTGGAGGTAGTCAGCATCGTAATTTCTCATACTTCTTTTGGAAATAGTAATGTATTGTTGTTCAGCAACTTTATAAGGTATTTGGATGGAAAGTATACTATGATCAGATATCTTTGGTGTCAAATGCACTTTGTGCGCAATGTGCTTGTTGTTGCAATATCAACGACTGTCGGAGATTTCATCACCCACTTCTACACAAGACAAACAGACCTACATCTGAAAATCAGAACTCGGCTTCAATCAACATTGAAACACTGAAAAACTTCTCTATACATGGTAACAGATCAAAAGTTTTGCTGAGAATGATCCCAGTAACCTTATTTGGACCGTGTGGACAGAAACAGATTCTTGCAATGTGCGATGAAGGCTCTACAGTCACTTTATTGGAAGGAGAAGTGGCAGAAAAGCTTGGTTTGGTAGGAGAGAAAGAGCCTCTCTGTTTACAATGGACCAATAAAATAACAACTTGCGAAGATACCTCTCAGAAGATGGATATATCCATATCAGGAACCATGAAAAATGCCAAAATGTTCATGATCAAGAATGTACGCACTATAAAAGATCTATCACTACCAGAGCAAACAGTTTGTATGGATGAATTGAGAAATGTGTCACATTTGACGAATCTTCCAATAGATGATTATTGCAGACAGAGACCATCATTACTTTTTGGTCAGGACAATATTAATCTGATCGTTCCTCAACAAATTAGGTATGTAGCACCCGAATTACCAGTGGCATCAAAAAGTAAGTTAGGATGGTCACTACATGGATTTGGTATGTCCTCACCATCTCAAGAGTCATCTTATCATGCAACAGTATTGCACATCTGTGACAATCTCCAATCTGAGGAATCAGAGATTTTAAAACTCATAAGAGATAGTTACTCCACAGAATCATTTGGAGTGGCACATACAGAAATCAAATTAACTATCGAAGAAAGAAGAGCTTTAAACATTATGAAGAACACCATATCAAAGACACAAGATAATCATTTCGAAATTGGATTGCTATGGAAAGATGATGACATTACACTACCAAATAATCGGAAATGGCTGAGGCTAGGCTCAATTGTGTCGAAAGAAAATGTAAAAGAAATGAAAATCTAGCTAAACAATATCAGGAAAAAATGGAAAGTTATATTACAAAAAATTATGCCAGAAAATTAAGTCCAGAAGAAGTTGCTGTCAATCACCCAAGAACATGGTATCTTCCGCATTTTGCTGTGGAAAACGAACACAAGCCAGGGAAAATCAGAATTGTTTTTGACGCAGCAGCGAAATTCGAAGGAGTAAGCTTTTACGACAATTTATTGCCTGGACCGGATCTTTTAAAATCTTTATTTGCAATTTTATTCAATTTTAGATTGAAAAAAATAGCATATTCAGGAGATGTACGTGAGATGTTTCATCAAGTCAGAATCAAGAAAGAAGATAGAACCTCCCAACGTTTTCTTTGGAGAAATTTTGATAATAGGATGCCTGATGTATACGAAATGATAGTAATGACTTTTGGTGCCACATGTTCACCTGTATGTGCTCAATTTGTGAAAAATACTACTGCAAAAGAGTTTTCTCCAGATGTCACTATTGAGAAGGCTATTACTGAAAAATTCTATGTTGATGACTATTTGGACTCTGAAGATACAGAAGAGAAAGCTCTTGAGAAAATTTTAGAAGTTCGCAGAGTGCTAAACTTGGGAGGATTTGAGATTGTCAACTGGGTGACCAACTCAGACTTTATTAGAAAAAAGTTATCTCCTGAACTTCTAGCTTTGTCAAAAAGTTTAGACAAGGATCATCAACATAGAGTTCTAGGTATGTGGTGGGATGCTGAAAAAGATGAGTTCCTGTTCAAAATACAAAAGATTGACATCAAAAACCACGTAATAACAAAGAGGTTGGTTTTGAAAACTATTATGTCACTTTTCGACCCTTTAGGGTTAATCAGCTGTTTCACAACCAGAGGAAAGATTTTAATGCAGGAAATTTGGCGAGCAGTTTTAGATTGGGATGTGAATCTTCCAGATTATCACGAGAAAGCATTTCAAAAATGGTACAAAGATCTACAAAAAATTGAAACAGTAACCTTTCCAAGATGTTATTCAATAGGTATTCCAAGAGCTGATGAGATACAGCTACATATTTTCTGTGATAGCTGTGAAAAAGCATTTGCTTGTGTTGCTTATCTAAGGGTATTGCTAAGCGAAAACGTCCAAGTATCTTTAGTAGCTGGAAAATGTAGAGTAGCACCAATAAAACCACTTTCTATACCTAGGCTGGAGTAACAAGGAGCTTTAATGGCTAGCAGACTCAATAAGACGATTCGAGAATATTTGGAATTGAAAATCGCAAGAACAATTTTTTGGACTGATTCGAGATGTGTTCTATCTTGGGTTAGAAGTGATGGTAGAAGATTTAAGCCATTCATTGCTCATCGGATTGGAGAGATTCAGGAGTTGACAGATTGTATGGACTGGAGATGGGTACCTGGAGAGCTAAACGTAGCGGATGAGGCAACCAGAAGTGAAACGAAAAAAGATAAAGTTATTTCCAACCAGTGGATTCATGGACCAGATTTTTTAAAAATGTCCGAAAATTATTGGCCTTCCGAAAATATCGAGAAATTTGAAGTTAGTGAGAATATTTTAGAGTTAAGAAAAGAATTCTCAAATGAAAGAGTAATGATTATCACGGAGTCTCTGAGAAATTTGCCTGACATAACAAGATTCTCGAAATGGACCAGACTTATAAGAACTACAGGCTGGATTTTGAGATTTGAAAATTTGATGTCGGCAAAGAAGAATAAATTGAAAATACATTTTTCATCTGAATTAAGAGTAGAAGAATTGACCAAGGCTGAACAAATTTGGATTAAAAGTACACAAAATGAAAGTTTTGCGGAAGAAATTGGAAAATTGAAAAGTAAGGAGCCTTTGGACAAAAATAACCGATTGGCTAATTTGAATCCAATCTTGTCAAACGGAGTAGTAGTCATGAGTGGTAGGACAAGTTTGTCAATGACTATGATGGAAAAAGCAAAGCATCCCATAATTCTGTGCCCAAAGCATCGATACACGAAACTTTTAATACATCATTATCACGAAAAATTTGGTCACAGAGGTTTAGAAACGGTGCTTAATGATCTTCGACAAAAGTTTTGGATCATTAATGGGAGAGCAGCGGTAAAATCAGTTTTCAAAAATTGCCAAGTCTGCAAGAACGAGAGAGCTAGACCTAAACCACCAATCATGGGACAATTACCTGAACCAAGAGTTACTAGTGAAGAGAGAGCATTCACAAATACGGGAATGGATTTTTTTGGCCCTATACAAGTTGTCATTGGCCGAAGAACAGAAAAAAGATATGGGGTAATCTTCACGTGTATGGCAGTCCGAGCCATTCATTTGGAAATAGCAAGTTCCTTGAATACTGACTTAGCAATCATGGCCATAAGACGATTTGTAGCAAGAAGAGGTTTTGTAAAGAATATCTATTGTGATAACGGGACAAATTTCAGATCTGCTAGCCGACATTTTCGAGAAGAACTTGCAAATTTGGAAAAACGAAAAATCATCAATCTCGCTACAACCAAAGGAATAGACTTTCACTTCAATCCACCTGGAGCGCCTCATATGGGTGGAGCCTGGAAACGATTGATAGGGTCTGTTAAGAAGACTCTAGGCAAGATATTGCATTGTCAGTCACTACGGGAAGAGACGCTACAAACACTCATGGTAGAGGTAGAAAATATAATTAATGCCAGACCCCTCACAAAAGTATCAGTTGATCCAAATGACCTAAACGCTCTAACACCTAATCACTTTCTTATGGGTTGGTCAAATATTGATGCCTTACTCCAAGGAGATATTGAAGGGAAAAGTCTTCGGCGGGAATGGAGAAAATGCCAGATGTTGATAAAATCTTTTTGGCAAAGATGGACAAGAGAATATCTACCCACACTTAATAAAAGAAATACATGGAACAAAGACTCGCGACCTCTAAAAATTGATGATATTGTGACACTGGTTGATGAAAATACACCAAGGTACTCATGGAGGCTCGGACGAATCCTCAAAACTTATCCAGGAGTTGACGGACGAATTAGAGTAGTCGACATCAAAACCAAAGATGCAGTATACAGACGACCAGTGACCAAGATTTGCCGCCTGGAAATCTCGAATGATGAGGAATAGAACAGAAGTTGTAAAAGTCTCTTTTACGGGGTGGAGAAATGTTATGTCCTAAATGTAGAATTTGTTAACATGTTTTATTATTATTAATTAGTACCATCAGTACCTTTTGACAGTGGTTGTCATTGATATAAAAAATTGTGAGATTTGACAAAATAGATTCTCATAAAAAGATTAATATTGAATTCAATTGAAATAAAGACTTATTTCTTGTTACGGCGAAGTAACAGTAATCACCACAAACTCCAAAAGATCCCGGACGGCCCGGCATCCTGATCCCTAACGAGTCAATCCACACGGCAGAAGCAGCACTATTTCAATATTAATCATTTCTTTTTTTTCAGTCATAACTGTTTTTTTTTAATTTAATCTAAGTTTTCCAGGTTAAGCATAGCTTAGGAAAAATGATCGTAAACTCACATTTTTTTTGTAAGTGGAGAGAGTGTGTAACAAAGTTACAAAAATTTCCGGATTTTTCTACCGTAATTTACAAATTTTCAACGTCATTTCCCGTCTCTTATTGTTTGATTCATATTGCTACAAAACTCTTTTATTTATCCATCAAAAAATCCCGTATTTTTTTAAAAATAATGTTGACCGTGAACTAATTAATAATCTATTAGTCAAATTCAGAACGAAATACTCCTTCTTAGTTCTGCGCGCTTAAAGAAAATTAATTATTCAACCACAAGCCAACCGACAACGACACATATCGCGCATAAATTCAACCAAGCAGTCCCCACTTTTTGGTCTGAATTCAGAATGTGGAAAGCGCCGAAATGATAGTCAGTACTGTTACGAAAGGTATCAAGAGCAGTAGAACCAAGTGGGAGCCCGCTTCAAGTACCCGACCCGGCCCGTCACGAAGTACGACGAATTTTAAGATTCTTGGCTATTGTTGAGTTTCTTCTCTTCCTATTTCCACGAGGTGAGACTTTCTGTGATGTGAATTCAGGGGAATGTTTTGTTGGGTGGGATTTCAGGAGAATTTTCTGGGAATAGGCTGTAGCTTCATTCATCCTGTTGGCTTGTGAAGCGGGTCTGTTTCCGAAGAAAAATCATATTCTCATTTGTTTAAATAATGGGATTTCAGGGGAGTGAATTTTGCCGGGTGGGATTTCAGGGGAGTTTTATTGGGATGGGGCCTTAGCTTCATTCGACCTGTTGGCTTGTGAAGCGGGTCTTATTTCTGAGAAGAACTCAAGGTTTTTTTATTTTTGTGTTTCTTTCAAATTACTAAAATAATTGCGTTCAGGGGAGGTAATTTTGCCAAAGAAAATATCACAGTCAATCTACGGAGATACTCCTGGAGTTGTCGCGCGAACGTGTTCAGCATTTTGTTCTTCGTGTTTAGACCTGTTTCCATTCTCGTGAAAATCACCCGTTCGCGTCAATTCTCCCGCTCTTTTGTTTTATTTTTTTTTTCTTTTCTCTACGTCGTCGGAAAAACCGTATTCTTCAAAACCGCTTTTCTGCTTATTATTTCGCCGTGAAAACCCGACCCGTCGCTGTTCAATTATCTGCGTTACACACCTCTTTTCACGTTTTATTTTGCCGGTTTCAGTGTGCAAAATTCCTGTTTCATTTGACTGTAGTTTTGATTCTCCACCGGGAGAAAATAGACCAATGTACAAGTATTATCTCTTTAGTGATATTTTTGGTTAATTCTTGCGGATTGAAGATCAGACTTTTCTTTGGTGATTTTGGTTATTATTTTATTGACTGGTTGGGAACCAGTCCAATTGTAAAATTGGGATAAATAGACTGTTGGATTTATTTTCATTAACATCGTGTTTTTTTTATGAAGAAAGTTCAGTTATCCATTTCAGAGCGGAAATTTGCGGAAGTTTTGGAAATAACGAACGCCTGGACTTTCTTCACTGTCTAAAAGCTACCCGATAGGCACTGTGGGCCCTCTACCACATAAATCCAGGGGGTGGCGCTCGAGCATTTGATTCAACATCAACGAATTCCCTCATCCCCGTCGGGATTCAAACCCGGAAAATCTCGGGGCTCGTCACAAAGTCACACCTTGCTTCTGAGAAATCAAAGGGGGAAGCAGTGATATGAAGCCAAGGACAGCTCAACTCAATTCTTTCTCACTCTGTTGAGTGAAAATAATGGAGTTACATTTTATTGTACATTGTTATGAAGTTCTTTGATCATCGTGAAAGTGAACTTCAAATGTAAAATCGTGTTCCAGTGTATACAAGTGAAATAAAGCGACGTAAGTAAAGTAGTGTTACTGTAATAAATTATTGAGGTAAGACATTTTTTTGAATTGAAGTTGAGATGGAAGAACTCTCCTTCTCGCATCGCTCGCTCTCCATTGACTTCCATGGCCTTCTAGTCCAAGAGCCAGTTACATTTTTCAGTAATGATTCAGTAAAGGAGATTTATCCGGTCTGAAATTTCACCCAATGCAAGCAATATTTCTGGAATGCGCCATTTCTTTATTACATCACCTTTTGGAACAATTCAATTTTTATCAGGTAAACTAGGCAACACATTATCTTTTTTTTGAAAAAAACGGTAACAAAAACGGTATCTCAATGGTCAAAAAATACGAAAAATGTACATATTCTTCTTAAGAGAAACTTATAGTCCGTTAAATAAAAAAACCGATAGTGTTTTAACTAAATTGAACCTTTTTGAGATCATATCCGATATGAGCAAACAAAAATCAGTAATACCTTCCACAAAATCTCATGAAATTCACAATAAATTGCCACCGTCTTTGAACAAAATCTTTACTCATCTCTTATGAGGCGTGATGTTCACTTGATTTGGTTGCCGGCGTGATGAATACCTACTGTCTGTTTTCATCACGACAGCCCATTGGCGGATCGATTGGCCCAATTCCTTAAGGGTGGCGGATCAACCCCAATATGTCGGGGACCAGTGAACATTTGATAATATGATTCACTTAAGGCTAAATCTTTCATCAGTTGTTCTTTGTTAGAACAACTCTCACCCAGAAAAAATTGGCGGATCGATTGGCCAGTTCCTTAAGGGTAGCGGATCACCCCCAATATGGCGTGGGAACAATGAACTTGTCATAATATGATTCAGAAAAGGCTGAATATTCTAGTTTGTTATTGTGGCAACTATTCCAAGTGTATACAGGGTTTTTCACTTGAAACTCCGCACGCCAATATCTCGAAAACAAATATAAATATTCAATTTCTGTGAAAAGTGTTAAATGTATCGGATCAGGTAGATATTTTTCGCAGCTTAAAAAATTCGACGCCTATCGAGAGCCAAGCATCGTGACGCGTCGAAAATATAAATCGATTGCAGGGACTTTGAAATTACACGCATGCGAAATAAACTTTTCTGTTATCTACTCGAACTCATTCATCTCACTCGTTTCTGAGTTATACCGGTTTATAGTTAACATGTCTTGATTGACAAAAAATGCGATGACGGGTGATTTTCACAAGTGTACTAGTCTCAATAGCGGTAAAAAGTAGTCAGTGTATGAAGTCGAGTGGATATTTTTCAAAATTCAAGAAATTCGATGCCTACAAGAGCTAAGAGTCGCGGCGCGTCGAAGATATGAATCGGTTTCAGGGACTTTGAAATTACGCGCATGCGGAAGTCCATGTCATAGTAAATTCTATTGGTATTTTTTCGAAGTTGATCATAACACTCCTTCCAGAGTTAAACCGTTTTATAGAGAACATTTCTTGATTGACAATCGCATGCGGATGACTTTCACAAGAATTTTTTTTCAACCAAAAAATATTTACTTTTGATCAACTCAGGGATGATCAAAATAAATGGGTTCGAGTAAATGACAAAAAAGTTTTAAAATATGCGCGTAATTTCAAAGTCTATGCAATCTGCAAGCGATTGATATTTTTGATGCGTCGCGACGCTTAACTTTTATTAGGCATCAAATTTTTAAACTTTGAAAATTATCCACTTGACGCCATACACTGAACACGTCTTACAGAGATTGAGACTAGTGGTCTTCTAAAAATCATCGGTGATCGTATTTTTTGTCAATCAAGGAATGTTAACATAAACTTGTATAGCTCAGAAATATGTGAGATAAATGGGTTCAAGTAGATGACAAAAAAGTTTATGAATAAGATGTTTTTTTGTATAAGCGTGATTTCAAAGTCCCGGCAATCGATTTAAGTGGGCGTCGAATTTTTTCAACATTGGAAAATATCTACCCGACCCAATACATTGACTTCTTTTTACACAAATTGAGACTGGCTTTTATTTAAAAATCATCCGTTATCGCATTTTATGTCAATCATGAGATGTTTACTATAAACCGTGATAACTCAGAACTGAATGAGATAAATGAGTTCGTCCTAATAACAAAAAAGTTTATAAATAACACGTACTTTTGCATACGCGTAATTTCAAAGTCCCTGCAATCGATTGATATTTTCGACGCGTCGCGACGCTGACTTCTTTGAAAGCGTCGAATTTTTTAGACAGTGAAAAATAACTACTTGACCCCCTACATTGACCACTTTTTACAGAAATCAAATATTTCTATTCGATTCCAAGATATTGGCGTGCGGAGTTTTAAGTGAAAGGCACTGTATGTAAATTGGCGGACATATGAGCGGTACTAGGTGGGTACCTGGTAGAACGACTTGATTCGCCACGCCTAAGGAACTCGACTATCGATCCGTCGATTTTTCTGAATAATTGTAGGCTACCAAAGAACAACTGTTGGAGTTAGTTTTTTTTATGTCTTGCATAATAGGTCATTAGTTGGTACAATCACCAATGTAATGTTATTCTATAAAAAAAATGTAACAAGTAACATGTTGACGTCATGCTGTCAGTTCTGTCAATTTAGGAAAACGATGTAAATGACGTGTCATAGAACTGAGGTTATGACTCAAACTGTGTCAATTTTTTGCGTTGTCATATACCATTTTACTAGAACACAAAAGATATGATCAATTGCTGGACGAAATTAGAACCAAACCGCGCTTGTCGTCACGGCGAGCCAAAAGTGAGGCTAGATTCAAAACATCAATAACGTTACCTGGTTACCATTTGCTGGTCAAAATTTGAACTGGCTCACGCATGACGTTCCCGCGTGACATTGATTGTATAGGTTTAAGGTAGGTCACGTGATGACTTCTGAGGGGGATGTGCGAAAGTTTCTTGTTTGTTTTAGTATCATGGTAAACGAGTTACCTAGGTAACCTATGAATTTTGAAGTTCGGACACGCAATGACGTCAGCAAAACCTGCGCGTGAGCATATCTTGTTTGTTATAATATCATGGTCATATGCTAGCCACATGTTTTGGTAACAACTTCCAATTTTATAATTCAAATCAAATGTAACGTTTTATCGCATAGTTTTTCTGCTGTTATGCCACACCATGACCTAATCCTTGTATGGAGTTGGTGGTAGACTAATCTGTAAGTTTTTCCTGGGTTTTTTGCCAACTTGTGGTTTGATTGCTGTTCTTCTTTTTATAAAGATTTTCTGATGAAGCTGAAAAATATGAATGAACGCTTTATGTGAGATTCGAATATACAACTGCAACAGCATTTTGGGGCGATCCCTATACTGATCCACATTTTTTTATATATATACCAGTAAGTGTTTTGTAACTGGTAACTAACAAATTGTGGATCAGTATAGGGATTTGGATTGCCCCAAAAGTCTACGGAAGGAAGCAATGAAGTTCTAGGATGCTCTTGCAGTTGTATATCCAAATATATCCAATAATACAACTTACATCAAGCTTTCGCTCATGTTTTTAAGCTTCATCAAGATATGTATATTCACAGCAATCACTACAAGATGGCAAGAATGCTCAGGAAAAACTTACAGATTAGTCTACAACCAACTACACACGAGGATAAGGTCATGTTGTGGCATTACAGGAGAAAAAACATGCGATAAACTTTAGATTTAACTTGAATTTATCAATTGGAAGTTATTAACGAACTTGTGGCTAGTATGACCACGACCCCCCTTGCATGTTTACCTTGACGCGGTGGAGGGGCTTGTGCGCTTCTAGGATCCTCGAGGCTATGCCGGCGGTAGCTTCAGGGCTACTGTCAGGGCCGCCCATGCCGGACAGGCCTGAGGGAAGAGGAGAGACCAAAAAACCTGCTGGCTGGTCGACCGACCAAAAAAACCACAATGGATGACAAAAATCAATCTTTAGTATCCCAGGTGAGTACCGATCTCACCGGCAGTTCAGACCGGGTGCAAGCCCTGGTTGCTGCCGCTGGCCTCATGGATTCTGGGGAGGGCCAACCATCCAATTCACCTCAAGAAGTAGGGAACAACTCCTAGCTCTATCAAGTAGCACAAACTGGGGAGGCATAGTCGAATAGGCCTGTGTCCCCAAACCAACCAGGGAATGTTGAAGAGACTCTCATGGACCTGGAGGCCCCACCAACTGCAACCAACAAACAATCGCCAGATCCAGAGCAGGAACGCCAACCGCTAAAAAGTGACAGCGAAACAGCCGACAAGAAGTCTACTGTCGCCCTTGCTCAAATAAACATAAACAAGAGAAGACTATCCGGAGCTGCCAGGAGACGGCTCAGGAAGCTCCTCAAGGACTCCCCAAAAAGACAGTGGAAGGGGCGCTGAAGCCGGTGGTGGAGGAGGATAAAAGCTTTTCCAGTTCCAAGCGTCAGTGGTCCTCCATAGTCACGCCTGAACACAGGTGCCGAAAAGACCCTGTCACCGGACCTCCTATAATGCTGTGGCGAAAGGCATCAAGGTAGGGATAGTCCACAAAGACTATCCCTCCCAGCACCTTACAGCTGACAAACTTAGGGCACTGAAGACGGCTTTCTTGAAGTAGCAGATGTACCAACAGGATCGCAGGTCAGGTTTCTAGGCTGCACTAATCGGCCTGGATGGTTGAACCTGACCTGCGTGGACGAACAAAGTGCTCAATGGCTGGCGGAAACGTCGTCTACCCTCCAGCCATGGGAGGGAGCACAACTGAAGCTTGTCAGGGGGAAAAACCTCCCTAGGCCACATGTCGTTGTCACCTACATCCCGGACGATGAGCTGGCGAGTCGTCTCACTGCCCAGGATGTAACATCGCGTCTCCATGCGCAAAACAGTGGCCTTAACATCGCCGAGCGGGTCATACTGAACAGGGAGGTTTCCGGACCGGACCAAACATGGACGTTTGCCCTTGACGGGCAGTCCATGCAAGCTCTGGGGAGCCTGAAGATGCGACAGATCGACAGATCGCTGTACTGATGGTAGCACTGCGAGTAATTGTCCTAGGTGAAGATAGCATGAAGGACTTTATGGTCTGCTCTGCTAACTTCCTTGGAGACAGGCTTGCACTGCAGCCTCCTCCACAAGAAGTGCGCAACCTAGTCGCCTTCTGCAAATTGAGGAACCTACAGCTCGTCATGGGATGTGACGCAAATGCTCATCACATAGCATGGGGAAGCACATACATCAATGGCAGGGGTGAGTCTCTTTCGCAATACTTACTAGGAAAGGGGTTATTCGTCAATAACGTGGGCTCAAACCAACCTTTACTAGCCAGAATAGGCATGAGGTACTAGATCTCACTATTAGCACGAAAATTATAAGTAATAAGATAACTGAATGGAGGGTAACCAACGAACCTTCATCATCAGATCACGAACACATCCAATTCACCATCAGGATAGGTCAGAAGAAATCAGTTTTATTCAGGGACGCCGAGTCCCACTGACTGGAGTGGGTTCAAAACATCACTCCACAACAAGCTGATTGCTTCCACAACGGGTGTGTGGGATCGTGATGACATTGAGTTGGCCTCTGATCATCTACAAGGTGCCATAATGCAAGCATATCACGAAAACTGTCCCCTTAAACACAACAGGCACAACTGTTAAGGCAAGGAATGGGTTCACTTTGTGAAATTGCTTAGTTGTTAAACGGATGGCAGTTTGTAAAAATGAAATTGTCGGTTGTAGTTGTATTCGTGTTTGTCATAAAAGTTAATACAGTCCACAAAAGCTATACTGCCGTGCTTTATTGTCCAGTAAATGAAGCATAACGATTTGTTAACATAAACTATTAACATTTGGTTCAGTCGAGCCGGATATCCAGTTCCAGCGAAAAGTGCAATCGATAGACAGATGTCAATGAATTTCAACCAGCCGACACCGCAGCAGTTTAACGAATAATAAGCTGTGAAAAGTGAGTTTTCCTTTCTTTTTTCAATTTCCAGTCAACAACATTCTTATTTCTTGCGTGAATTGAGTATTTTATTAAAATGGGCGATTTGGCAAAGGTGATTTTTGACAGAGGTGTCATCAAGAGATCTTTGACAAGACATAGGAACACTTTCGATAAAATGGCTTTGGATACTTGGGATGATGGGTTGATTCGAGAAATGGAGGCACGCCTGTTAAAAGTAGAAGCTCTTTATGATAAGTTCAATGAAAAGCAAGGCGAAATTGAGTTTTTGATTGATCAGACAGAGGATCAGACTGAAGTATTGAAACAATATGAAGAAAGAAACCAATTTGAGAGTTTGTATTTCAATTTAGTAGGCAAAATCAGATCAAAAATCAACTCTTATAACCATCCAAGTACTGATGCTGAATCACATAACATTCAAAACAATAATCAGTTACCAATTCGCTCAAAAGGTGTTGAACTTCCTGCTTTAAAACTGCCGCATTTTGCTGGAAGGTTTGAAAGTTGGTTAGAGTTTAGGCATGGTTTCAAAGCTCTCATTCATGATAATGCCACCTTGACAGATGTCCAGAAATTTTATTATTTGAGGTCATATCTCATCAAGGATGCTTTGGGATTGATTGAGTCGATACAAGTCACTGAGGGTAACTATAAGGTTGCTTGGGATCTACTCCATGACAGATATGATCAAAAGGTGTTACTTATTCATAACCATATTCGATTGATGTTTGAATATCCTGTGATTAGCCACGAAAATCACAACAATTTGATGTCTTTCTATGATACAATGACAAAGAACTTGAGAGCGCTAAAGGTGTTAGGAGAAAATGTTGACCAATGGGATAGGCTGCTAATCTATATATTCACTATCAAATTTGACAAGAATACACGACGCGAATGGGAGTTATACAAAATCGAAGATGACTTACCAACAATCGAAGACATGAATCGATTTATGAAGCAAAGATGTGAGCTATTAGAGAAAATAGAGGTATGCAATAAATCAAGAGACAATCATTCAGAAAATAAGGTGATGGACAATAGAGGCAAATTCAATAGAGGAGCCTACCTAGGAGTGGGAACACAATCTTCAGGTCATCATGGCATGAAGTGTTATTTTTGCAAGGGGCCTCATCCAATATTTCAATGTACTACATTTTTGAGATTTTTACCATCTGAAAGATGCAATGAGGTTAAAAAATTAAAACTATGCAGCAATTGTCTACGACCAGGACATTTTGCTTCAAATTGTACTCATTCAGGATGTAAGAGATGTAGTTCCAAGCACAATACACTATTGCATATCAACAATCAAGGGCAATCAGACAATTTTCAAGAACAAAGGACAAGAGAAGGCTTCAACAATGATCAGCCCATTGCTGAAGCTGGATGGATCAGAAACAATTCGGCAGAACATATTAGCTGCCACGTGAACTCAATCGATGGAACAATTGAACAGACACAAGTACTGCTATCTACTACAATGGCTTCAATTCAAGACGATCAAGGGAATTTTCATGAGTGCAGAGCAATATTAGATAGTGGCTTACAAATAAATTTTATCACAGAGCAGTTTTGCAAACAAGCAAATATTCCAATAGAAACAATACAATGCAAGATAGTGGGTGTGGGACAAGCTATTTCAAACGTGAACTATAAAGCAAGAATTGATCTTATCTCTAGTACCAGTTCCTATAAAACTTCAATTGAGTGTCTAGTTTTGAAAACAATTACTGACCATTTACCATGTTACACATTTAGCAAAAAAACAATGAGACTACCAAACAATATTCAACTAGCAGACCATAACTTCAATAAATCAGGACAAATAGATCTTCTGATTGGCGCATCACTGTTTTGGGAAATTCTGCAAATGCGAAAGGTACAATTGGATAACAGTAATTTATTTCTGCAAGAAACATTACTTGGTTGGGTAGTAGGTGGAGTAACATCATCAAAGTCAGATGAATACAATAATCCAAGTCAAAGGTCAATAAGCTGCCTCAGCACTGAAGCAGGAGAAACTTTTATGGACAATATAATGAATAAATTCTGGGAAGTAGAAGAAGTTAATGTCAATCAAGATCAACAATCAAAGTTTTCCGCAGAAGATGAATACTGTGAGAATAATAATTTCTTGACAAATTTTCAGAGAAGTGATGATGGAAAGTTCATAGTTTCTATACCATTCAAGGACAATCTGGAGGTTCTAGGAAAATCAAGAGAACAGGCATTACAACGATGGTTCACTCAAGAACGCAAGCTTTCCAAAAATCCACAATTGAAGGAAGAATATGACAAGTTCATGATGGAATATATTCAGTTGGGACATATGACTAAAATAAATGTAGATGAAAACATTTCAATGACATCAACGAGGAACTATCTGCCACATCATGCAGTTATTCGGGAACATAGTCAAACTACTAAGCTTAGGGTAGTGTTTGATGCATCTATGAAGACAACATCTGGTTTATCTTTCAATGATGTTCAGTGTGTGGGACCAAGAATCCAGGATGATCTTTTTTCGATAATACTACGTTTTCGAAAGCACACATATGTTATGACTGCTGATGTGTCAAAAATGTAAAGGATGATTTGGATCAATGAAGAACAAAGAAACTATCAATGTATATTTTGGAGAAAAAACCCAGCTAGTGATTTGAAATGTTGGAAGCTGAATACTGTCACATATGAGACTGCTTCAGCACCTTATTTACATCTGTAAGATGTCTTCAACAGTTAGCTAAGGACAATGAAGATATTTTCCCAAAAGCAAGCGCATCAATAAAACATTCATTTTATATGGATGACTATTTAGAAGGTGCCAATACAGAAGGTGAGATCCTGGAACTACAAGCTCAGGTGTCAACAATTCTTTCAAGTGCTGGATTGGAACTTAGAAGATGGCTATGCAACAATGATCAATTATTATTATCAAAATTCCAAGTCAATAAAAACTTGGATTCAAGCATTCTGAAAATCAATGAGGGCGAATCGAACAAAACTTTGGGTATCATTTCGAATTCAAATTCTGATTCTATACAATATTCTGTTCCGGACTTCAAATATCCAGAAATTATCAATAAGCGTACAATTCTATTAGCAATTTCCATGATTTACGATCCACTTGGACTTATGGGCCCAATCATTGTTGTAGCGAAACTATTGATGCAATCTCTATGGCAGGGTCAATATGGATGGGATCAAGAGTTACCAAGTGAAATTCTAAAAGAATGGCTCAGTTTCAAAAATAGTTTACCAGGTTTGGATCGCTTTGAAATTCCTAGAATGATCAGTTCAAATTATTATATTACCATAGAACTTCATGGTTTTGAAGATGCATGTCAGAAAGCATATGGGTGTTGTATCTACATCAGATGTCAATTGGACACACATAAATATATGTCGAGGCTCTTGTGTGCTAAATCCAGAGTAGCAAGAAATGAAAAAGGGTCTAACATTGCCAAGGTTAGAGCTTTATGCAGCCCTATTGTTGGCACAATTGTCAAAAAAGTCGATACAATCATTGTAACTCAGCTTTAATAGATGCTATTTCTATTCTGATTCTCAAATAGTTTTATCATGGATTCAAGGAGCACCTAATAAATGGAAGGTGTTTGTAGCCAATATGGTCAGTGAAATTCAAGAGCTGACAAATGTTTGTGACTGGTATCATGTTGCTACTGAAGAAAATCCTGCTGATATGATTTCAAGAGGTGTGGGTCTTGAAGCTCTGAAGAATTCCAACTTATGGTGGCATGGACCTACATGGCTTGAAGAAGGGACTATTGAAAATCACATTAGTGCAGAATCTATTGAAGAGGGCAACTTACCAGAACACAAAGTAATAGCTCTGGTGAATGCAGTTACAATTGGAGACAAGTTTGACATCTTTGAACGATATTCAAAGATAAAAAAATTGAAAAATGTGATTAGCTGGTGCTTTAGATTTGCAGAAAATTGCAAGCGGAAGCGTGGATCTAGAAATAAGGTCCAATTTCTGAAAATTGAAGAACAAGATCGAACCTTAAAGAGGTTGATTAGTTTAGCACAAGAGCAATCATTCTTTTCAGACAACAATAGATTGCAGAATGGACAACAATTGGACAAAAAGAGTAATCTACTATCACTGAATCCAATATTTGACGATGGAGTTATCCGTGTTGAAGGTCGACTTCAGAATTCAAGTTATAAATATGATAAAAAACATCCCATAATTTTTCCACCAAAACATATTTTAACATTCCTTATACTAGAATCGGAACATCAAAGACTGATGCATTGTGGACCTACGATGTTGTTAGCTTCAATCAGAGAACAATATTGGCCAATATCTGGAAGAAACCTCTGCAAAAAGGTTGTGAGACAATGTGTGAAATGTTTTCGAGTGAGGCCAGTATCCTGTGAATATATGATGGAAAACTTACCTTAGTGCAGAGTGACTCCATACTTACCATTCATCAATGTTGGTTGTGACTTTGCAGAACCATTTCTCCTGAAGGATCGCTTAAAAAGAGGACCAAAGCTAACAAAAGGATATGTTTGCATCTTCATTTGTCTTTCATCCAAAGCAATTCATCTAGAACTGTTGTCGACCTCACCAGCAAGTGTTTTTTAGCAACTTTCAAAAGGTTTATGGGTAGACTTGGCATACCAAAACATGTATACTCTGACAATGGAAAGACATTCATCAGTGCAGATAAAGAGTTAAAGAAACTCCACAACTTCGCTATGGATCAAGAAAAAACGGAAAGCTTCAACTATTTTATGAATGAGCATAAAATTCGATGACATTTCATACCTTCGCGCGCTCCGAACTTTGGTGGGATTTGGGAGGCAGGAGTAAAAGTTTCAAGTTTCATTTCAAACGAGTAGTTGGTGCAGCTTATCTCCATTTCGAAGATTTTAATACAGTGATTATTCAAATTGAAGCGTTACTCAATTCACGCCCTTTATGTCTATTGAACTCTTATCCTGATCAATTAAATCCTTCAACTCCTGCTCACTTTTTGCTCGGAAGAAGTTCAACTGCTTTACCAGACATGGATGTTTCCCATGTCAAAGAAAATCGACTCAAACGATTCGAACGACTGCAGCAAATTATGCAACATTTCTGGTCAAGATGGGTTAAGGAATACATCAGCGAGCTCCAAAACAGAAACAAGTGGAAGCAGCAGCCAATATCGCAGCTTAAAGTGGGAACAGTGGTTTAAGTAAGGGAAGACGGAAGTCCTCCACTACAATGGCCCAACGGTATCATCGAAGGGCTGCATCCAGGCAACGACGATATTTTCAGAGTGGTCACAGTTCGTATGAACAACAAACTTTTCAAGAGACCTGTTACCAGGATATGCATACTACCAATTGAAGGCAAATATAAATCAATAAACAAGGATTTAGAAGAGGACAATGTAGATTGTTGAAGATTATTTTGAAATTAATTTTTATTGTGTTCATGATTCATGTATTATTGAAACTGTTACTACATTTCAAGGTGGCCGGTATGTTAAGGCAAGGAATGGGTTCACTTTGTGAAATTGCTTAGTTGTTAAACGGGTGGAAGTTTTTAAAAATGAAAAAAGTCAGTGTCAAATTGTCGGTTGTAGTTGTATTCGTGTTTGTCATAAAAGCTCAATAATACAGTCCACAAAAGCTATACTGCCGTGCTTTATTGTCCAGTAAATGAAGCATAACGATTTGTTAACATAAACTCTTTACAACAACCAAGGTATGTCCTGGTGGAATGAGACCTTGAACAAACAATGGGAAGAGGTAAGGCGTCTCTACAACAAAGCCAAAGAGACAGGTGATTGGGAAAGTTACAGAGGAGCAATGACAGAGTATAACAGTAACAGTATAACATAACAACATAAAAGAAATACGCTATTCAAGCTAAGCGATACGCCCTCTATGCACGAGTTACCGAACTGTTCTATGGGTCATTATTTTTATTGATTTGCATTGGAAAGCATTGAAGTAATCAACATAACAATCCAAATATTCTCTAATTTCATTCATGTTGCTACGTATATTGAATAATTTAGTACATTTGAAAATAAAAGAAATTAATCACTGTTGCTATGTGCCCGGATGTGATTCTTGGGCAAAAAAAACCCTGAAACTAGTTTTTACCTTGTTTTAATACATTTGCAAAGGAGGGATTATCCAAAGTAATAATAATAATTGTGGAAATAAAACTTAGCAATAAAGAACTGGTAGACAGAAAACAAAGTTTGGATTAACACGTTAAAAATTGGGAAAAAAGTTTCGGATCATATGCGAGCAGTTCATTTCATTTTTCAAAAAAAGACATTTTCATAAGTTTAAGTAGCAAGTTGGCTGGTTATAATAATGTGGGATTATGCGAAAAAGTTATTTTATATGAAGAAAAATCGTCCATAGTCTCAAAGAGGTCCTTTAAACAAATAAAGAAAAGCAACGATCTACAAGGCCTGAAGGCGTAGATCGTTGCTTTTCTCCATTCAGGGTCATTTTAGACAAAAAACATCGCAGAATATCACGGTAAAATGCTGTTCCAAATTAAAATCGGACATTCGAAATTCACACAGAGCAGGGTCCATCAAGCAAAGATATTCTAGTAGCTAGTAGAAAGAAAGAATAAATGAAGCAGAAACCAGAATCGGAGGATTTAGAGGTCAGCTTTCACTTTCACTTGCACTAGTACTAGCAAGACCACTCGCACTAGTACTAGCACTCGATAGCGCTCAATGGCCTTTTGGCATCAACAAAAGAAAATAGTTCTAAAAAATATGGGGTGATTTATCTTTTCCAAATTCAATCCCTGATTCGATCCAAAGTGCCCAAAAAGACCCAGGGAAATTTAGTCGGTCGGTCATTGCCTATGGTCACTACTGATCATGGGTCACTACCGTCGGGTGCGTCAAAGTATCACACTTGAAATGTGTTGGCCCCTCTAAATAACGAATATATTACAATATACTCAATCGCATATTGACAAAAGTCCGAAAAACACAATCTACAACTCTTAAAACGTTGAAAACACAATGATAACCATACAATAACGAATGCAAACGAAGAAGATAATAGCCCCTAGATTAGTATCGCAAACTATCGTTTGTGAAAAGCTCAACCGCCTTCCGGAAACCTCGAGGATCCACAGGGTCCTCGCGAGAGAACCGTGTCGGGATCTTGAGGCTATAAAAAGCCCGATGGCACATTCACCTCCACGGAAAAAGAAACTCTAGAAGTCCTGGCCGAACACCACTTTCCCGGTAGCCTGTTTCTTGATACAAATCAGGCACCCAATCCAATCATCTTTGGACGTAGGCCAACCCACGAGGATTGGACAACGGCCAAAAGGATAATTAACGCAGATGCGATTTAAATGGTCATCACGTCTTTTGAACCATTTAAATCTTCGGAGAAGGATGAAATCTTTCCGGCTCTACTTCAGCACGGACTGGAATGCCTTCTTCCCCTCTTTATGTAACTCTTCCGAGCCTGTCTCGCTTGGGGCTATGTCACAAAGGGACAGACCAGAGTAAAAGTAGTCTACATACCGAAGGCCGAACGATCGGACCCTAGTCCAAAATCGCTCTGTACAATAAGCCTCACTTCTTTCCTACTGAAAATTTTGGAAAAGATCCTGGACGTGCACATCAGGGGAGGAGCCCTAATAGCAAGACCCCTGAACTCACATCAGTAGATAAACATGACCGGTTCTAGACCAAATTCTGTGCATAACCTCACTTTTACCGGCAAGTGGGCGCGATCGTGGTCTCGTAACGCTTCGATCTTGACATGACAGCTTTGACAGATATCATTTTGACAGTTGACAGGTTGTGATTTTTTTGTAGCTTGATTCCCAGGATCGAGATGGGGGGTGGGGAGGTGATTTTGTTCTCACCAAAGCCTGAAAAAAGATTTTCCGATAGTGAGATTGGAACCCACGTCCTTTGAATTTGTACGAGACTGTATAAACCAATATGCTACCACGGTGCCTTAGAATATAATGTAGATTTGGGGTAAAGTTACTAGCGTTTTTTGATCTAAAGCCTGAAAAAAGATTATCCGATAGCGAGAATTGAACCCACGTCCTTTGGATTTGTACGTGACTGTCTAAACCATTACGCTACCACGGTGCCTTAGAAAATTATGTAGATTTGGGGTACAGTTGGTACCGTTTTTTTTGTTGTCCTAAATTGTGAGGCATGAGACAGTTTCGGTGGAGGACGGGGGAATTCAGGCCCCCTGGATTAGGGGTACAGTTGGTATCGTTTTTGTTGTCTTAAATTGTTGAGTTTCGGTGGGGGACGGGGAAATTCGGCCCCCCTGCGAACAGGTTTTTTCTCGTGGACCAAGACAGTTTCGGTGTTTTGTGGGGGGCCGT
Organism: Orchestes rusci; assembly: GCA_958502075.1. Classification (NCBI taxonomy): domain Eukaryota; kingdom Metazoa; phylum Arthropoda; class Insecta; order Coleoptera; family Curculionidae; genus Orchestes; species Orchestes rusci. The sequence continues at coordinate 58,049,874 of OY293305.1, read as the reverse complement.
GGGGCCCCCTGAAATATAATGTAGATTTGGTTGCTATCAGAATTAGATGGCGCTGTTCCATTGTGACGTCATAGGTTGCCTGTTGTGGAAGATGATTTCCAATCAAAGTAGAAAGGTGTTTGGTGCGTACGATTTAGTTCTTTGAACGTTTGCTAAAAGAATGATTAGTTAGTAGGTGAGCTGTGATTTTTGGAGATGCAGATTTCTTCAAAGTTTTTGAGCTAATCGTTGATATGACGCGTACTTTCGATTTAATACTTCAAAAAAGCAAAATTTGTTACGTATGAGGAGATTTTATATTCAAAATTGAAAAACAGACATACTCACCATATTCCCATTGCATATCCAATCAAATAAATCAAACACACACAAAAACACTTCAAAAATCATATATTTTCAGGAATACGGATCCAAAATACATAATATTATAATACAAAAACTAATGATCTTACAATTATTCATTAATATTAACGTTAAAGTTATTTACCCAGAGACAATACTATTCCTGAAGAACGCTTTGAAGCTGAATAGTGTCCAAAAGAAAAAGTATCAAAGGTATTCTCTTGCAGATATCTTTTATCATCGTTGGCACTCAACGCAAACTTAGTTTGTGCAATGCTGTAAACATTGTGCGCATAGGAATGAATGGAGTGGCAGTGGTGATTTTTGAATGTCTTAGAGAATTTCAGTAGTCATCAAACGTTTATTTATTTTTCACAACGTTGTATTTGAGCCCTTTGACCTTTAACACAACTTTTTGTCCTTGTTGAATTTTAAAAGTGTACATTTTTGATCTAAGACCAATGAAATGGGTAATAATTTCTCCATTAGCTTCATCCTTCATTAGCCCTAGAACATTTTTGTTGACTTACGGAATTTTATAAGGGTTATTAGGGGGGTAGTCGGAGGTTTCGAATTTTTGTAAATCAGCCTTGATAATCTCTTCACTGAATTTCATAGATGGAACTATCCGTATCAGTGTACATAATTTTGGTAGCATATTATATGTGTAATGAAAATCAAACATGTATGTTTTGGAAATGTCCAGAATGGACATACCAATATACAGAGGTTTATTGAAAATTAATCCATTCTTTCTCATTTCAATTGCTATAAGGTCGTGTTCGGAGTCAAGAATAGTTCGATTGTGAAATCGATGACTTGCAATGAGATTTTTTGCTACATATCGTCCATCCCATTTTTTCACAAGTTTGATAGCCCGGTGATTTCTGATGTTCTCCATCGTTTTACCAAAAACAGCATTTTTGAATAGTTTTAAAAGATTTTTTTTCAAATGTTGTTGTCGCGTTAGTTCTCAATTGATTGTTATGTTCAATATATGGTTTTAACCATGTCGACTGTCGAAATTTCAAAATTCAATGGATTTTACCTAATTTCAAACCATCCATCGACGCTTGTTTCAAATTTCGATAGTGGACAACATAATTTTCTTTATCGAAAAGGGTCTTCATCAATTTTGATAATTTAGATCCGGGTGGTACTCGATGTTCAAGACAAAATGGAAAATCTTTATTAAAGTCATGAGTGACGGTGGAATATTTCACATGGACTTCCAAGATATATCCTCTGGGTGAATTATCCAAGATTGACAAAACATCAAAGTTAGATAAATCGCTAATCCACCCAAATTCTCCTGAAGGGACAGGTTCAGTCATTGCTTTTCCATACAGATTATTCACATCTAGATAGAGCAAAAATTTCGATGGTTTCGATGCATCGTAATTATCGGTGTATTTGTTATTAGCTTCAGAATACCTATGAACACAGGTTGAAATACCTCCACGAATTCCCTGCTCAATGAACATAATTTGATCAATATCTTGAAGAAGTTCCAATTTGCAATCGGTAAACTTCAACATACAATCCCATGTGGAGCCAGGCATAGTATAATACCATGCAGGATCTAATTTATGCGACAGAATGCAACTTTGCCTTAAATTCTCGAATAAATCTGCTAAACCCAAAATATCGGTATTCAAATACAAATCTGGATATTCACCCAAATTTTGGATATCAAAGGCTTTCCACACAGTTTTAGCATGTTGATAATTGGAATCATTCAATTTATTCTAAATATGTTAATTGAAGGTAATCGGGTGTCGTTCATTTTTTCCAAGCTATCAGTATAATCATAACAAAATACACCTTTCCGCGTCAACAATTGAAATTTTGCCTCATCTAGATGTGCAAATTCTTCTCTCTATATTTTAAAATCAGTTTTTTTCATTGTCGATAATAAATCATCGAGAGAAGCGCCGAAAAATCGGAATGAATCGATGTACCTGAATCCTATATTGTTTTCGTCAACGAAATGGGTAAAAGAGATAAAAACTTAATTATTGGTTGGCAGAACACTCACGCGACTCCGTTTAGCAAGAGTTTTTATCAACAAATGCCATAACCGGATAAATTTTGAAAAACAATCGGCACAACATAAAGCTTTTTAAAAATTAGATTACAGTTTTCATGTACAAAACCTCTGAATTCACCATCGAAATGATCATGAACGCGAACGATCTTATCATTTTCATGATATTATACAATATTTTTGATTTTCGACAATAACAACAATATTTTTGATTTTCGAATGAATTACTTTTGATATTCCAACCATTTCGTTGATGAATCATCCCAAACAATCTGTACCACGATAGCTCTTGAAAAATGGAAGAGAATTGTCATGGGAACATTTTAAATAGAGCCCGGCACTATATGTTTTTGGTATTTTCGCGTATTTATGGAAATGTGTAGTTGATGAAGGGACATTTTTGTTTGTGAATGAAATTTTTGAATTCGACATGTTTGTAACTTGGAAATGAGACTTTATATTCATTCAATTTTGTACACGGCTTTTCATGTTCAGTTAATTTTACCTCAGATGTGAAATAATTGAGACACCGATCAAAAAAACTTTTTTTCTCTGATTTATCAAGTTTTGAGGATATTAAACGTGAAAGGTTTTTAATCCAACAATAATGATATTTTAAATCCTCAAGATCGGTGTCATTATTAGGCAGTGGCTCGTTATCATTTAATGATGGATGGTATTCGTTTTGAATCAACAGCAAATTGACATGTCTTGACTAATTTTTCTTTGGTGAGCCTAGCTGGTAAAATATTGAACTAATTTGGTTTACCATCATCCGTATCTGACTTTGATACCAGTTCTAAAGCATACACATCTACAGAAATATCATTGTTTTTTTTTTCAAATTTAGAAATTTGGTTCAACGGCATAGGGGATTATAAGTTTTTGATATTCAAAACTGATTTTTAATGAGAATAAGAGGTAGTTTGGTTGTTATGTAGGTAACCAGGATGATGTGCTTTAACAATAGCCCAGTAAAAGCAGGCGGTATCATTATTTTGAACATTCACGCATGCATGATTGATCGCAATTTTTTTTGGTAGTGTGATATAGGAAGAACCATCACCCATTTGAAATTAATCAACATCAATTTCTAAATAGATCATTTTAACAAGAGCAAATCCTGAATCGCGTTCCTGGAATTCCGAAAGACTATTCAAAATTACATCACGAACGTTTTCAAAAAACCAGCTTTTTAAATCCGTTCCTACATCAATAATTACATTCTTGGTGTTGAAACATTTGAAATCTACAATTTCATGTTCAGATGATTTTTTGATAAACTCTCCGCAAAATGACGTGTTCACTTTAACTCAGTACTTCCTTTAATTCACGTTGAAACAAAATAAATGCATCATTCATAAATCTATTGACGTCTTCAAGAATCGAATCAAATTAGTTATTAAACCGGTTGATACTCTTCCTTTGAAGCAATTAACAATTTTTGCCCATTGAACCCTATTGCTTAATTTTGATTCTTCAACTAACCCCATCCCAACCCGCTTATTTTTCGAAATCAATTGTCTTCTAATAACTTTAAGATGTTGCAAATTAGTCTGGATTAATCAAAAATGAAATATCCCGTTGATAATTTCCGACTGATAAATTGGAATCATTCAATTTATTGTAAAAATGTTCAATTGAAGGTGATCGGGTGTCGGAAAGGAAATTGTTTTGTCAATATTCTTCATGGCAACCCCATCTATACTCGGAATTCTTTCACATATTGTGTATTTGATATCACATCTTTTAAAATAATACAAGACGTCTCGAAAAGAATGAGCCATAAGATGTCAGTCGATTCCTGGCATTAATAATATCTCGAAAATACGTTTACCGATTTTGTTGGATTTTGGCAGTTTACACTGTAATAAACCAACTAGATGGCAATTTCGAGTTCTAGTGCCATCCAAAGACTATCCCTTTGGATGGCACTAGGCACTAGGCACTAGGCTTCACGAATAAAATTGATAAAAAAATGTGTGCTTCTGACTCTTTCTAAAAATTTTCTATTTTGTTCAGATAGAGCAGCTAAAAATACAACTTTTTTGTCTCGTTTTTTTTTCGTAGCTCTCTACGTTTTCGAGGGAAAAAAATAAAAACCGCTTTATTTTAACAAAACTGAATAAAACCTGACCAACTCCAAGCAAGCCCAGTACAAGTACTAGAGAAAGTTTTGCAGATAACAATAGTATCTACATAAAACTGAATTGCGTGCGGTGTTGCCAAATCTATCTATCGAAAAAAGTCTTAACATTTAGGGGAAAACCCTCGGAGCCTGAAATGCCAATGTTGAATGCATATTATGTGGCGTTGCCAGATCCATCATCCAGATCATAACAATTCAAACATTCAAATCTTGTTTCTTCAATCAGCCTTCCAGGGTGAAGATTCATTATATAAAGGATAGGTGGAAAAAAGTCCGAAAAGTCTTCACAAAATTTAATATTAAAATCACACTCGACGCGTTTCGGCGAATGCCATTTTCAAGAGTTGAGCGGTATTTAAAAATAATACATCACATTTACAAAAAGAACAACGGTTCACGTGGAATCACATCACTTAAAACACTTAACACAGAAATTTAAGTAAAATAGTAAAAATCAATACTGATCATCAAAACAAAACATACATGAGTTTTGTTTTGATGATCAGTATTGATTTTTACTATTTTACTTATATTTCTGTGTTAAGTGTTCTAAGTGATGTGATTCCACGTGAGCCGTTGTTCTTTTTGTAAATGTGATGTATTATTTTTATATACCGCTCAACTCTTGAAAATGGCATTCGCCAAAACGCGTCCAGTGTGATTTTAATATTAAATTTTGTGAAGACTTTTCGGACTTTTTCCCACCTATCCTTCATTCAAATCTTGGCATTCAACAACTCAAGATGTGGTTAGCTTACACTGGTGTTGGTACCATACGTTCACATTATACATCACAGGGACAACTCAGAGACCCCTAAGACACTCACTCTTGCGACAACTCAGAGACGTCACGGAGACATCTCAGAGACATCACGGAGACAACTCAGGGACAACTCAGAGACATCTCAGAGACATCACAGAGACAACTCAGAGACACTCAAAGACGACACAGACATAACTCAGAGACATCACAGAGACAACTCGGAGACATCACGGGGACATCCAAGAGAGATCACGTCTACTATGATAGTGTACTATGATACCAACTCGATTATGTCTTATTACGACGTTATGCTGCTGAATCAATTGACTAATTTTGTTCACCCACAATTCAAACTTTAGCAAATATAACAGCACCGCCCTTCTCACTGACCCGTTTGCCAAATCTGTCAACAAAATCTTCCTAGAATCTATCGAAAAAGTTTCTGTATACGGATACCGATAGTTTATTCATGAGATCGAAAGACACTCTTGCGACAACTCAAAGACATCACAAAGACATCTCAAAGACATCACGGAGACAACTCAGAGACATCACAGAGACATCTCAGAGACAACTCTTGGACATCAAATCAAATCAAATCAAATCAAAATTGCTTTATTGTTTGAAATATAGAATATTTGTAACAAAGCCAAGTTAATAAATAAAGTGAATACAAGGAGGACAAATTAATTAATAAAATAATAACACAACAAATACACAAATAATTAAATAATAACACAAATACAAAATCAAAAATCTCCAACGGAAGGACGAACTGTATAATCGAAACATGAAATTATCATAATTATATCACAATAAGATCTATTCAGATAAATCATCGGCATAGAATTCAGTGGTATCGTAGTAGGCCTTTTCTTTAAGAATCCGATTCACTCTTGCCTTGAACACACGGGGTGATGGCGACGTTCTAATGTCTCTTGGCAAATGGTTGAACATCTTGATAGACTCATAGATCAACGAGTTTTTCGACAGCGAGTATTTCGGAATGGACAATGGAATCAGATCGGTCTCACGAAGCTTGTATCTGGTCTGTCTGTCCTGGATGCGGTGTTTCCTGCAGATCAGGCAAACAGACTCCAAGATGAAGATGCTTGGAAGCGTAAGTATAGCATGTTGTTTGAATAAGGGCCTGCAAGATTCTCTTATTCCCACTCCGTATAAAAATCGTACAGCTCTCTTCTGAAGAACAAAGACAATCACGGAGACATCCAAGAGAGATCTAGTCTACTATGATAGTGTACTATGATACCAACCCGATTATGTCTTATGCTGCTGAATCAATTGACTAATTTTGTTCACTCACAATTCAAACTTTAGCAAATATAACAGCACCGCCTTTCTCACTGCCCCGTTTGCGACATTGCCAAATCTGTTACAAAAAATCTTAATTGAGGGCGGTGTTGTAGGCTGCGTGCGATGTTGCCAAATCTATCAATCGAAAAAGCTTCTGTATACGGATACAGATAGTTTCATTTATGAGATCAAGTGTAATGATGTGTATGAATGATTATGATCAAGACTGATTTGAATAAATCTGACAGCTCATCAAAAAAGATCTTTCAAAATTTGACAGCAGCGATTATCCCTCAGACAACATTTATCAGATTCCATTGGTGAATAAAAAAGTTTTGGGGTTGATGAAGGATGAAGCGAATGATAAAATTATGACACATTTTGTAGGGTTAAGATCAAAAATGTATTCATATAGAATTCAAGGTGTTCAAAAATGTGAGAAAAAAGCTAATGATGTAAAGTTTTCTATTGTCAAGACCCAAATTACTCTTGATGATTATGTTATATGTCTAAAAGAAAATGTCGACAAAATTGTTAAACAATGTACAATCCACTCAGTGAAGAATTCCGTTGATAGCACAGAACCAACTAAACTAGCCCTGAATTCCCTAGATGATAAGCATTGTTTGATTGATAACAGTTTCAACACCCTTCCTTGTGGTCACTACAGTCTAGATATTGTAAACTGAATTAAACTCATTGTAAATTGAATATTTTTTTATTTTTCAATATTTAATAAGGTAAGTGCGTCAGCGGCGCTACGGAAGTGGAACAACCTGTGGCTTCGGACGTTGGTGTGGAAGCTGTGAAAAAAATGTTTATATACAAAATGAGTGGGGTACTAGACAGCTTACCTCAGACCCTAGGCTCACATTTCTTCAGGTGCTCCTTCATTGCGAGCTCTGATGGAGCATAGTGGTGCACCCTATTTGGGCATTGCACCCAATTGGGATGCCTTTTCCAACACCCTATCACATGTTTTATGAACCCGTGTGGTCCACGTATATGATGATTTTTGTCAAAAGGACAGGTGTGATCGGAAAATGCATCCTAGAAAGAATGTGAACTAATTGATTGAAAATTAATCATACCTACTTACCACATTGAACTTGGTCTCAACAGGTTCATTCACTTAGAATGATGTGCAACTTATTGGTCAAAAATCCATTACACTTACCATGTTGAACAGTTTGACGTAAATTGTAAAAATCACACCAGTCCCATATTATCTTATCGACGTTTTTAATCAGAGGGAAGCGGATACAAACAAAAACTGCAAAACAGACGAAATTTTTTGCATATTATGCACATTAGGTATTCCTTTTGAGAAATCTGTATTTGGTGCGCTTCTTATCGCTCAACTAATCCAAATTTTTAGTCGGTTGATAGCAGACTGCAGACATATGAAAATAGAAGTCATTTTTTCATTTTCGATATTTCATTTCATTTAAATCGGATAACAATCTGTATCTGTCATGATACATGATTTGTTTTAAGCAATAAGTTTCTACACTAGGAGATTTTTTATAAAAATTTGAAATTACATTTTCAATAGGAAAATGTGTACAACTATTACTCATCAATTCATGTGAAGTATTCAAAATCGTATTTAAATATTTGGGAAGATCTAACTGCCTCAGTTCCTGAAGTCTTATGGTTACAAAATTCAAATTCAAAACAGTTTTATCACCATTAAAAAATAAATAAAATAAATAATTCATTATTAAACATTAATAATAATATACATGATTTTATAAAGTTTCATTACAATAATAGTATGGTAATCGGAGTGTACTGCGATTTTAATAACCGATACACTTGCGACTCAGCGCATGTGCCGTACAACCCGGTTGTATTAAAAAAGAAAAACAATTCTATGAAAGATAGAGCAATATGCATAAAGTAATGAATAGTTTGGAGAGGTCAGAAGCACAAGAGAGAGAGTAGAGGCCGGCGATAACCACAGAAGAGGCAGAGGCGGTAAGGCGAAATCAAATTTCTATTTCTGAAGGATTAAAATAAAAAGCTCGGTACTTTCAAGGCAGGAAACAACTAAGCAATACCAGGACAAGTGGGTTCCTCTGAAGCATTACAATACAATTCCGGTGAGTTGCGCATTTATGGCATATTTTGTTATATTAGATAAAAAAACTTGCAGGTGAACTCTCTCTTATATCTTCTTCAGCCTGTATTCATCCACTGCTGGAAATAGGCCTCTTCCATCTCTTTCCATTTCCTTCTATCTTTTGCAAGTCTTATCCAATGTTTGCATGCAACAGGTTTGATATCGTCAATCCACCTCTTTTGTGGTCTGCCCACTCCTCTTTTGCTTTCTCGTGGTCTCCAGTTTATAAGTCTATACGTCCATTTTTCGGGATCATCTCGTGCAACATGCAATATACATTGCCACTAAAGCCTCGCTGAATGCTGGTTTTTTCTAAATTGTCACCCTGTATATACGGTGTGTTCACTCTGAAGTCGCCCACCCTGTATTAGGTATTGATGATTTTTTTTTTAAAACACACATTCTGGGATTTTATTGACATCTTATTAATTAGAACGTACAGGAAGACTCAATGAGCAGTATAAGTATTGAATTAACAAATTAACAAAAAAAAATAACCAAAACAGTAACATTTTTTTTTTTTTTGAAAATGTGAACAGGGAGGTTCTTGGTCATTCTGATCAAGATTCCGTTGTCAGTTTTTTCCTAGAAATCCTCCAATACGATTTCCACCGCGACCACTAGTGGGTCTATTGTGGCTCACATGATTGCCAGGTTATTCAGCCATGAGGCCTAGTCCTTTAAACAGACTGATTGCCGCTCTGGGTGTGGCATTTTTCAGATCAATTGCAGTGATCCGAGAGCTACCGAAGACATTTTGTCGGAGACGAGAAAACGCCGGGCATTCACAGAGAATGTGTCTGGCTGTCGCTTCCTCCTCTAGGCACAGTCTGCATTCAGTGTCCCCAGTGAGCCCCATTCTGTGCATAGACATTCTTAACAGACAGTGACCGGTGTATACTCTCACCGCCTCTCGTACTTTCTGTCTGTTGAGTTCCAGAATTTTCCTGCGCGTTTCTTATGTGGTTCAAAAATTAATTCTTTTGAGTGTCGCATGCCTGGCAGGTTTCTCCAGTATCGTATAAACTGGTTGTCCATCCATGTGGATATCTCTGCAGCCGCAACATTATATGCAATGCCTCTGGTCGCCGCTTTGCTTGCAAGTCGGTCTGCGACTTCATTTCCTTAGTGTCCAGAGTGGCCAGGTATCCATACCAGTTTAAGATTGTTGGCTACGCCGAGCTTGTTCAGTGCATTCTGTCAGTCCTCGAAGAGTTCTTGTAGGATTCAAGCGCCTTCAACGCCGCTTGACTGTCTAAGAGTATTTTGAATGTGGTTGCCGTCCAATGGTGGCCGAGCATCCATTGAGCGCTAAGTTCATCAGCTGATAGTTCAGCTTGGAAAACTGTAGCTAATTTTTCCAGGCTGTGTAATATTTTAACTTTTTCCTGACCACTACATCATCTGAATAGCCGAGTGCGTCCACCTCCAACAATTCCACCATAGTATAGAAGTATATTGTGCAATAGTTCATATTTGCGAATGTCGGTTACCCTCCGATCAAGTGAATATTTTTGAAAAATTCAAAGACGAATTATCTGTCTTTAAACAAAGGTGAAAAAAGTTTTGAAAGTGGGCATGTTTTCAAAATGGATTTTTATGGGTCCTTAGGAATCCTGAGAGGAGAAGTATTGGCATTTTGAAGGCTTACAAGCATGTTTCCACTTCGTAAAAGCAATAATTTGAATTGAAGAGTCTCTTTTCAAATGGGAAAATCACTACAGATTGGATAAAAGCTGATGTTTGTTTTTACCCAATTTTGAAATGTCATCTGTCAGTGACGTCAACACTTCCACGAACTATCAAATGCTCCCTCTATGTTTAAAAAATACTCACAGCGATACTTTTGGCCTCCAGGGATTCGTTTATTTTCCCTACTATGTTGGTGAGGGCCAGCTAACTTCACTTTTACCGGCAAGTGGGCGTGGTCTCTTAACGCTTCGATCTTGACATGACAGCTTTGACAAATATCATTTTGACAGTTGATAGCTTGTGATTTTTTTGTAGCTTGATTCCCAGGATCGACATCGGGGTGGGGAGGTGATTTTGTTCTAACCAAGGCCTGAAAAAAGATTTTCCGATAGCGAGATTGGAAAGAATGTCCTTTGGATTTGTACAAGACTGTCTAAACCTATACGCTACCACGGTGCCTTAGAATATAATGTAGATTTGGAGTACAGTTGCTACCGTTTTTTTTTATCTAAAGCCTGAAAAAAGATTATCCGATAGCGATAATTGAACCCACGTCCTTTGGATTTGTAAGTGACTGTCTAAACCATTACGCTACCACGGTGCCTTAGAAAACTATGCAGATTTGGGGTACAGTTGGTACCGTTTTTTTTGTTGTCCTAAATTGTGAGGCAAAAGACAGTTTCGGTGGAGGACGGGGGAATTCGGGCCCCCTGGATTTGGGGTACAGTTGGTACCGTTTTTTGTTGTCTTAAATTGTGAAGTTTCGGTGGAGGATGGGGAAATTCGGGCCCCCTGCGCAAAGGTTTCTCGTGGAGCAAGACAGTTTCGGTGGTTTGTGGGGGGACGTGGGTCCCCCTGAGGGGTACAGATTTTAGTTGTTGAGTTGCGTACGCTCCGATTCTCGTTTGCTATAAGAATGATTCGATAATGTAGTAGGTGAGATTTCTTCATAGTTTTTGATTTTGGCGCCTTCGATTCTTTGATCGTTTGCTATTAGAATGATCAGATGGCACAGTGGGTGAGCTGAGATGGAGATGCAGATTTCTTCACAGTTTTTTGAGTTAAGCGCCTCCTATTCTTTGATTGTTTGCTATAAGAATGATTAGATGGCGTTGAAAAATGCAAAATTTATATTGTTGCCACGCTTTTATTGGTTGTAGGAATTTAATTTAATAAAAGGTTTAGTACCCTTCGTTCTCGAAAGTAGCTTCAGCTGAAATGAAGTTGTTGAGTAAGCGTGCAAATGTGCCCAAGCTCAAAAGACCTGGAAAGCTGGGAAAGGTAGCGCCACTGCCTTTCAACTGACCAAGTCAGAAATCCCCAAGATGTCCTTGGAAACTTAATTTCAGCATCACTATCTCCAAAAGAAACGTAACAAAAAAACTCGCTTACCTATGTTGTGACTTCACTCCAAATAAAACAAAATATGTGATGTGACTGACTGCAAGTTTATTAATAAAAGTCAAATCAAATTTAGTATGTCGCAAATCAATAATCTATAAGTATATGGTGAATGGACCTAAGTGATCACTTTTAAATCAATAAAACTAAAAATCCTTATAACCTACTTGTGCGTTACCACAGGCGGTATGTGTTCAGCTCAACATGAACTAGGTGGATGGTCGGCTACACGAACCCATACATACAGTGGTTGGCTAATGTTGACTGATAGTTGACTTCAGCAACCGGGTGCCATTCATAAGGATCTCGACTTGTAGCGTCGAATAGTTTCGACATGGAACGTCGAATTGAGCCACGTACACAGAAAAAAACCCTACAGGAGTAAAGACTGATATAACTTTCTGTAGTACTGTTGTTTATACAAAATAAATTCCATAACAGTCACCAGATTATGAAGAAAATGACATTATCATAATAATTAATATTGTTGCTAGTTTCGTGACTGGAGCGGAACAGGCTAACCGAACTTATTGGCAAGGAATGAGAATGGAATTCGAATCAAAGGTAAACAATGAATATATATGAATGAAAATCAACTGCTTAGAAGGAACAAAAGATCCAATAGGACCATAGTAACTTATAGTGAAAATTTCACCCGTGACATTGTTACGAATGAGGAGATTTTATTTTCAAATTTAAAAACACCATACTCATTGTGACGTCATGGGGTTGCCTATCGAGGAAGATGATTTCCAATCAAAGTAGACAGGTGTTTGGTGCGTACGACTTAATTATTTTGACGTTTGCTACAAGAATGTCTGCGGTGGTGAGCTGCGATGGAGATGCAGATTTCTTCATGGTTTTTTTTGAGCTAATCGTTGATATGACGCGCACTATCAATTTAATACTTGAAAAAAGCAAAATTTGTTATGAATGAGGAGATTTTATATTCAAAATTAAAAAACAGACATACTCACCATATTCTCATAGCATATCCAATCAAATGAATTAAACACACAAAAACATTTCAAAAATTATATATTTTCAGGAATATAGATTATGTACAGGGTTATTCATTATATTTTGACACCCATCTACAGCTCTTATTGCGAGTGATAGAAAAAAACTTTAAATACAGAAGTTTTGGTTATGGGGGTTATGTAGAAAACATGTAGCTTCGTTTTTAATGGAATGTTGATAGTTTATATGATTAAGTTAGTGTTGTGAATATTTGTTGTAGTTTAAAAAAATATATTTTTTAAATTCAAATAGTTTCAAAGTGACTGAACCAAATGCCTACAAACCATATATATTTGAAATCAGATTAAAGAGATCTTTCATTTTAGTCAATAATATACAGGATGTTCCATTTAAAAAAATATGACTTAATGAATTTTTTCTATGTTATGATTTCGATTTGTTGATTCCGCTATCACCAGAAGATACTACGTGAAAAAAACCAAAACTTTTGTATTTAAAGTTTTTTTCTATCACTCGCAATAAGAGCTGTAGATGAGTGTCAAAATATAATGAATAACCCTGTACATACCGGGGTACATACAATATTGCGGGTATATTTACACTTACTTGCACAAAAATGCATACACAGACAGTGAAATCATGTTTTTTTTTAGCAGTGTAATAGACTGTCAAAATATTTACATGCCATGCACTTGACTTTTTATTTTTTTTTCCAATGAAAACGATATATTGTGGGTTCGACTTTGAATTTATTCACTCAGTTTGCTCAGAAAAATGTAGATTAGTTTCCTTAAAATCCGGTAGCAGAACCACTTCTAGCCAAAACTTCTTGATGTCGTCGAACCATGGATTTTGATAAGTTTTGACAATATTGAACATCATTGGCTAGCTCATTCTACGCATTAAGAATGTCATCTGATAGTTTGTTCTGCCTGATTCTGAGCTGACGCCTCCAGTTTCTTTGGTAAATAATTTTTACGAATGGTCCCCACACATTCTCCATCGGATGTAGATGTGGCTATTTAGTCATTTAGTTATTTTTAGTTGTTCTCACCGACCATAGGTCTTCACTGAAGCATGTAAGAATTTGTGTTTTCACAAAAGTGGATTATTATTGCAACTGACAAAACTTGACTTTTACTTGTCACCTCCATACACTGCTCAAATCAAAGCAATTATACCATTCCAATGTACGCATTTTTTGTGCAAGTAAGCGTACTTGAGGTACATAAAAAAATTACTTCTACGTTGATATAAGAATTAATAATATACATATATTGATCTTCTTATATACAGATTGATAGCTCCTTGACTTTGAACTCCTGTGCCAAATTGAAGCCCTGCATTGCGATAATCTTCATAGTGGATTGGTTCTAGAAAAGAATCGAACAAAAATAAGATTATTTTGAAAATAATACTTACTTACAACTATAAACATAGTTTATCTGATTGTTTTCTGTATGATACATTTTGCTCAATTTATTTTGAGATAATAAAAAAAAACGAAATGTTAATTGAAAAATCATCAGAATTCGAAAAACTTAAATTTTAGATAAACCAACCCGATTATGTCTTATCACGAAGTTATGCTGTTGAATCAATTGACTTATTTTGCTCGACCACATTTCAAACTTTAGCAAATAGAATTTTCCAAAAGTAAAATTATTATTGCACATAACATGATGCACACACAAAAATAATAGGAAAAAATATAATTACCTTAAACAAAGATTGATTGCTGTCGGCTGCTTAACAAGCTCAAACAGGGTCTGCAGATTAGGCTTCCTGACGTACTTCAACCCCCGAAAGACAAGAGCATACTCCCCTCCAGCAAGATATCCAAGGTTCTTCTCCAAAACTGATGTCACTCGTTTTGGAAGAAAGACAAGGCTCTCTTCCAATTCCAGGTTTATGCATTCTCCGAATCCGCCATTGGTTTTTTTCCCAGCAACAACAATTTACCTTTGACGCTATTCTGTTCTTAGAACGACGAAGGCTTTGAATAAACTGAACCTCTAGTAATAAAAACACACACATCCTCGTCTGAACCATATTGCAAACCTTGCAATCATTATGACAATGAATGCTTGTTCACATCGGAATGTGTGAAGAACAATGGAGACTTGTTTCACTGCAATATGCAACTGCGAATCGAAATAATAGAACATACTCATTTTCGTTAATTTTATTCAAACGATCAATAATTTTATCGGTTTCATGATACATAATTTTCTTCAAACTTTGGGTTTCTATGCATGCAGTTCTGCTATAAAGAGATGATATTACCTCGACAAGATTGCAGACGTACCATATTTATGAATTGCATATTCAATCGAATAAATTAAACACACAAAAACACTTCAAAAATATTTCCAGGAATACAGATTTAATTCAAAGTACATACATAATTGTTGGTATATGTACTTGGGGGACATAGGGTACATCCAAAAATTACTTTTTCGATAATACAAGAACTGATAATATAATCTTACAATTATTCATAAGATTAACCGACTGAAGTTATCTACCCAGAGAGAATAGAGAATAATCGGGGGTGTCAAATTTATTCAAATCAGTCTTGATATAATCATTCACAAACATCATAACACTGAATTCCATAGATGAAGCTATCCGTATCAGTGTACATAAGTTCACAGCGATCAATACCCAATTTTGGTAGCATAAATGCGTGATGCAAATCAAACATGTATGTTTTTGAAATGTATAGAAGGGACATACCAATATACAGAGGTTTATTGAAAATACAGTATGTCCCAGATTCGTTTTTCCATACGTTGTCAAAAGAGATTTTATGCAGACGGATACCCTGTGATTTTTCTTCAACTTGAATGAGGAAATAATAATTGTATTCTCAACAATGGTGACAAATACAAGGAGCTATTTATTCATTGTGAAACAAAAGATGTGTTATTTCGGGGAAGCTAGCATAAGTCCAATTGATGTATATCTATCACAGTGAAGTACTGTTTATTCTTTCTGAATCAATGAGTGACAAAATTGATTGTGTTGATATTTTAGATGTGATTCCATGCCTTTACAATAAATCAACATGTGCTGGGTTTGAAAGTCAAGTAGTCGATCAACACATCTACATAGATACGCGAAAATATCAAAATCATATAGTTTGCAGTGTCGGGTTCTATTTAAAATGTTCCTAAGACAATTCTCTTTCATTTTTCAAGAGCTATCGTGGTGTTGATTGTATGGAATAGTTCATCAATGAAATGGTTAAAATATCAAGAGTAATTCATTCAAAAATCAAGAATATTATTCCTATGATTGAAAAGGAAAGTATCTGCGGTGAAACAAATTGTCATATTTGTTAAAAACCTTTGAAAAAAATTATGATAAGATCATTCGGGATCATGATCATTTCACTGGTGAATTCAGAGGTTTGGCACATGAAAAATGTAATCAAATTTTCAAAAAGCTTCATGATGTGCAGATTGTTTTTCAAAATTTATCCATTTTATGATAAAAGATAATGACAAACGTAGTCGCGCATTCTAACTGGTTCAAGTGCTCGAGGTGATGGTGATCCCACGCCAAAATCCAATTAAACATGTCAAAGGTTTAGCTTATTAAGGAACTCTTCAAACCTATAAGAAGAAAATTTATCAGGCGTCGTAAAATGACCAAAGGCTTGGATGATCTATGGTAAGCTGGTCTGGGTCAAATGAAAAAATCAAAACGTCATCCCAAAAATCTACAGACTGATCAGGGAAAGGAATTTTATAATAACCATTTTCAACACCTCATGCGGCAATATGATATTAATCATTATAGCACATTTACTGATAAAAAAGCGGCTATCGTTGAGCGTTTTATTAGAATGATAAAAGAGAAATTATTCAAATATTTTAGCTTGAATGGAACGTATAAGTGGATAGATATCATTTCGAATATTGTTAAAAAACTATAATGAACCAAAACATGGTGTGACGAAAATGAGACCCTGCGATGTGGTTGGTGATAAAAACCTTCAAAATGTTCTATTAAATACAGTATATAATCACATTAAAGTTGCAACTCATCTGCGCAAATTCAAAGTTGATGATGTAGTGCGCATCACCAAAGCGAAGCATGTCTTTGAAAAGGGTTATGCACCTAAATGGACAACTGAATTGTATGGTTAACCGATGATGGGAGCATTTCATGAACAAGAATTGCAAAAAACAAAACAGGGGGTGTATATTTGATGGAAAGGGTGATGCGCAGACTGGGTAACAAGGGGTATGTGAAATGGCTTGGATTTGACAATACACACAATAGTTGGATTGGAGCTGATAATATTATTAAGTAACATCAAGATTGATGTAGAATCAAGTTTGCGAAAAAATGTTCAATCCATAATCAGAATACCCATTGGCGATCTGCAGGCATTAATTTTTGAGGATGATGTGTGGAATATAATGACAAACCATCTCAATTGGCTCCCAGAAAGATGGAATTTGAAACCTCACATTCACCCAACTTTCACCTGTGGCAACTTGATGTCAATTTCAAAACATGATCAAATGATGTATTCAACTGAAAATAATGTGCATGATCTTTGTATTGTTGATAAATGGAAAAAGGCTATTATTGTTCCGTTGCCCAAAGTGTCATCGCCTGAAGGCTTTAAAGATATTAGACCGATCAGCATTCTACCAGTTATATCAAAAATATTAGAATGTCATATTTTTAATGAAATTTCAAACTTCGTTTATACTCTTAAAATAATTCCAGACTGCCAATCAGGCTTCCGAAGGTCTTTCAGTACAATAACAAGTCTTCTTAGTATGATTAGTGATATCAGGGCTAAAAGTGATATTAAAGAAACAACATGTTTAACCCTACTAGACTTTAGTAAAGCCTTCGTTACCATCGATCATCAATTACTTGTAGCTAAATTGCATTACTTTGGATTTTCGGATAAAACTATTACTTTTTTTAAATCTCATCTCGAAGATCGTTATAATTATGTCCGTGTCATAAACAACTCAGGTCAAGAATAGGTACTCAAATTTTTTGCCCTCAAACACAGGTGTACCGCAAGTTTCTATATTGAGACCATAACTTTTTTGTATTTATGTGGCTGACATGAAAAATTGCTTACAACATTCAAAATTGCAACAATACGCAGATGATTCTCAGGTGTATCTATCCTTCGACATGCCAAGCATGCTTAGAGCTCAAAATAAAATTATCAGTGACTTGCAAAATTTGACCTTGTTGGCTGAAAATCATAATTTGGAACTAGATGCTTTAAAATCGTGTGTAATGTTTGTAACCAATAATAAAAATCAATTAGATGAAATTAAGAATACCTTAAAAATCAATATAAAGGACCGATTGTAACTGAAAAAAATTATTTGGAAGTAGTAATTGACTCAAATTTAAGTTTTACAACCCATGTTAATAATAAACTTAAGGCTGCTTATTCTCGATTAAGAGGTCAATATCAGTATACAAATATTTTACCACCAAAAATGAAATATTGGTTGTGTGATACACTCGTTTTGTCATTGCTCGATTACGGTGACATTGTATATGGCGACTTCTTAACAGTTATTCATATAACAAAATTCGAAAATTACAAAACAGCTGTATGAGATATTCTTTGAACATACCATTTAGAAATCACATGACTCCTTATTTAAATAGAAATTCTATCTTAAAAATGAAAAGTGCACAGGTACAGTTTAATATACAAAATCATCAAAACTGGCCAACCTGCAAGTTTAAGAAATTTATTTTTCACTCGGGAACTTACATATGATACGCAAAATCCTCACTCACTTACAATCCCTATGCATAGAACATCGACATTTGAAAAGTCATTTGAATATGTAAGTATCCGCATGTGGAATAATCTGCCTACCCATATAAAAGAGTTTGGTTTTCTTTAAAAAGAAAAAGAAAACCAAACTGCAGAAATATGAAGACGCATACAATTATCTTGGCCAGCCTTCGGCAAGTTAAGCTACATTCTGGAAGACAAGGACATACCAAAAAATTTGATTAC